>LR812538.1:45901137-46138637 GCA_903798195.1 Danio kyathit | reverse complement strand
AGATTTTGAAAAATGAACAATTTTGTATGATTATTTTTTATTCAGTTTTAGAGTAAAACAAACTTTGGAAAAAATAAAAAGCACAACAAAAGCAACATTGCTATTGATTGTAGATCTTTTTTGTTGCACTGATATTTGCTCACATTTTTTGCGTTATTTCAGAAGAAACAAATAAATAAATAAATTTGCATACAGTCCATTTGACATTTATTTTGAAATCAAATGAGATCAACATGGATTTCTTTTAAATATTAAAACATATTTCATTTCTCTTCAGTTTGTTTCATCCTCTGCTTTCAAGTAACATTGGGCTGATGCACAGGCAGCAGATCAGTCTCTGATGATTTGGTGTCCCACATTTCTCTCCGCATCAAGAACAAACCAAACAATATGCACCAAAGTCATGCAAGTGTCACATTCTCAAGCAACAGTATTTTCTTTATGATCAGGCTTCCAGCAAACGCTTTTAACACCTCATATAAAAAAAGCAGAGATACCATTCATGTTACATTTCATATGTCAGGATCTGATCTGAGCTTCAAAGAAAGAGAAATCAGTAGAGACATAAAGGGCATATAAAGAGTAGCATTCAGGTTTCAAAAGCAGATCAAATGGGTTTTTCGAAAAATATCTCATTTATGTTTTTTTAACATACCTGTCCGGGTTGTGCAGTTGCGCAGTTAGCACTGTCGCCTCACAGCAAGAAGGTCGCTGGTTTGAGCCTCGGCTGGGTCAGTTGGTATTTCTGTGTGGAGTTTGACATGTTCTCCTCGTGTTCGTGTGGGTTTCCTCAGGGTGCTCCGGTTCCACCACAAGTCCAAAGACATGCGCTATAAGAGAATTGGATGAGCTTAATTGTCCATAGTGTATGTGTGTGAATGAGAGTGTATGGGTGTTTCCCAGTGATGGGTTGCAGCTAGAAGGGCATCCACTGCATAAAACATATGCTGAATAAATTGTTGGTTCATTCCGCTGTGGTAACCCCTGATTAATAAAGCGACTAAGCTGAAAAGAAAAACTGTCAATACACAGCTCATGGATTAGTTTCTTCCTCCATTTTGTAATGAGGGTTGGTGATCGTTGGGCAAAGCAGAGTACAGGTAAGCCCTGAGAACATATAACACATATACATAACCATAGCAGTAACAGAAAATAATAAGAAAATATAGGAAAATTATCAAAACTCTTTTTTACAAATTTTTTGAGTGAGATGCTAATGGTCTAATCCAATTCAATGAATTATGCTAAGCTAAGCTAAAAGTGTTTTGCCAGGCCCTGAGATTGGCTGAATGGATAGAATTTTTTTTAAAACTCAACTGTTTAATTCTAGGGGAGTTGTAAAAATAGCTTTTCCCCATAAATGTAGATTGTTTCCTTTTAGAATCAATGCTGAATAAATTGGCGGTTCATTCCTCTGTGGCAACCCCTGATGAATAAAAGGACTAAGCCAAAGGAAACGAATGACTGAATGAATGAATTGAATTAAATATTGTCTCTCAAAAGAAAGTAATGTGAATTTCAAAGACCAATCAAAGCAGATTCGGCCAACTGACCAATCAGAGCAGCGATTATAGACCTTATGCTCAAATTGATTCATTTGAACCGTATCAAAATCAATGCAAAATGATTCTGATTTTAAATGCATATTTTGACAAAATTACATTTGTACTTTATTGGATGCATTTATTGTATGCTAGGATGCATTTAGGGATGCATACCTTATTGGATGCTAGGATGCATTTAGAACTCCAGCACAATATTATAACTTAAATTACTCTATGACCTGCTCTGTAACGAGAAAGAGATTTGAATAAAATTTGTGAAAAATTCATTTACACACTAGACCGTCACATTCAGAAGCAGAGCAGATAAAAAACTGAAGATGCCAGAAAGATAGAGTGTGATTGATGTTGCATTTATTTGTGATGGCAGCATGCAGAGGCATCCTGCACAGGCTGGTTTGTAAGAGGGCACCAGTACTGGAACATATGATGCCTGTAGCAAGACAAAACATGACTGAAGGAGAGCAGACACAGTTCTGTAGAATCATAGAAGTGTGAGATGTGTGTTAAGTCTGGAGGTTTTCATTTAGTGTGAAAGATGCCCGAGGGTTCAGTTCTGACCTAATTCGTAATGTTTTATTAAAGGGTCAAGCAAAACTGAAGCATGATTATGAGCGGTCACCATGCAAGAGCTACTTTGACATTTTGATAATTCATTTTGATCCCTTAAGGAAAAATATGATATGATTAATTTATATATTGTAACTGTAAGTTAATTCAGTGTCGTATTGGTAATTAAAACTATATATTTCTTTACATTTTCATATTAAATGTATTATTATTATTATTTTTTTAATTATTATTTATTTATTTGTTCGTTTGTACATTTTTCACAATAATTTAAAGAAGACAACCACTAAATTAATCATACAATGCAACAACAGGTTTATTAATTAGCATTTGATGATATATTAAAATGTAAGGATCACAGGTCAGCTCTGATATATAATAATAATATAATATTTTTTTTATTTGTGTAGCACTTTTCCTACATACATGCAACTCAAAGAGCTTCACAAACAAACAAGTATTAAAAAACAACATCAATATCAGGTAAGATATAAAAAAAAACAGATAAACAAATACAAAAAATGAATGTATAAACATGCATTCATTTTCTTTTTAACTTATTCCCTTTATTAATCTGGGGTTGCCACAGCGGAATGAACCTCCAACTTATCCAGCATATGTTCTGCGCAGTGGATACCCTTCTAGCTGCAACCCATCACTGGAAAACATCCATATACTCCCAGTCACACACATACACTACGGACAATTTAGCTTACCCAATTCAACTATACCACATGTCTTTGGACCAGGGATCGAACCAGCGACCTTCTTGCTGTAAGGCTATTGTGCTACCCACTGCGCCACCGTGCTACTCCTAATGAATAAACATATAGAGCAAAATAAACAACAAATATATACTCAGATAAATGCACATACCCCTTGACACACATACAGTAGTACTTTAATGTGTATATACATGTCATGCACACGTTATACACTACCTGACAAAAGTCTTGTCGTCGATTCCAGTTGTAAGAGCAACAAATAATAACTTGACTTCTAGTTGATCATTTGGAAAAGTGGCAAAAGGTCAATATTTTCATTGAATCATCTGTTGAACTGCTTCCCCATCATCACAAATACTGCAGAAGACCTATTGGAACCCAAATGGACCCAAGATTCTCATAGAAATAAGTCAAGTTTGGTAAAAGAAATATCATGGTTTGGGGTTACATAAAGTATGGGGTTGTGTGAGAGATCTGCAGAGTGGATGGCAACATCAACAGCCTGAGGTATCAAGACATTAGTGCTGCCCCTTACATTACAAACCACAGGAAAGGACAAATTCTTCAGCAGGATAGCGCTCCTTCTCATACTTCAGTCTCCACATCAAACTTCCTGAAAGCAAAGAAGATCAAGGTGCTCCAGGATTGGCCAGCCCAGTCACCAGGCATGAACAATATTGAGCATGTCTGGGGTAAGATGAAGGAGGAGGCATTAAAGATGAATCCAAAGAATCTTGATGAACTCTGGGAGTCCTGCTAGAATGCTTTCTTTGACATTCTAGATGACTTCATTAATAAGTTATTTGAGTCATTGCAGAGATGTATGGATGCAGTCCCCCAAGCTCATGGCAGTCAAACACAATATTAATTCTTTTTCCACTGCACCATGACTTTATATTCTGTACATTATTTCTGTTAAAGGACAAGGCTTTTGCCTAATCAAAGTTAGACCTTACTGTCCTAATTAAATAATTAAAAATCAAAGTATGATCATATTTTATTGTGGTAAAATTTGGCTTTCATATAAGCCACTTCTGATTCCAAATGATCAACTACAATTCAAGTCATTATTTGTTGTTCATAAAACTTGGATAGGCGACAAGTCTTGCCAGGTAGTGTATATTCATATATGTTATTATATAAGATATAGTCATTTTAAATCTTTATACTTTGAAATGGTAGTCAATGGAACCATATATTATCCACATTTTGACATTTTATTTTCACAAAAGTTTTTTTGTTTATTATGCTTTTAATATGCTTGTAAATAAAAGCCAGTTTTACTAGTTTGATGTCTATTGGAAAAGCTTAAAAATACAATTAAAAACGTTCAATTTTGAAATGTTTTGATCACTGATAAGCATAACAAATCAAATCAAATGACTGAAAATAATGATAGTAAATAAATAAATGCTAAATAAAATATTTCAAAACTAACAAAAACGACAAAATACACAAATAACTTATTATGTTCTTGTTAGACACTGCTTTACAATTGCTCTTGGCTTACAACTGTGAGGGGATTTTGGATTGACATTAAACTATAAGAGTGGGAGAATAGCCAAATCAGTTAATATAAAGAATATCTGTACATCTTCAAAGCAAAATAAAAGGCATTTTTAGCCTCCTATTTGTGAAAACCCATTTACATGCATGCCCTCTGCTGGTCAGATTGAATACATAAAGAAAAGCCAGCGTGAGTCCAGCCAAATAGCTCTCATTAGCAAAAGTGATGTTTTGATTCTGTTATATTTAGCACCAGTGGAGCTGAAATGGAAATCGATTGAAAAAAATTTAATGATTAAGCTGCAGTGGCGCCATCTAATTTATAATAATGTTTCCAGCCCAGAGAAGAGGAAAAAAATAGCTGTGGAGGAATCATTTTTTTTTTTGTTCAATTTATAGTTATTGATTAGTTATCAAGATATTGCTCATAAAATGCACAATATTAGACTGCAGACATCATGACCTAGATATTACCACTGCTTCTTTGTGATTTATAAGCAACATATGTTTTTTTTTTTTTATTATGATAATTTTTTAGGATGAGAAGAAAACCTCTTTTGGTTGGGCTGACGGTGCGATTTATCAGTCAATCTGTTCCCACAGTCACATCTGCCCTTTCAGTAGTGAATTTCCCCCTGCAGGCTTTGTGTACAGTCAGATCTGATTCAATGACGCTCAAACTGAAGAACCATTTAACTAAAGGACGATCAAGTGCTTCTGCTGATTGAAGCCATTGCCAAGCGGTTTGGAAACTCTTGCCTTGTACTGCTGAAACAATAAATGTTATTTGCAGTCCTCCTTGACAGTGTAAATCCTGAGAGGGATTCTGGCCTGGTGCACGATATCGGAGAAAAACTGACATTGCAATATTTTATTTTTCTGTGATATTGAGCATAATTTTAACAGATGAGATGAATATAGCTCTGTTTGAAAAAAATAAATCATATAAGGACAATTTTGGATGATAATAGGAGGATAGGGCGGTACATTGTCTCAGTGGTTAGCACTGTCACCTCACAGCAAGAAGGTCGCAGGTTCTAGTCCTGGCTGGGATAGTTGGCATTTCTGTGTGGAGTTTGTATGTTCTCCACGTGTTCGCGTGCATTTTCTCCGGGTGCTCCGGTTTCCCCCACAGTCCAAGGACATGCGCTATAGGTAAATTGGGTAAACAAAAGTGTGCATAGTGTAATGTAATGTGAATTTACTGAAATAGTTGGCTGTTCATTCTGCTGTGGCGACCCCTGATAAATAAGAGACTAAGCTGAAGCAAAATGAATGAATAAATAATTAATAGGAGAATTTTGTAGTGGAGCGCATCTGCATAAAATGTAGTAAACCAAATCACACTCAATGATCAATACAGTAAAGCCGGTAGCTAGCTCTCACATAGTTGCCCACTGAAGCTAAGCAGGGCTGTGCCTGGTCAGTACCTGGATGGGAGACCACATGGGAAAGCTAGGTTGCTGCCGGAAGTGGTGTAAGTAAGGCCAGCAGGGGGTGCTCAACCTGACTGTGTGGGTCCTAATGCCCCAGTATTGTGAAGGGGACTCTATACTGCTCAGTGAGTGTTGTCTTTCGGAAGAGATGTTAAACCAAGGTCCTGACTCTCTGTGGTCATTAAAAATCCCTGGATGTCATTCGAAAAGAGTAGGGGTTTAACCCTGGCATCCTGGCCAAATTTTTCCACAGGCCCTTGTCTATAATAAACTCCTAACCATCCCTGTATCATAATTGGCTAAGCTTCATCACTGTCTCCTCTCCACCATTCAGCTGGTGTGTGGTTTTGTGGTCTGGCGCAACATGGCTGCCGTTGCGTCATTCAGGTGGATGCTGCACACTGGTGGTGGATGAGGAGATTCCCCCAATGTGTAAAAGCACCTTGAATGTCTACAAAAGGGCTATTATAAATGTAAGGAATTATTCTTTTTATTATGAAAGCAAAATTATGAATGAAATGAATGCTTTATGGGTTTTTTCTGGGAGTCTAACAGTATCCTTGAATAATTAAACATTAATTAAATAACACTGTATAATCTTCATTTCATATATACTGCACATAAATACAATTCATGTTTCTTGAAGTTACTAAAATTGTCATTTCTTGTGCCTGAATGTTTTAAAGTTCACATGAACCAGAAGCTGTGGTCGTTTTTTTTTTTGTGTTGTGACTCAGTTCCCAGAGAAATGAAATAATAAATGATAAAACATTGGGCGTGGCTTGTTTCTTTTTTTCTAATGTGAGCTGATTGGATTTAGTAAATTAGCCTTTCATTCAGAAAGATAAAGAAAAGGGATTCGGGAGAGTTACAGCCCATTCACATTGGGACATCTGCGTCAACGCTTCCCATTTATTTTGAATGGGCGACATCAAGCGTTGCCGAACTGAATTGTGGATCAGTCGGCGCAGCTTCAGCGGCGTTGCTTGCTGCAGAAGTTGGAAATTTCTCAACTTTTCAAGCGCCAATGGAAGCGTCAGCCAATCAGATCACTTTGTGCAAATACCCCAGCTCAGACTGTAGCTGATATGGGACTAATTTCATTGGCTGGTGCTGCTTTGATGATCGCGTCTGCCCCAACTTCAGACACGCCCTCCATCAATCGTTGATGCTAAAGTGTGAATCGCGTGTTATTACAACCTAACAGACTCCTCCTTCTCACCATTTCTGTTTGTTGTCAAAACTGATCATAGATATTCACATTAAATGTCGCCTATGCTATTGGTGTCTATTGGAAGGAATGCGTCAACAGAGCCACCATTTTAGTACAGGTGAGCGCTTCTTTGAAATGAATGGGGGACCAAGGTGCAGTGGAGGACTGGCCATTCAGAGATATATACACATATATACTAGGGATGCAACAATACAGTTAGCCTACGGTTCAATACATACCTCGGTTTTTTAACACGGTTTTCGGTTCGGTTCGGTTCTGATGGCTTGACATGTTTTTTTTAATTTTTTTTTTTTTATGCTTAATGCAATAGGCAATAGGAGAAAAACAAAAAAACGATTTATTGCAATACTCCTTTATTTTACTTAAAAGCCAAGAAAGGTACACTAGTTCCTGGTGTATTGTATAATAAAAAAAATGGCGCGAGTTTTACAAGCAATGGCGGTTCTAGACCAGAATGACTGGGGGGGCCAGTCAGGGGCCACTTGTGCTTTTAGGGGGCACACTTTAACATGCATCACAAACTACTTAAACAATTATTCAAAGTAATTTTTTTCATGCATGACTCTGCAGTCTACATAAACAAGATAATTATATAACTTTGTATTAATTTATTAATTTTAAGGAACTTTGTATTGTAGTGGATAACACATTTCTAACATTCAAGTATATCAAGGCACATTTTTACACCTGTAAACTTAGAAGTCAATTTTTTGCCCTCCCATTAACCTAAAATAATGTTTTCCAAGTGATCTTTAACAAACCAAGGACATTTTCACAGTATTACCTGTAAAAAAAGAAGTAATAATAATAAGTCTTTTTCTTATAGTTTATTTCTTAAATAAAAAGTTTTTTTTAATTTTTTAAAAATACAATTTTAATGTCAGTATTGTTAGACTCCTTAAGAAATATTTACTGTATATTTTTGATTGTCTACACAACAAACCAGTTATACTATAACTTGACTAATTATTCTAACTGTCCTAGTTAACATAACCTAGTGAAGTCTTTAAATTACACTTTAATCTGAATACAACTATCTTGCAAAATAACTAGTAAAATATTTTGCACTGACTGTCACCATGGGAAAGATAAAAAAGTAGTTATTAGAAATTAGTTAGTTAAACTATTATTTTAAAAATACGTGTTGTAAAAAATCATGTGTTGAAGACTATATGTCAGTACTGACATCTAAAATGAATGAAGGCAAAACTAAACGAGTAGAATATTACTTTCAACGTGACTGAAAACTAAATTTGATCAATGTGTTACATCTGTTCTCCGGTACTTGCCGACTGTTTGTAAATTCAAGACTGCATTTCCTAACGTAAAATATGTACACTCAGCTTCTGATTAATAATATGCAGAGCCGAGGACTTCCTCTATTAAAAGGTTTAAAATCGCTATTCAAAACAAAAGTAATATAATCAACAGTGGACATTTTGATAGTGTTTCACAACATGAACATGACTGAAGTTGAATCTTTTTATTACCTGTGTCAATTTGGGGGTTAACTTCTGAATGCGGGGAACTAATGCACAGAGAGAGCGTGACGTTTTCTACTTCTACGCCACTGGGGAGAGGGTGTTGGATGGCGGCGGAGGAGTGTCGCGGACGAAGGACGAATGTAAAGAGCGTGGGGTGTTGCGGACGAACGTGAAGAGGGTTGGGGAATCGCGGAAGAAAATGAAAGTGAACAGCGGACGGGGAGGAAGGCGGTTGAGGAGGGGGATCGGTAAAATGAGGCGCCGGATCCGGCGTGTTCTGGCACATATTAAGCCCTGGCTATACGTGAAAAACAATGCTTGCAGTGCACACAGTCATTTTTTAGCTTACTGTTTTTTCTTCCTCGGCATTATACTCAACGGCAAAACCGAAATGTCCCCACACCGGAGATTTGAACGACACCTTTGCTTCCTCGTAGTGTTTCCTTTTCACCTCCACTCACCATGGCCGTGAAATGATGGTTAAGCGCCCCCTAACTTTAGAGCATAGTTATTGAATATATACTCGCGGGGAGGAGTTTCCTCAACTCAGCTCGTGGACTTACGTAAAACCGAGAAAACCGCAATTCACAAGCGCGTATTGAACTGTGGATGCCGTACCGAACGGTTCAATATTATATTGAGAATTGTGGGATCACTAATATATACATATATCTATGATCAGGAGTTTTCCCGGTGGTCAGTATGCAAATATTCCTTTAAATTACGAAAATTATTATTTTACATCACTTTTTTACATCAATGGATAAGTGACCACACGGGCATTACAGACAAAGAGCATGTGTTTGTGTGCATGCAACTGTATTATCCTTCCTCCCTGTTAAATTTGATCTAATTCATGTCCTGAAACACACCCCCTCTCCCGCTTTCATTTCTAAATTCTAACAAAGGGAGTAATTCGTTTGTGAATGATTCTTTTTATGACCAACTCATTCACTTAGCTGACAATAATACAAGTTTATAGCACTGCAGCCTTGTGTTGTCATATTTAATTTACATGATTTTATTCAACAAAACTAGCATAAGCCTGGATTATTAGTTTGAGTTGGTGCTACTTTCCTTATGATCAGTGAGTGACTGTATTATCATCAATAGTTGTTTAGCACAAAAGTTATAATAAATAAAAAAAGATAATAAACGCAAAAAAATAAAATCTTACCTATGAAATGTTCTGCCTTTATGCTTTTGTTTTCTTTGTTTGCTCGTTACTACAGCATCAGATTGGCTTTAGTCTTGACTAGTGCGGTTGAATGACTTTTGTCCTGGGAGCACTGTACAAATGTGGCAGCGGTATTGACGCATACCCAGGTATGCGATATATAGTGTTTAAATCTATGAAAACCACCAGTTGGAGGGGAGTGGTTAAGTATGTTAGCCCCGCCCAATACCTCAGACATACCTAATCTGAGAATTTAACTGAAGTGCATTTTCTGATTTCAATTAAAGTTTATAAGGGCAAGCAGATTTTTTTTTTCTTAATGATATGCACAGATGAATTGTTCACCACAAAACTAGCAATGTGAGCTAACAAAATCATATGGTTAGTTTTGATTTCATTTGTACTTTAAACTGGCTTGAAATGTGTATCAGAATCAGTTTTATTGCCAAGTGTGCTTCACACACACACAAGGAATTTGTTTTGGCTACAGAAGCTTCCAGTATACATAAAGTGACAAGTGACAACACAAAATTAAATATGAGAAAAGAAAAAGGCGATACACATTAGACATTAAACAGAGATACAGTAAGTAAAAAATATCTGGATGTTGAATTGTATGTACAGATATGTTGTAAATATACAGGTTATAAGGTGCTGTGTACCAATGCGAATGGAGAAAGTATTGCATTGTATATTGTTATAAGGTGCTGTGTACAAGTGCGTATGAGAAAGTATTGCACGTTTATTGCACAGTAGGGGAATATTTAACTGTTCATGAGGTAGATGGCCTGAGGAAAGAAACTTTTCCTGTGTCTGGCTGTTTTTGTGCTTGGTGCTCTGTAGCGCCGACCAGACGGTAATAGTTCGAACAAGTAATGTGCTGGGTGCGAGGCGTCCAGAGTGATTTTGCGAGCCCTTTTAGGGTCACATGTTTTAAAACACATGCAAATGATACCATTTTTTTTTTTACTTTATGATTAAACTTTCCAATTACTTCACAATTATGTGTGTTTGTAGGTTGCTAAGTTTTTACTCACCGACCTAAATCAAAACAGCACCAACCAGACTATTTGTTTTAAAGCAGTTTTTTCATTATTTTCATACATTTTTGTCCATAAAAAGGCTTGTTTTTCTTTCATCAGTGCAGTTTATGAAACAAATTTTTTTTAAATGTGTAGTCCATACATCCATATTTTGGGTGAACGATTTCTTTAATCTTAGAGTTTATTAACCGTTTGAGGTCTTGTCTATTATATATTGTGTAGAACTGCTGCTGAACTGTAAACACAAATCTTCTTTAAGCCTCATATGTCCGTGACTGAGCGATGGTGTTTTGTCTGGTTTGTTTCAGATGATGCTATGAAGACCACCAGAGATGACTGATGTGGAACCTGTTGTCACTGACTTTGCAGCCACGGGCAGGACTGGCCGGAGGAATGCATTGCCAGACATTCTAGGTTCCACGGCTGGTCCTGGAGCCGCCGACCTGCCTGATAAACTAGCCGAACTCACAGTAGGAGGTGCTGCTTTAATTCATTTTCAAACATTTCCCAAGTGCTGTTTAACAAGATATTTTTTTCAGCGCATTTTTAAACATAATTTTTTTTATTCATTCATTCATTTTCTTGTCGGCTTTGTCCCTTGCGGGGTCGCCACAGCGGAATGAACCGCCAACTTATCCAGCACGATTTTACGCAGCGGATGCCCTTCCAGCCGCAACCCATCTCTGGGAACTTCCACACACACATTCACACTCATACACTACGGACAATTTAGCTTACCCAATTCACCTGTACTGCATGTCTTTGGACTGTGGGGGAAACCGGAGTACCCGGAGGAAACCCACGCGAACGCAGGGAGAACATGCAAACTCCACACAGAAACGCCAACTGACCCAGCCCAGCCGAGGTTCGAACCTGCGACCCAGCGAAGTTCTTGCTGTGAGGCAACAGCACTACCTACTGCGCCACTGCGTTGCCCATAATTTTTTTTATAAATAATTTATTATAACTAATTTCTTTTGTATTTGCCATGATGACAGTACATAATATTTTACTATGTATTTTGCAATATGAAGTATTCATCTTAATGTGCAAGCTTTAAAGGCTTAACTAGATTAATTATGTTAACTAGGCAAGTTAGGTTAATTAGGCAAGCCATTGGATAACAGTGGTTTGTTCTGTAGCCAATCGAAAAATAATAATTTCAATAATATTGGCCTTAAAAATCATTTTAAATCATCCATAAACTCCATTTGTTTTAGCCAAACAAAAACAAAAAAAAAATTCTCCACAAGAAAAAATATAATAGGAAATACTATGAAAATGCAATAGTTCTGTTAAAGGGGTGGTCCACTACGATATCATATTTTAAACTTTAGTTGATGTGTAATGTAGCTGTGTGAACATAAACAACATCTCTGAATGTAATACGCTCAAAGTTCAATGCAAAGAGAGACATTGGCTTTTACAGAGTTAGCTTAGTAACAAACTTTGGGGAGTACAAAAACATACATCTGGGCTAGTGAGATCACAAGGGCTTTCGGTTACGTGCATTCACCTCGCGTACACACCCTGCGCAGCGAAGGGGTGTGGCCAGAGATGCTGTAATGTTAAAGCAGTGAAAGCTAAATCGCAGTCCAAATGCTGCCATTTCCACAGAGCTTCTTCTGTTTCTGTATTTGGGCTTCCAAAGGACACGACACAAAGAGAGAAGTGCTTACAGTTTAATTTTAATTATGTTCCAGAGAATTATATTAAAAAAAGATATAGCTAGCATTTGACAAAGAATAACTTCTGAGTACTGTGAGCCACAACCTGTAAGTATTTTTATTTGTTAAAATTGATCAACTACAGAGAGATAAGACTAGTATGTACTTGTGCATTAACTGGATATCAGCAGCTTTATCAATTTACAAAATACTTTCATGTCATAAAAATTCAGAAAACAATGTCCGAGAGATTCCATATAAACATTATTCTCGTTTTTTGAAGGAAAAAAAAAATCACTTCATATATTAAATGCACTATTACTGTCCCTTCTGTTACAATTACCTATGTCACAAATAGAATATTGGATTCAGTTAGACTTTAAAATAAATTAACATCAACATCTGTAATGTTTAAGAAAATCCACAACTTCATAGGTGTGGAAAAATCAGTATTTGGTGGAATGATATCATCCTTTATAGACTGACAATTAAACATTTTAAAATGTGAAATTTATGAAAAAAAATGTAATGAAAATCAAATACCTTAGTGTATTTGTTATCAGCTTAAAAGTTATGTAAGAAGATTGCATAATAAACAAGGCTAGAAACTAGTTCAGTGTATAAGTTAACTAGGCTAATTTAATCCACACTGTGTATCTTTGATGTCTAAAATGGGCCATGATGTTGACAGAATCTAGTCATGCCTCGCTATGCAACACTGAACTGCAATTGCCAAAAACACCTCTCTCTAAAAGGCAGAGAAAAGAGCGCTCTCTCATCACAAATACACTTTCTTCAAACGCCTAAGTGCTTTTCTGTGATCGAGCTGTCATCAGAAGGTTGAATATAAGTTCCGCTGCCACCAGATGCTGTCAGAAAGTCATTTATTAGTCCTTAGTCCCCATTTTTCTGTGATTTTCAAAGGCAAATATTGATAATAAGTTCAATATTTTACAACACTAAAATGTAAAACGTTCAATTAAATGGATAGTTCATACAAAAATCACAATTTACTCACCATAAACTAAAAACTAAAGAGAGTTGGACCAAATGGAGGTTGAGTAAAGGGCCGTTCACACCAAGCATCTTGAAAACAATACTATGGGAGGGAATGCTAAAAATTATATATATATATATATATATATATATATATATATATATATATATATATAGATTAGTGGTGGGCTGTTATAGGTGTTAACGTGCTGTGTTAACGCGAGACTCTTATCGGGCAATAAAAAAAATTGCGCCGTTAATCTATTCTCAAAGTAGGGTTAGGAGCTGGGTCTATTCTACGCAAGCTATGATGACTTTCACCTTGATATTTTAGCGCGGATGTATACCTAGCTGAATTGCACTGTAGGTGGCGAGAACGAGTCTTCTACCTGTGTGTATTCCTACTGTGAAATTACCACATCAAACGTGATGTGCTAACATGGATGCAGTTCACTAGAGTGAATCTGATTAATGTTAGCTCCGCATCTAACTATCAGGCACCTGTAGAGTTTATGTGTTCGAGTAAAACATATACAAATAAAATAAACCGGGGTGCTTTTTAAAATGAATGACGGTGAATGAAAGTCAAACCGGTGAGCCGTCTGACAATAAAGTGCCCTTCTGAATCAAATCTGCAGGATGCCCTTCTGGATCTTTCACTTACTTTGAAGACATACTGACTACACTTACACGGATACCTGTAATCTAGTTATTTGCCTTAATAGACAATAATATAGTTAAGGTGTTTACGTGAAGTGCTTTCGTGTAAGAGTGTCCTGTAATTTTAGGTGACTTTAACTGCAGTTTGGCAGTTTCACATTCACTCATGAACATTTCGTTCATGCCCCCGTGACAAACTGGGGTATTAGACGCAAATAATGAGTAAGGACTGGTGAGAGTGTTATGGAATTTAATATCGCAAGCCGAATGGAAAGAAAAAAAACTTCCGCATTTCGCGATGTGTGTGTGTATGCAGTCCTTTACTGAAATCTGCGTGTGTGGATCTTGATGGAAAATATGTCGAAAAGTCCTACATGACGGTAATAGTTTGATTGCGGTGTTTACTTCAATAATGCCACTAATATATGCATACTCCGCGTCTTAATTCCATTTCTGTTTAGTTCAGTTATGAGTTTAGTAAGGTAATCAAAAATCGCTGTTTGGAGCTTATGTAGGCCTACAGTTCAAAATTCATGTTTAACTGAATAAACAGTTAGTAAACACAAGTTCATTTTATTGAACATCATTTGTTTTTATCACCAATTATCATAGTAGAACAGTTTCTCAAACAGTTTGTGATGCATTTTGGAAACAGGAGATGAGCCCTGGTCTAATGCGCCACCTGGCTTGAGAAACCTGTTCTCAAAGATTTACTTTTAGTCATTATTTGGATAGCACATATAGAGTTGCAATCAGAATAATTCAACCCCCTGATTTATTAGCCCCCCTGTTTATTTTTTCCCCCAATTTCTGTTTAACGGAGAGAAAAAATTTTCAACACATTTCTAAACATAATAGTTTTAATAACTCCTCTCTAATAACTGATTTATTTTATCTTTGCCATGATGACAGTAAATAATAATTTACTAGATATTTTTTAAGACACTTCTATACAGCTTAAAGTGACATTTAAAGGCTTAACTAGGTTAATTAGGTTAACTAGGCAGGTTAGGGTAATTAGGCAAGTTATTGTATAATGATGGTTTGTTCTGTAGACTATTAAAAAAATATATAGCTTAAAGGGGCTAATAATTCTGACCTTAAAATGGGTTTTAAAAAATTAAAAACTGCTTTTATTCTAGCCGAAATAAAACAAATAAGACTTTCTCCAGAAGAAAAAAATATTATCAGACTTACTGTAAAAATTTCCTTGTTCTGTTAAACATCATTTGGGAAATATTTAAAAAAGAAAAAAAATTCAAAGGGGGTTGAATAATTCTGATTGCAACTGTATTCTGAATGCCTTCATCAGAATTCAAATGAGCCATTTTAATCTAGATTAATTCCAATATTACAGTGAGATTAATCTAGATTTTAAAAATTAATCTATGCCCACTTATAATATATAAGTGGGCATAGATTATATACATTCATTTATTTTATATATAAATGAATGTATATAATCTATATATATACATTCATTTATTTTATTTTCGGCTTAGTCCCTTTATTAATACTGGGTCGCCACAGCGGAATGAACCGCCAACTTATCCAGCATATGTTTTACATAGTGGATGCCCTTCCAGCTGTAACCCATGACTGGGAAACACCTTACACTCTCATTCATTCACACACATACACTACGGACAATTTAGCTCACCCAATTCACCTATAGCACATGTCTTTGGACTGTGGGAGCACCCGGAGGAAACCCACGCCAACACGGGGAGAACATTCAAACTCCACACAGAAATGCCAACTGACCCAGCCGGGGCTCGAACCAGCGACCTTCTTGCTGTGAGGCGATTGTGCTACCCACTGTGCCACCTTGAGGCATATAAATATATATTTTGTTCCACTACACTTCGACATCGCTACATTCACTGATTATTATATAGATTACATGAGCTAGATTCACTGGTCAGGTGTGCAATATGAAAAGCATAAGCTAAAAATTAACAGATAATTATTGTTTGGTTTATATTTAGTTATAGCGTTATATTTATGTTTAAGTGTCGCCTCACAGCAAGAAGTTCTCTGGTTTGAGTCCTAGCTGGGCTAGTTGGCATTTCTGTGTGGAGTTAGCTTGTTCTCCCCGTTTTCGTGTGGGTTTCCTCTGGGTGCTCCAGTTTCCCCCACAGTCCAAAGACATGCGGTATAGGTGAATTGGGAAAGTTAAATTGTCCATAGTGTATGTGTGTGTATGAGTGTCTATGGATGTTTCCCAGTGATGGGTTGCAACTGGAAGGGCATCCGCTGCATAAAATATATGCTGGATAAGTTCCCAGATTAATAAAGGGACTAAGCCGAAAAGAAAATGAATGAATGAATTACATAGATATAAACAACATTAACAAAGATGAAGAAAAGAGAATAAAAATCAGTTGAACAGACTGGAAACGTTCCAGCATATCAAAAGTCTATGCAGTTTCATTAGGTTCAGTAGTTAGCTAACCATTTACATAAAGTTAAACATTAATCATTAGATCCCAATCATTTTTAAACCTTGACTTTGACCATTAGTAAATGATACCCGAATTTTTATTTTTGGGTGAACTATGCCTTTAAGCACTGACCTTGATTCAAAGCACACACTTCTGATAAATATGATTTCAAAAGCCTTCTTGGGAGTGTTTGATCATGACCGAGGCGTCCTGCGCTTCAATAATTGCCTGCAGTCAAACACTGTTGATTTGCTGTGTGTTCCCCATAAAGCTCAAAGGCATCACCCATGATCCCTGCAAATGATCTTTTATTAGCGGTTTGTGATGACGCTGGAGATTCTCAGCAGTAAACTGATGAATATACTGCTTATTCCACATCATACATTATTTATCCTGTTTTAAATAATAAACAGAAACTCGGGTTTGTGAGTCGGGTTCTTAAAGGGATAGTTAACCCATAAATAGAAACATTTGCTCATTTTCGTGTCGTTTTTTGCAATGGGAAGCATGCTGGATTTGTGTCCTGTTTAAATAATGAACGACTTTTTCCGCCCTCTAGTGGTGATTATTATGATTGAAAATGAACTTTAGATTTTTTTTTTTTTTTTTCAAAGGGTAAGGTAGTGAGGTCATCCTCTAAATTAAAATGAAACTGGAAGGTGATTGAAACTGTCAAGCACTAAAAAGATTACAAATTCCTAATAAAAGTATCATATATTTAATTTACCAGTGATTTATATTTAATCTGGTGTCTGAGAAACTGCTAAGGAGTCTGTGGAAGAGAAATAAAATAAATAAATAAATTAATTATTTAATACATACAAATAATAATAATAACATCAGTAAAATGTTAAGAATGTAAAAATGTGATATTATTACTTATTTTTAAATGATCGAAATATATAAACAATTTTAAATAGTATGTTCTACATCTAAATATAGTTTTATGTTGGCTAGAAAAAAAAGATACAGTCAATAGTAGAAAGTGAATCTACTTTAGATAATATTTTATGCATTTATAGTATTTTTATACTGGAAAAAGGATGTTTCTATTTGTTTTGATGCACCATATTGGGTTTAGGAGAACAAAACATTGTAATGCTTCTGTTTTATTATGATTTGTGCAGAACTTGTGCTATATTTCTCACATATGCTAAAGCCAAATGATGTACATTAAAAATGTAAGATTTTTAGCGGCTAACAGCTTTGATGATATCAGTCACAAAGGACATCATAATATAACACTTTTAGATATAGCATGTAAACACTGTTGTTCTAAATCTAAAGCTTTTTGCTCTTTATAGGCTAATATCTGCAATTTACAGTTTTTCCCAAATCTACACACAAATCACAAAACACACACACATTGGGCAAAACCCTTCAATTCTCCTGCAAAATCAAACTTTACATTCAAAACACAGTAATTTCTTCACAAAATGATGTTTTGTTTTGTTGCGCCCATTCCGTAGAGAAGCATCATGCGGGCATAGGGTTGCCCATCATCATACACTTTACAGCACTGGGCTCAAAAGAATTTCTCTCTTTTTTATAGGAATTTAGAATTTAGAAAAGGTGAATATGCGGTAACCACATATTGTGGATGAGTGGCAAACCAGTTTTTATTGGACCAGTACAGCCCGGTGTCAAATCACCTTTGGCCTGTACTAGAGTAAAGCAGTGATCAGTTATGAAATTTGTGTTTGCACATGTGAGGAGTGAGTGTGTGTAATCCGGTGGATAAATGTGACATTTCGTTTGGTTGTGTTTGGAAAAGGAAAGCAAGTGGCTTCTTGTTAGAGTTTTGTGTTTTAGATAGAGAATTGTGTGTGGAGTTTAAAAAAAAAGTGTTTTATGCAAATGAAACTGAGTTCAAGGCTATGAAATAGCTTCTGCTTTTGGAGATTTGCTGTGTAGTTTTGTATTTTGAGTGAGATGTTTCAGAAATCGTGTGACAAGAAAAGATTTTGTGTGTAAGCAGTTGGAAAAAAAAATGTAAACGTAGTGTGTCCATAATGGTTCTACAAAGTATATTACAGTTTTTCCCAATTGTTTACACACATTTTCTGAATGCATGTCTCATATTGTCAGAACTCTACACACAAATCACAAAACACACACACATTGGGCAAAACCCTTCAATTCTCCTGCAAAATCAAACTTTACATTCAAAACACAGTAATTTGTGTATTTTGCATAAAAATAATATTCTGAAAATTTTTACAATGCACATATAGGCTTATGTACTGTCTGCAGTAATTGTAACACTGAACAAAAAAAGGCTCACAGTAAGTCATCATGATGAAAGGAGAAGTGGTCATAGTGTTTTACATTACAGTTTTTTCTGAATGCTTAAGCACATTTTTTGTAACTATTGGCTATTTTTGCAAAACTCTACACACCAATAAGCAAACCCTTCACCAAATCTGCAAAACAGTTTAGTTCTCTTGCAAAAGCTGATAAACCTTGCTTAACTCTTCAAACCTTCGTAAAAATGGTATTTTTGTATCAAACATTTAACACAAGCCATCACAATAATAAGCACACAATGCTCCAACTACACACTGATGGAATGAATAAAAACTACATCTGGCTTTTGCTTTAAAAACAGCTCCTCAACTGATCTTTAAATAGGAGTTTGCCGCCAATGTAGAAGCTTTAAAAAATAATAAAGAGTGAAAAGACTAAACAGTTATATGATTTGTTTCAAGAATATGCTTTTATTTAACCCCTTATTTGATGTCTGCACATTATGTTGTTCTTTTTTTGTCAAGTTATTTTATATATATTTTTGTTGTTTGTTGGTTTATTTGTATGTTTGTTTGTTTTGTTTTTGTGTGTAATTTTATGGCTTTATATTTGATTCACTGTATGTCATGTCTCAGTCAGTGTGTGCAAGATTATGTTTGAATTGAGTTTGGCCTAAATTGTTGTGTTTTTGAAAGGCAAATATAAAAAAATTATAAAGAAAATAAAGAAAAACGTCTGGGTTTTGCCTTCTCTGAGCACAAGCTAGGCTATGTCAGTTTGGGGTCATACCTTTCTCATAGTTCTGTAAACATACAGGGATGCAAACTTAAAGTACTGGTGTTTATTTACACTCATCAAAACAAGCACAAGTGTTTTTCCAAATCAAAACACAAAATAGTATTTTCACTGAGAAAAAACAAAATCAGACTACATCGTGTCGTCTCTCTGGGTCCGGCCACAAAATTTCATCTACATCACATGCAATGTCCTCTAGTCCAAGGCACCGGGGAAAGTATCTGATTGCAAAGTGAACTAATGATCTAAATCAGTTTTCACATGTGACAGTGTGCCAGACAGTTGGCAGAATAGTGTAAATAATAGCCAGACATGTGTGTAGCTTTGCTAAGAGTGTGTTGATCAATTGAAAATTCAGTGTAAAGCAGTGAGTTGTGTTTACAGTTCTGCAAAGAGAGTGCTGTGCGGTGGATTGTACCTACAATTTTGCAAAGTGTGTTTTACAAAATTGCAAACTTAGTGCAAAGCAGTGTTTGTGCTTTTAATTTTGCAAACTTAGTGAGGGGTTTTGCTATAAGAATTAATCGTTTTATAAATTGTGCTACAAGAATCTTGGTTAGGGTTTAAGCATTCAGAAAAAACTGTAAGCACATCAGTGTTCAACTGGTTCTTTTAAATGTCTATTCATGTGATGGCTTGTGTGTTATTTGAAAACAAAACACCATTTTGTGAAGAAATCACATTGTTTTGAATGTGAACTTTGATTTTGCAGGAGAATTGAAGGGTTTTGCCCAATGTGTGTGTGTTTTGTGATTTGTGTGTAGAGTTCTGACAATATGAGACATGCTTTCAGAAAATGTGTGTAAACAATTGGGAAAAACTGTAAAAAAAAAAAAAAAATGTGGATTTCGGTCATACACTTTCCATCCCCAGGCAAAAAAAAAATCCTCAATAGGATTGAGAAATGGAGAATATGGAGGAAGATAAACAACTAAAAAACTTGGGTGGGCAGTGAACCAATTATGAACCAGATGAGCTCTGATTTCTAAATTGCAATTATGTGTGACAGGTGTTTACCTATATGATGAGTTAGTATGTAAAGTAGGACAACTGACTTTACAATTGTGAATGACAGTGTGTTCCTTGTGAAAACAAGAGATTTTCTGCATTAAAATTGTGCCAAATGCAGAGAATTTTGTGTAGTGTTTTGAAAAAAGTGGGTTTTAAAACTGCAATTTGAGTGTAAAGCAGGAATTGTGCTTGTAGTTTAGCAGAATTGGTTCAGGGGGTTGGTGCATCAGTTACATGTTGTAGTCATTGTGTCTGAAGTACAAGTAATTGTGTGTAAACAACTAAGAAAAACTGTAATTGTAACAGTAATAAAAGCAATAATGACTGGAGTAAAATTTCAATTGAAACTACATACAATAAGAAAGCAGTTATTTAAATTTTTTAAATAAATATTTAATAATTTTACTTTTTTTTGTTACATTTAATAAATGATAAACCGAATAATTTTCTTTAAAAAAAAACATGAAAAAAAAACTGATCCTAAACTTTTGACCGGTAGTGTACCTTTAAGTTATCATTATAAACTCTTTATGTACAAAAAATGTACCTTTTGAAATGCTACCAACAACTTTTGTACCTTCATTTTTTGTTTCCTTATTTTACTCATTTACTCACCCTGATCCAGACCTTTATGAGTCTTCTATTACAGTTTTTCTTAGTTGTTTACACACAATTATTTGTACTTCAGACACAATGACTACAACATGTAACTGATGCACCACCCCCCTGAACCAATTCTGCTAAACTACAAGCACAATTCCTGCTTTACACTTAAATTGCAGGTTTACAATACACTTTTTTCAAAACACTACACACAATTCTCTGCATTTGGCACAATTTTCATGCAGAAAATCTCTTGTTTTCACAAGGAACACACTGTCATTCACAATTGTAAAGTCAGTTGTCCTACTTTACATACTAACTCATCACACAGGTAAACATCTGTCACACATAATTGCAATTTAGAAATTAGAGCTCATCTCATATTCTCCATTACTCAATCCTATTGAGGAATTTTTTTCTGCCTTGGGATGGAAAGTGTATGACTGAAATCCACACTTTTTTACATTTATTTATTTATTTTTTTTTACTGTAACTATTCTGTAAATACTTCTGTTGATGGCATATGTAGACCACGTTATGTGCAACTTTGTGCTGGTTGGGATAAACACTGTGTACACTGTTTTTTAGGGAAAAATACAGTAAAATATATTTGGTACCGTGTATTTGTGTGTTTTGTATAAAATAATATTCTAAAATATCTTACAATGCACTTCTGTAGGCCTATGTACTGTCTGCAGTAATTGCAACACTGAAAAAAAAAGGCTTACAGTAAGTCATTATGATGAAAGGAGAAGAAGTGGTCATAGTGTGTTACATTAAGCACATCAGTGTTTAAATGGTTCTTATAAATGTCTATTCATGTGATGGCTTGTGTGTGTCATTTGAAAACAAAACACCATTATGAGAAGAAATCACATTGTTTTGAATGTAAAGTTTGATTTTGCAGGAGAATTGAAGGGTTTTGCCCAATGTGTGTGTGTTTTGTGATTTGTGTTTAGAGTTCTGACAATATGAGATATGCTTTCAGAAAATGTGTGTAAACAATTGAGAAAAACACAAAAGAAGATATTTTAAAGAAAGCTGACTAACTTGAGTAACTTGACTTCCATAGTACGAAAAAATACTACAGAAGTCGATGGTTACAGGTTACATTTTTCAAAATATCTTCTGAATCTGCAGCAAGTATAGGGTGAGTAAACAATGCTAGAATTTACGCTTTTGGGTGAACGATCCCTTCAATAGTGTTTATTTGTGTGCAGATGATGGTGAACAGGGTGGAGAGAGCTCATCCTCGACCGACCCACCCAAAGAATCCACAGAGGGGGCAAAGACAGAGGGTTCATAAGTCGACAGCATGTCCCGCAGCGATCTGACCTCACGATCTGCCTCTACTCTTGTCCCATTGACCAAACAACTGTTACACTCTGTGCTATGCAACATCAAGACCACCGAGGATTGGTATTCAGACATGGCCCAGCGGGAAAAACAGCACATTCCCACAACAGAAATCCACCCGACGTTGCATTTTTCTTTTTCCAAATAGCAACAATGGTTCATTTGATATTGTACCTCTACGACTTCTTTCCAAAGACTCGCCATCGTGATGTTCTGTACATCCCGGCTGTTTTGTGTGTCTTATGAAATCAGACGTGACCTGCTTTCCCATTTTAAAAGAACATTCATTTTGTTTGATTTTAAGACTGCCCCGTATTGCATTTTCTCTGAATGTTGACATGTAGTGGCGAAAAAAAGTCTCGTTTTGCACAAAAAAACAAACAAACACAGTAAACACATTCCATTTGGTGGCGTTTTTTAATCTTACGATATATCCGTCTGTCCTTGTACAACAACACGACATCCTCTGTGTTTTGTATTGTAAAGATATGCATTGTTAACATTCTAGAGGAAAAGAATAACAGTGCTGAATTACATGAAATATGATATTTTCTTCTTGTAAATATTACAGAATTGTACATTATATTTGCTAGTATGTTTAAAAAGCCTTTTGTTGTGTGCGTAAACGCTGTTGATGTTGCCCTGTGTGAGCTGAAATTGGATTGTTAGTTGTCGGATGTATCGCCGCAATACACCTTGTGGTCATTCGGACATGGTTTTTTTAAGTGCTAGTCTCAGATATTTCTTTGCTGTTGTTGGTGGCAGTGGAAAAATATGATTGTGGAGACGTGTTCCTCTTTCATTCCTCTTTTTTCATCTTGCTTTCATCAGAGAAATGCATTTAATTTAATTTAATTTAATTTTTTTTACAAGGCCATGAATCTTGTGTCATTATGTCTGTTGTAAGCAACATATAAAAAAACAGTGATGCTGTGTTTAATAATTACAATAAATCTGTGCTTAGTATTTGTAGCTTTCATTTTTTTGGAGGTGGTCATGATTTATGTAACCAGCAGAGGACACCAGGGGCACCTTTTTTATCATTTAAAGCCACAAAACTGTTCCAGTTGGTTTTAAATAATATAAATACCATATTAATATCATTACAAAAAAAAGAAATAAGTTAATATAATATCAGCTGTATTTATCAGCAATGTATGTACTTTTAATCACTGTAAAAAAAAAGTTTAATGACATAAAGTCAAGACAATTTCTGTGTGGAGTTTGCATGTTCTCCACACGTCCGAAGGCATGCGCTATAGGTAAAATGGGTAAGCTAAATTGTCCGTAGTGTATGTGTGTGAATGGGAATGTATGGGTGTTTCCCAGTGATGGGTTGTGGCTGGAAGGGCATTCGCTGCGTAAAACGTAGGCTGGATAAGTTGGCGGTTCATTCCGCTGTGGTGACCCCAGATTAATAAAGGGACTAAGACGAAAAAAAATAAATGAATGTCAAGACATACATAAAGTCAAGACAACAAATATCTTTTATGTTGCTTATTATTTTATGTTGCTTATTTTAATATGTTAATCAGGTTTCAGCTACACTGTAAAAAAATATATGACCAATTAGTCCTGACAGCATATGTTTTAGGTCATTATAACTTATTATACTAAGTTAATCATGTTCTAACTTAATTTTATAAGTTACACAAGCTGTTTTAAGTCAGTTTAACATAATATAAGTTCAATGCACTCATAAAGCTAATTTGATTCAGCTTAAAAAATAAAAAAACTGTATTTTTTACAGTGTATATGCATACTATATAACATTTTAGTCAGTTTGATTGATGTAAGCTGAGATGACTAGAAAAAAATAATTTGATTCAACTTAATTATTTTGATTCAGAAATAATGTTTTTACAGTGTAGAGCTAAGCAAATCATTTATACTGCATAATTTACAGCATAAATATCAATGTTTACCTTTAATATTACACACACACACACACACACACACACACACACACACAATCACACACAGTTAAAAACTTCTACAAATGTTTCTTGGACTGACAGCCAGTAGGAACGCTGGCCCCTCCCACTCCTTAGACAAACTATTTAAGATTATTCGCAAAGAGAAAATGCAGCTACATTTTCTACAAGGCATTATACAGTACGTTTGTTTATCACTAAAACTTTTGATTCTGAAAATGGTGGATGCTTTTTGTGGCACGTGGAAGCTGGTCAGCAGTGAGAACTT
Organism: Danio kyathit; assembly: GCA_903798195.1. Lineage (NCBI taxonomy): Eukaryota > Metazoa > Chordata > Actinopteri > Cypriniformes > Danionidae > Danio > Danio kyathit. The sequence continues at coordinate 46,113,919 of LR812538.1, read as the reverse complement.
TGATGAGTATATGAAATCTATAGGTAAGTTGTACGATATTAATATCATGCGGTGATCAAATTATTCAGATAACACTTTACAAAGTTACAGTAATCATTATTAACGTTAATGTTCACAATAGTTGCGTTAAATAATATTTAGTAATAATTCGGTACACTTAACAATATATCAGTTAGTCTATTTACCAACACGAACAAACAATGAACAATACATTTATTACAGTATTTGTTCATGTTAGTTAAGCGTATTACAGTTGTTCATTGTTAGTTCATGCATTATCTAATGTTTTTAAATGTGGATTTTGATAATGCATTAGTAAATGTTGCATATGGTTAATAAATGCTCAAGAAATATTCAGAATCAATTAATTTTAGTAAATTAACTTTAACCAATGAAACCTTATTGTAAAGTGTGACCAGTAATTCGTTATTTATTCAAATCATTTATTTTAATTTAACGTTAATAAAATGAGCCTAGAAAACTAATATTTGCAAAGTGTTTAACAGTTAATAATTTCTAAACATTTTGATTTGTGTTCATGTTTTAAGTGTATCATAAAAACTTACAGATATAAATGGATGTTATATTGTTTGTAAGGTATTGGGTTTGCAACAAGACAAGTTGGAAATGTGACCAAACCAACGCTCGTCATCTCAAAGGAGGGAGAAAAAGTGGTCATTAAAACACAGAGTACCTTCAAGAACACCGAGATCTCATTCACACTGGGTGACGAGTTTGATGAAACCACTGCTGATGACCGACACTGCAAAGTAGGCTTGAAAAAGAACAGTTTCATAACTATTTTACACTGCATCCCATTCGAGACGCTGACTTGAATGCAAAGTAACAGGTTATTATTATTATTATTATTATTTTTATTAGTCCACTGTGGTGCTCAAAGGAAACCAGCTCGTCCATGTGCAAAAGTGGGACGGGAAAGAGACCACTTTTGTCCGGGAGATCAAAGACGGGAAGATGGTGATGGTAAGAGTCTTTACTGTAATTTCCAAAGATTCTTCATGCGTCCTTGTAGATCACTGTATTCAATATCATTCTGATTTCAACTTTGATTTAGAAACTCATCTTTGGGGACGTGGAGGCTCTTCGCACCTATGAAAAAGCATAAGTTTTGGGAATATTATCAGGCTTTGTTCTTCTTCCTGGGCATCAACAGTCATGGTGTGATCTGAAAGCAAAACCTTGGACTTTATTTATCCAAATCAATGAAAGAATGGACTTCAAATATTTTTGTTGTTTTTATTTTTTATCTGCATAATACCTTTAGTCTGAATAGTTTTTAATAAAGAACCAACAGAAATTATGACTTGTGTGTTTGATCATAGATTGAGATTAATACAGTAACACTGTTACCGCACTTTTTACACTTGAATCGTTTTGATGCTGGATAAACCCTTTTTATATTGATTTTTTATCTATCTATCTATCTATCTATCTATCTATCTATCTATCTATCTATCTATCTATCTGTCTGTCTGTCTGTCTGTCTGTCTGTCTGTCTGTCTGTCTGTCTGTCTGTCTGTCTGTCTGTCTGTCTGTCTGTCTATCTATCTATCTAAAATAAATAAAGACTACAATATACACTTTACTTTTTTGACTTAAAGAAGACACACACCTATTTGCCATTTATTGTATGAATATTATAATCTATTTTTTTCAATTTGTTCAGGCACCTTTTGCATTAAATCTTTAAAAAATGTACACTTAATTAAACTACAGGTTAGAATAAGTATGTTTTCTTTTCAATTTTTATGTAAATATTAAATGTATATGTAACGTTGAAAAGCGACTTTTCACTAAACTAACAAACTACACAGAAAAACAAAAGTGTGTGGATGATATCATGTAGACATATTATATAAATGTAATATTTAAAAATACTCAATTATAACGTATTACCATTATTATTATTATTATTCATTGTTATTTAAAAATTAGAAATATTTCTATTATACGTCTATGATTATGACCGGCTTTAGATTTGTAATTTCCAATCAGTGCGCGTGACCGCAGAAGGTTGCGCAAACCAGCAGTCACGTGAGATCCGCTGTTTTTCCTGTTTTGGTTTACACAACAAGAGTTTATAACAGTACCCAACAGAAACGCTCAGGAATGGCTTTACTCGTTCTGTTATTTTTGTTTGGTCATCTTTTTAACTTGCAGGTTTCTTCTGCGCCCGTTAGTAATGTCTTCAAACACCTGCAGAGCGCATGTAAGTGTTTCAGTGCCTCATCAGCTGTTTCAGGTGTTCATCTCTCTCCCTGAACCTGGTTTTATGCTGAAGTATGTTCTTTGATATTGTATACCTTCTTATTTCTGTCACAAATAGCCGTAGATTCTTACATATTTACTGTAATTCACAATAAGAGCCTATTGTTGGCCATGTTTAGTTTGTTTCAGGTGCATAATATGTCCTTCTGTTTTTATGCTTTAATTTGTTCTTTGGTATTGAATACCTTGTTATTTCTGTCGTAAATAGTCGTAGATTCTTACATATTTACTGTAATTCACATTGTTGTCCAGGTTTAGTTTGTTTCAGGTGTTTCAGGTGCATAATATGTCCTTCTGAAGCTGTTTTTATGCTTTAATTTGTTCTTTGGTATTGAATACCTTCTTATTTGTGTCGTAAATAGCCGTAGATTCTTACATATTTACTGTAATTCACGTTAAGGGCATATTGTTGTCCAGGTTTAGTTAGTTTCAGATGCATAATATTTCCTTCTGAAGCTGTTTTTATGCTTAAGTATGTTCTTTGGTATTGAATACCTTCTTATTTCTGTCGTATAAGTCGTAGATTCTATAGAGGTAAAGTTGGTTTTATATTCGGATATTCAGACATTCTCCTTAATATTATAATTTCAGAGAATATACTTTGCAATTTCTAAATAGGGAAATCATATAAGCAGCCAATGACTATCAAAGTAAAACATTGTTCACAGTCAATTAGATAGTGTTAATGTTGTTTTGAAGTCATACTTTCACGCTAATTCCAATCGGATATTCAAGGTAACATGGTAAACAATATAGAGACTTCTAAGTGAACGAATGTGCAAATATAAAACCAACTTTACCTCTATGTAGATTCTTACATATTTACTGTAATTGACATTAAGAGCCTATTGTTGTCCAGGTTTAGTTTGTTTCAGGTGTATCATATTTCTTTCTGAAGCTAGTTTTATGCAGAAGTTTGTTACTTGACATGCTGTACGTTATTGTTTCTGTCATTACAGTTTTTCTCTGTGGCTTTGGTGCATTTCTCACAACACTATTTACATTTGCACAACAGTTAATGCATTTCTCAAAACAATTAGTACAAACTGCAAAACCTAGCTGACAACCTGCAAAAGCGTGTCACTTGCTCAAAATGGAGAGCTCATTCCTCAAAAGCAACTATTGATGTCAATGAAAGTGTCAGTGACACTTTCTGAAAATGCTCAAGACAGCACTATATACTTGCACAGCCATTTGAAAACTACAGTAAAGTTAGACATCACTGCATTTAGTGAGGTATCTGAGTACAAGACACTGAATATGTACAGTATGTTTCACATTTTTACTGCATTTGCTTCTTGCAATTCTAATTTATTCACAGCATTGTGCAAAAGAATAAATACACCCTTATTTACAACAAACTTAAACTTCCTTTGGGTAGAGCTGTGCACAACTGTAAACAATATTGCTGAACATATTGGAACTGAACCTACAACATACACAGGTCTGTAAATCATTCATCAAATTGTTCAATTTAGAAGACATTTTCAGAAAAAAAAGATTAGATTTTTTTTTTATCAAATTAGCTTGACAGATTTTGACAACTAGTTCACCATGTTTGTATGTAATGACTCAAGTAATGAAATGAGGACTATTAGTTTTATATGGAATGACTATTCAGCATTTACAAGTTTAGTTAATTTTGACTGACATGACATAAGCAAATGATAATGTTACAAACAGCAGAGAGTTGTATGAAAGCAAATGATGCATGTCCAAAAGCATTTGCAATTTGTTGAAAGGAATGAGAAACTGCTACTATGATGTGCACAAATGACTAATTGTTTTGAGAAATGCATTAACTGTTGTGCAAATGTAAATAGTGTTGTGAAAAATGCTACAAAGTGACTGAGAAAAACTGTAATAGCAGTAGATTCTTACATACTGTAGTTCACATTAAGCCTATTGTTGTCCAGGTTTAGTTTGTTTTAGGCATGGGCCGGTATAAGATTCTGACAGTATGATAACCTTGGATAAAAATATCACAGTATTGTGATTACAGCTCTAAAATATGTTCTTTTTAAATGTCTGGATAAAAAAACAAAAACTTTTTCCCCCTTTGAAAACAATATGTTTTATTTGTTGAAATATTTATAATATTTTGGAGCAGTAGACATGTCAGGCTAAATAATTTTAATGAATCATTGACTTCTGCTGTCTTCATTAGTTTCAAAAACAGATTTTTTACAATTCAAAATGGCATCTTTGGATATTTTTTTCTGCTGAAAATACTGTTGTCCTAAAAAAACAAACAAAAAAATGTAAATAAAAAATCTTACACAATACCTTAGAAACGGTATTACAGAATATTTTGGCGGTTTTAAAACCTTGACTTTTCCAAACTGCGGTATACCTTGAAAACGGTTATCGTCCCATGCCTAGTTTGTTTCAGGTGTTTCAGGTACATAATATCTCCTTCTGCTGTTTTTATGCACAAGTATGTTCTTTGGTATTGTATACCTTCTTATTTTTGTCATTAATAGCCATAAATTCTTACATATTTACTGTAATTCACATTAAGAACCTATTGTTGTCCAGGTTTAGTTTGTTTCAGGTGCATAATATCTTTTCTGCTGTTTTTATTCAGAAGTTTGTTCTTTGGTATTGAATACCTTCTTATTTCTGTCATTAATAGGCATAGATTCTTACGTATTTACTAAAATTCATCTTAAGAGCCTATTGTTGGCCAGGTTTAGTTTGTTTCATGTTTTCATATCTCATGAAGCTGTTTTTATGTAGAAGTTTGTTCTTTGATATAGTATATCTCTTTATTTCTGTCATAAATAGCTGTATATTGTTACATATTTACTGTAATTCTTCTTAATGAGCCTATTATTGTCCAGGTTTAGTTTGAAGTAGGGCTGAGTGATATGGCAAAAATGCAATCTCTATAATTATTTTCCATATTGAATGATAACGATATACATTTCAATATCAGTTGTTAATGCTTCCAGAGTGAGTTCCCCAACAATGACTGAAGCCACACAAGTTAGAGGGTCTATTAAATGGCATAACATATATTCGGCTAATACATTTTTTGGTGGCAAAATATCTTTAATATTAACACACTTTTAAATTCCCATTGTTGTACAATTCTGCTGTGGGATTGACTCTTAGATCAGTATAGAGTAAAAAAAGTTCAGAGCTTATCATTGTTATTGGAATAAATTTTATCGTGATTCGATATAGTATCGTTTACCGGCCCAGCCCTAGTTTGGAGGTGTTGTGTTCAAGGCTTTGGGACTCTTATATTAGTTCATAAAACTTAACGAAATATAGGATATTTAACAAAACAAAAAAAACAATTGTTTAAGTTAACTAGCATATTTTATTAAGATCATGCTAGTAGCCTACATTATACTATACACTAAAAAAAAATGATTCATTGGATCTATTAAATTTTTGGGACAATTTATATGGGCTGAATTTATACAAACAAATTAAGTTGAACATTACTAAATTTAATTTGTTTAAAATTAGCCCATAGAAATTGTTTGCAACCAGTTACCTTGCAAAAATCCAATGAATAAATTTTTCAGTGTACATTACTGTATAACTATGCAGTATTTTATGAATGTCATGTAAAGATCAATAAAGTGTTTAGTATAATGTAAAAAGAACTGTCATATTGAAATTAGTTCACTCAAATTTAATAAACTGTAATGACAGTCAAAGAAATGGGTCTGAAAGATGAACTTAAATTACATTAGGCTGTGCATATAAAGCCAAATGTGCAATTACGCTGAAATAGGATCTAGTGAAGCCAAATTAGATTTTCTGTAGTTTACAGAAAGATTAAATGTAATTTAATATTTAACTGAGGTATTGAATTAGCCTGATGCTTAAAAAAAAGTCATGAATAGAGAAATAAATCAAATTTCCCTTGATGTTTTGACATATAATGTGTCATTGTACTGTAAAAACTTTCTGTACATTTCAAAAACTGATTTTATTAAAAGAAAATATTTGAAAAATAATAAAATAAAACAAATGAAGTTGAAGGCAATTGGTTATCCCTCATGTAAAAGTAATGTTTAATGGAGCAAGAATTTTTTTTTTCACAGTATTTCCTATATTTTTTTTGTTTATTGACAATGCTATTACGTTTAGCTTATTAATAAAAAAAATATGGTCAATATTATTAGCCCCTTTAAGAAATGATAATTTTTATTATAATAAGTTATAATATTATATAATAATGGATGACACAGTGCCGCAGTGGGTAGTGCTGTCGCCTCACAGCAAGAAGGTCGCTGGTTTTAGCCCCGGCTGGGTCAGTTGGCATTTCTGTGTTTGCATGTTCTCCCCATGTTCGCGTGGGTTTCCCTTCGGGTGCTCGGGTTTCCCCCACAAGTCCAAAGACATGCGGTACAGGTGTATTGGCTAAGCTAAAATTGTCCATAGTGTATGACTATGTTGTGTGTGAATGAGAGTGTATGGATGTTTCCCAGTGATGCGTTGCAGCTGGAAGGGCATCCGCTGCGTGAAACATATGCTGGATAAGTTGGCGGTTCATTCCGCTGTGGTGACCCCAGATTAATAAAGGGACTAAGCCGAAAAGAAAATGAATGAATAAATAAATTATTTAATAATAGAGCAAACCACTGTTGTCCAATAACTTGCATAATAACCTAACTTGCCTACCTAGTTACTCCATTAACCTAGTTATGCCTTTAAATTGCAATTTAAGATGAATATTAGTATCTTGCAAAATAACTAGAAAAATATTATGTTGTGGTCATAGTGAATAAAAAAAGAAATGAGTTATTAGAAATTAATTATTAAAACTATCATGTTTAAAAATGTGTTGAAATTTGCTTTAATCAGCTCTTCAACTGTACATGTATAAATAGTTAAAAGTTCATTTTGGTGTTTTGGCTTTGTCCATCAATCGCTTCTTTTTGGCTCTCTATTTTCTAGTGTTTCTCTTCTGTGACAAAGATGCACATCAAACCGTGTCCTCTTATTGCACTTTTTGGACTTTCTCTGAATATAGCAGGTTTATTGAGCTGTACTGCAAACACCCTTGCGTTTTTGACACTGTTAGCTAGACGGTGTATTCTTTTATTATGGAAACAAAAATTTCCCCCAAGTTTTGACAACTGGTTGCGAGATGCAATGAGCTTCATCCATTTGGAAAAAATCAGGTTTACAATAAACGGCAATAAATATGGGACCCATTTAGAATTTTTTTTTCTAAACCTTAGGGTCTTTCAATTGCAAAGCAAATGTAGTTAGGTACTTTGTAATACCTGAGAATTAATGTTTGTAATATTGGGTTATCTAGGTATATGTGTATTCTGTACGGGTTTTTAATAAAAAAAAAAAAATAATAATAATTTTTAAAAATTAATTAGTTTATTTTATTTTGTTATTTATTTAATTTATTTATTTAATTTTTTCTTTTCTCTCTCAGATAAATGTAATTTCAACTTGTTTAGAGGGTAGGGGTGGGAATAATATTTGTTTAAATTTCTATGTAAAATTACTTTGTTATATCTGTAAAAGTTAAAAAAAAACAGATAAAAAAACAAAAGTTAATTTGGGTCAGAACACAAAACTTCAGGAAATCAATCTAAAGCAGGGGTGCTCAACCCTGTTCCTGGAGATCGACCTTCCTGCAGTTTTCAGTTGCAGCCCATATCAAACACACCTGCCTGTAATTATCAAGTGCTCCTCAGGTTCTAATTAATTGGTTCAGGTGTGTTTGATCAGGGTTTGAGCTGAAATCTACAGGAAGGTCGATTGCCAGGAACAGGGTTGGTCACCCATGATCTAAAGACTACATGCCAAACGTTAAAAACTCATTGTTGTTTTCAGGCAATATTTAAAGGAATGTTTTTGACTTATTTGTGATGTAACTTTTTCTAACACAATTATTGTAAATTCCAGCTAAATTCTGGCATATCTCAGACCTGCACTTGGATCCCACCTACCATGTGACAGAAGATCATACCAAAGTGTGTTTTTCCTCCAAGGGTGTTCCTGCATTAGACCCGGGAGTGTTTGGAGATTTCCTCTGTGATTCTCCATACCAGCTCATTCTCTCAGCGTTCAGTTACATGAAGCAAGTGGACCTGCAGCCTGAGTTCATTTTATGGACCGGGTATGAAGCAGTCTTGAGTTTGACTTGCATCAGTTCTGTGTGATCTTTAAAAATGATTGGTATTGATGAATTATTGATAAAAAAATGCAATTTTAGATTCTGGATCATTCTAATGTGTTTATAGTTTATTATTTTTCTATGTTAAATCCTTGTATTTTGTTGCATGTTTAATTTTCTCTCATTCTCTTGCGCTTTAGGTTTTAGAAAAGTGCATTATAAATAAAATGTATTATTATTATCAATTTGTTACTTGGCATAATAATACTATACTTTTCTTGGCCTGTTGCAGGGACAGCCCTCCGCACGTCCCTAAAGAAGAGTTGTCCACTGACGTAGTGATCAATGTGATTGCTAATATGACCCACACCATACAGCAGTTCTTCCCACAGATTCCTGTTTATCCTGCCCTGGGCAACCATGACTACTGGCCACAGGTATTTCAGATCCAAGGACAACTGGAGTACTTTACTAGGAATTCAGTAATTCTTGGGTGAGATAAAGGGAGGGTGTTTTTGGTTGTTTAAATGGAGTGTTTGTCCACTGCATGTATATGAAAATGTTTAACTAGAAGTAGTTTATATTAATATTAGTGTTGTCAAACAATTAATCGCGACTAATCACATCCAAAATAAACATTTATGCAACAGTCCGATCTTTTTGTACGAGGAAGTACTTTTTGCCCTTCATTCACATCTGCAGCTGACTGTCAGAACAGCAGAAACCATTGCTACTTCACACACGTCACTTTAGAGCTAGTATTTGAATGATTCTCTAGCATAATGTCTAAAGTGATGACAAAACAGGTGATTTTGCTGACATTTTAAGATTATAAATGAAAATGAAATGCCATCAGTCTACAGAGATTTCTCAGTATTTCTCTGTTGCAATCGGCATCACAATGATTAACCCTAAAAAAGCCAAAGCAAAGCAAACACTACCAGATTACTTTGGTATAAATACAGCACTACAAAATACAAAAGAGAGAGATCAACTTAGAATGTCATTTACCTGGTCTATAATGATTTGATCAGCTGTTTTTACAAATATACAAATTATATATAAATTTATATGTAAATCCAATTTTTTTTGTATATTTTGTATTTTATGTACAGTACGTTTGTGTGTAATTTATACATGTATGCAGGGCTTTACATTAACACCCGCCAACCCGCCAAATGCGGGTAGATTTCAGCTCTGGCGGGTTAGACAGACACCTCCACTAGCCACTTTGGCTGGTTGGAAATCATTTTTAAATTGTAGTTTTCTTAAAAGCAGGGTTTGAAAATAAGCATGGCCCTATTCGTGCAAATGTGATCTTAGAATCGAGAAGCAGCACGACTGACAAAAATAACTGTGTTCGCGCGAGCAGAAAGCAGGTAAATACCGAACGAGAGGATGATCACTCGCACGCACAGATGATGTGATGCGCACGACTGTTAATAAGCGCGCACACGCTCCCGTTTACTTGCACGAAGCAACTGTAACCGTGCCTAGAGGAAGCGCAACTGGTGCAATCGGTTCCCTTTGAAATAAACTGGACAAAGAGCGATGATCGTGCACCCACAGTCCTGCTCCTTTCAAGAGCTCAAGATTAAAACAAAAATACACATATTCTTTTGTAAGCAGCAGCGGTCACTGCTTTCATTTACAGACCTATATTAACGGTGCGCGTGATTAGCTATTCTTTCATTATCAAACATGGTATGTTTCACCTGCTTTCTTTTGCTTACAGTTATTTTTGTTAATATGGTTTAATTATATTTCTTTATAATAGCATTCCTTTAATGGGAGATTACTCCCCGCTTATGTTAGCTGGTGATCTGGGACTTTTAGCCAGGACAGATTGCTGTGCATAATTTAGATACATGACAATTTTTTTTTTTTAAATGTAATGTTTTTTTAGAGAAAAGTTTTGTTGAATTAAAAAGTGCACCAATATATAACCAATACGGCTATATTTTCCTTGTTTTGACACATTAAAAAATTGTGGCTAAGAAATACTTATTTGGTGTGGTCATAGATAAATTTGGTAAATCCTTAATTTTGAGCCCTGAAAAGTCATGAAATAAAAACTGATTGCATTGCGACACATCCCATTTGCTCATGCACACTGAGCAAGCTAATACACAATACACACAAGAAGTTAAATTAATGAGAAGGCATTTGGACATAACACATCTAAATCAAGTATTTTTAGCATGTCAAAGTCAAATTTATGCATATAAAATATATTTTCCCAACAAGAAAATTGTGGCTAGTGAAAATGGCGAGTGGCTAGTAATGTTGGAAATTTACTAGCCACAGTGGCTGGTGATCAAAAAAGTTAATGTTAAGCCCTGCATGTATGTAAATACAAACTTTTATCTTGGATGCCATTAATGGTTTGACAACACTAATTAATATTTGAATATTAAAAGCTTACTTATATTTAGTTATTTTTTGTAATATAAAAAAACATTAATGCACAAAATCAAGTAGGCAATGAAAAACTTTTCAAACATTATCACATAACATGGCCAACATTGATGGCATTGATTTATTTGTTAATTTCAGAGCCAGACAGAATTTGTGGTCTTTTTTTTCTACTGTATTTCTGCACAGAAGTTTGTAAAAAAAAAAAAAAATAAATAAATAAATATATGCAGAATGAGTTTGAGAGTATAGTAACTTAAAATGTAGCAAATGAAATAAGTAATAGCTTTTTAAAAAATTTTTAAGGTCAATCGTGAGTGCATTGCATTATGAGATGCAGAAAAAGAAACCATGTGTCTTGTTGTTTAATTCTCAATCTGGCATTTGGTCAGTGTATATTGCTGTTCTGAAAATTCCTAATATTTATGTTGTGATCTCATTTTTATCTTGCTTTAAATTAATTTAGGATCAGTTTCCAACATCTGCGAATGCGATTTATGATGCTGTTGCCAAACTCTGGTCTCCGTGGTTGAATCCAGCAGCTGTGGCTACTTTGCAAAAAGGTAACAATTGATAAGGAAGACATACTGTCTACAGTACATGTGTAAACATAAATAACTTGATTAATTTAAAGCAATAGATGCTGATTGGTCAATACAGGGTTGTAACCATGGTTAGCGTGCAAGGAAATGTAAGTGGATAACCTCAGCATTTTGTTTCAAAATTTGGGTACCTACCTTAAAGGGTAGGTTTATGTTTTAGGTTTATTGAACTTTTCATGTGTTTTTATGTGTCTATATATACACTTACTGGCCACTTTATTAGGTACACCTGTCCAACTGCTTGTTAATGCAAATTTCTAATCAGCCAATCACATGGCAGCAACTCAATGCATTTAGTCACGTAGGCATGGTCAATACAGTCTGCTGCAGTTCAAACCGAGTTTCAGAATGAAGAAGAAAGGTGATTTAAGTGACTTTGAATGTGGCATGTTTGTTGGTGTCAGATGGGCTGGTCTGAGTATTTCAGAAACTGCTGATCTACTGGGATTTTCACGCAGAACCATCTTTATGGTTTACAGAGAATGGTTAGAAAAAGAGAAAATATTCAGTGAGCGGCAGTTCTGTTGACGCAAATGCCTTGCCACAAAGGATTAAGGCAGTTCTGAAGGCAAAATGGGGTCCAACTCAATGCTAGTACAGTGTACCTCATAAAGTGGCTGGTGAGTGTACTGTATATGCGCGTCTAATTATTTAATTAATCAAATACGTTCATTAAGTCATTCATTGTTTGTTGGCATATACTGAAGTTTCGGTATTGTAGTACTATTTAATATCTTTTTGAAGTATTATTAAGTTAGCAAATATTTTTTATACTAGTATACAGTGTAGTATTACAGTGGTGTGAATAAGTGTTTGCCCCTTTATTGATTTTCTTTTTATATGTTTGTCACACATTAATGTTTCAGATCTTCAAACTTAATTTTAAATATTATAGGTTATGATGTTCTTTTTCTGAAATGCGGTGTCACTTTTATGCCATAATGGGACACACACATATACACCTTCAGAAAAGTTAAACTTTTGTCTCGTCAGTCCACAGAGTATTTTCCCAAAAGTCTTGGGGATCATCAAGATGTTTTCTGGCAAAACTGAGACAAGCCTTTATGGTTTTTTTGCTTAGCTGTGGTTTTCATCTTTAAACTTTCATTATTTTCTTAGTCCTTTTTTTATGGTGGAGTCATGAACACTCACCTTAACAGATGCAAGTGAGGCTTGCAGTTCTTCGGATGTTGTTTGATGTTTTTTGAATTTGGGGTCTTTTGGATGACCTATTGGATGAGTTGTCGATGCGCTCTTGGAGTAATTTTGGTCGGTCGGCAACTCTGGGAAGACTCTCCATTGTTTCATGTTTTAGATAATGGCTCTCATTGTGATTCGCTGCAGTCCAAAAGCCTATATTAGAAATGGTTTTATAACATTTTCCAGACTAAATATCAATAATTATTTTCTTTCTCATTTGTTTTTGAATTTCTTTGGATCTCGGCATGATGTCTAGCTTTTGAGGATCTTTTGGTCTACTTCACTTTGTCAGACAGGTTCTATTTAAGTGATTTCTTAAAGATTTTACCTGCAAACAGGTGTGGCAGTAATAAGACCTGGGTGTGGCTAGTTTAATTGAACTCAGCTGAACCAGAGTTAAGTTATGTTTTAAGTAACATGGAAGGTAAACACCTTTTTTCACACAGGGCTATGTAGTTTTGGATTTTGTTTTCCCTTAATAATAAAAACCTTAATTTCAGAACTGTTTACTTGTGTTGTCTTTGATTAATATTTAAAATTAGTTTGATGATCTGAAATATTAAAGTGTGACAAACATGCAAAAAAATAAAAAATCTGTAAGGGGTAAACACTTTTTCACACCTCTTTATATTAAACTTACATTATTATTATTTAGTTATTTATGTATTTATCATTTCACATTTAATATTATGATGCAAACTGCATAATGATGCCAAACCTCTGTTCATCTAGGTACTGTTTTAATCACTTTGATTGATTTCATTAATTGATTGCACCTAATAGAAACCTTTTAGCTTTAAAAATATATTAAGCTATTGTCCTTTGTTTGTCACTTCTGTTTGTGAAGGAGGCTTTTACTCTCTTGTGATCAAACCTGGTCTGCGTCTGGTGAGTCTCAACACAAACCTGTACTACAGTCCTAATGAAGTGACCGTAAACATGAGTGACCCTGCAGGGCAGTTCCAATGGCTGCAGGAAACACTTGAGCTGTCAAGACAAAACATGGAGAAGGTAAATATATATCCTGCCTGCTTTAACAATGTACTTTAATTTCAGTAAGAGCCCTCTGCGCTGATTAAACTGGGCCATTTTATTATAAGCTTGTAAATGAATAGTCGCATAGTGATGTGTGCATGTAAGTGACATCAACGTTGTGCGAATGACTGCTGGCATTAATTTCACTGTCATGTTTTTTCTCTGAGGTCTATGTGATCGCGCATGTCCCCATCGGTTACCTACCCTTTGCTAAAAATACGACAGCCATGCGAGAAAACTACAATGAACAACTGGTCAAAATATTTCGCAACTACAGTGAGGTGGTCGAGGGTCAGTTTTATGGGCACACTCATCGGGACAGTATAATGGTTCTTTTGGATCAGCAAGGTAATGTAATTCACTTCAGTGCATTAATGAAAAATTCAATAGACTGAGTCGCTGTTAAGGACATCGGGAAAAAAAAATAACAGAAGAAGACTTCATTTTTGTTAGCTAGAAATTCTATCCGAGGCAAAGATTTTTGGGGTCAAATAAATTGCAGTTGTTTTAGGTTGGTTGAATTGAATATTTACTTACTGCTTGCTGCAAAATATGCACTGAAAGTAAAAAAAAAAAATGATATAAATATTAATGAAGGGTTTGTACTTCTTTAAAATATTAATGCATTAAAAAAAATTATTTAAAAAATTTGAATATTATTGTTAGATTCTATTCTGTCGACCCAAAAACAGAATCCGATGAATGGTGGAAGGTTAAATGCATGCAAATCTTTTTAGCGCTTCTGAAAATAATTGAGTTTGTTTATTAGAATTTAATTGTATTTGTTTTCAACTCCGAGTTCAATCTGACACCAGTTTTGATTATTCCAATTTTACCATTTATGTTTTAAGCTGATCACATTATTGGTTGTGATATAATTTAGATTTCGATATTTTCTTCAGTGCGATATTCTTAATTGTACATTCATTAGGGCCCAAACACAGCTTTGAGTTTCACGCCCCAGGATTGCATTTCTTCTCACGGACATTATCTTGACTCTCTGAAGTAGGGATGTAGGGTTACATTAGTCTTATCATATGGAACTATGATTATATGCATATATAATGAGCATGAAAGTCTTGAAGGACTTTAAGCTCTGATCTGATTCTATTTCTGGGAGTCATGCTTCCATTCCAAAACAATTCTTGACTGACATTTTTTTATATATATCTTTGGCTCTGCAAATACATATTTCCAACATTCAATTTTAACCATATTTGGAGTTGATATGCTTTTATAAACTAGTTAATTTAAAAAGTAAAAAAAAGTTATATTCAGTATGAACAAGCTCTGACTGTTTGCATGGACATCAGTAATCGAATTATTTGGGTTAATTTGATTAAGACAACAATATGGTTAAGGTGTTTATATGAGTTGCTTTTTGAATGTTCCTTTCATAATCCTGTTTTTCATCTTATAGCACATAGATCAATTAATGTCATTGCTTCACAATGCTTTCCACGTTTCCTCCGGAGTTTCATGTAATTTCGGGTGTCATTTTTAAATTTTTCGGCTTTAACTGCAGTTTGGCAGATTCACTTTCATTCAGGAACATTTCATTCATGCCCCCTCACGACAAACTGAGGTATTGGATGCGAGTATGAAGTAAGGACTGTTGAAAGAGTGTTGTTTTAATGGAATTTGACACCGCACGTCGAATGGAAAGAAAAACCTCCACATTTCGTGATACAGAGAATAGTGTCAAACAGTTGTGTGTGTATGAAATATCCTGTCGCAAAACGCGGTGAAAAGTCCTACATGACGGTAATAGTTTGATTGTGATGTTTACATGTCTGTACTGCACTTCAATAATGCGACTAAGATCGCCATATCTTAATTTAATTTCTCTTCAGTTCGATTATGACCATAATCGGATTGAATTAATCTAAAATGGCTGTTTACATGGTATACTCTTAATCAGAGTATTGTCTTAATCATATTCAAATCCGATTTTTTGTGTCCATGTAAAAGTACTCAATGACTGTTTACATGGACATCAGTAATCAAATTATTTGCCTAAATCTAATTAAGACAATAATATGGTTAAGGTGTTTACATTTGTTGCTTTTTGAATGTTCCTATCATGATCTTGTTTTACATGTTATAACACATAGTTCGATTAACATTATTGCTATTCATGTTACCTCCTGAGTTTATGTAATTTCGGGCATTTCATTTTTTATTTTTCGTGATTTTTATTTTTGCATTTTAACTGCAGTTCGGCAGTTTCACTTTCATTCAGGAACATTTCATTCATGCCTCTGCGTGACAAACTGAGGTACTGGATGCATGTATGAAGTAAGGACTGTTGAAAGAGTGTTGTTTTAATGGACTTTAATACTGCACGTCGAATGGAAAGAAGGAAAAAACCTCCGCATTTCGTGATGCAGGTGTCTGCGGTCCTTTACTGACTCAGTAGGTACAGAGAATAGTGTCAAACAGCTGTGTGTGTATGGAATATCCTGTCGCAAAACGCGGCGAAAAGTCCTACATGACGGTAATAGTTTGATTGCTGTGTTTACATGTCTCTACTGCACTTCAATAATGCAACTAATATCAGCATACTCCACGTGTCTTAATTCCATTTCTGTTTAGTTCGATTATGACCTTAATCGGATTAAATTAATCAAAAATGGCTGTTTACATGGTATACTCTTAATCAGAGTATTGTCTTAATCATATTCAAATCAGATTATTGGTGCTCATGTAAACATGCTCAATGTAACATTGAGTAATCAGATTACAAAAAGGCTATTTAAAAAACTTTTCTTATTCCAAGAAGAGAGAATAAAATTTTTTTTAAAGTCTGTTTGTAACCTTTTAACAGAAATGTTTTCAAAGCAAAAATGCTTTTTTAAAAATAATATTTAGTAATTATATTACTAACAAAGAACTAGTTTTAAAGTTGTACACAATGCTTTATTTATTGTAACACTTTCACATTCATTCAGCCTGCGTGTACTATTTACACACCCTCAAGTGCTTCCAAACCTTTAAGATTCTTTCTGGTGAAAACAATAGAATATATTTAGAAGAATGTTAGAAACTGGTAGCCACTGCCATCAATGGAAGTCTGTGAAATACTATAAAAGTCAATGTCTACTTGTTTCCAACATTCTTCAAAATATACCATTTTGTGATAGAATAAAGAACTCAAACACTTTTAACAAGTGGAAGGGGAGTAAATGATGACAGAACTTTACGCCGTGTTCACAGAAAACTGTTTTTTTTTTTCATTTTTTTTTTTTTTTTTATATTTCTTCAAGGTAAACCTGTGAACTCTATATTTGTGACACCTGCTGTTACACCCATCAAAAGTCAATCAGAGCCATTTTCAAACAATCCTGGTGTGCGTGCATATCTCTACCAACCTGACAGTTATGCTTTGCTGGTAAGTGTCTGTAAACTATTACTGATTTATTTACTTTCTGTAGAACATTCTGCTTAAAATTATTAACAGGGTTTTGGCAGGTTTCATTAGACTTTTTTTAAGATATGAGTGAAATTGAAACCTGTATCACAATATTGGTCTCATTTGCTGTCGTAATAAAGCAGATTATATTTGGACTAGTTAAATAAACATATTAGTGACCTAGAACACAGTACTCCAGTGAAAACCTTTGATGGCTTACATTTTTGACTTCAGGTACAGCTAAAGTCAGAATTATTAGCCCCCCTGTATATTTTTCCCCCCAATATCTGTTTAACGGAGAGAATATTTTTTTTAACACATTTCTAAACAGTTTTAATAATTTCTAAGATATTAGTATTCAGCTTAAAGTGCTATTTAAAGGCTTGACTATGTTAATTAATTTAATTCGGTAAGTCATTGTAACTAAACAAATAAGACTTTCTTCAGAAGAAAAACTTATTATAGGACATATACTGTGAAAAATTCCTTGCTCTAATTAGCATAGTTTGAGGAATATTTGAAAAAGAAAAAAAAAATCACAGGAGCGCGAATCATTTTGACTTTAACTGTATGTGGTTTTTGACTATTTTTAATGAGATTTACTTGTAAAAACTTTAAGATCCTTTTTACGTGGTTTTTTTAATGACTAATAGATTTTATACTGTACTTCATCTGCAGGTTCTGAAAAAACCTTGTAATATTTTTCTAGAGAATATTTAATTAATTAAGCCTTTTTTATGAGCTGCTACAAAAATTAAAGCAAAACATAGTTTTCAGTTTAATTGCTTTACTTTGTTTAAATAGTTTTTTGTTAGTAATTCTTAAAAAATACTAAAATTATCATAATTTTTTATAAAAATGATCATAATATAATTATATTTAACTTTTCTTTGTCACTACAACACCGTAGTTTGTGTCAATAACAGACTTCAATTAACATGTACACATAGACATAACCTATAGATATAACTGCAGGTTAGTCTATAATAACTTTAACTGTTAAAAGCTATTAGTTGTAATTATTATATAAGTAATGCAATAATGTGCATCTTTTGTAAAGCTGCTTTGAAACAATAATTATTGTGAAAAGCATTATACAAATAAACTTGAATTGAATTGAATTAAGGGGCGGCACAGTAGCTCAGTGGTTAGCACTGTCACCTCACAGAAAGAAGGTCGCTGGTTCGAGTACCGGCTGAGCCAGATGGCATTTCTCTGTGGAGTTTGCATGCTCTTCTCCTGTTGGCGTGGGATTCCTCCGGGTGCTCCGGTTTCCACCACAGTCCAAAGACATGCAGTATAGGTGAATTGGATGAGCTAAATTGGCCATTGTGTATAAATGTGTGTGTGAATGTGAGAGTGTGTGGGTGTTTCACAGTACTGGGTTGGAGCTGAAAGGGCATCGGAATGGTTCCTTCCACTGTGGTGACCCCTAATAAACCAGAGACTAAGCTGAAGGAAAATGAATCAATCAATTGCATTGAATAGTTTTGCTGTATCACATGAAAAAAAAAACATCTGTAATACAACAACATACACATTTTATAAATTATAGACTTCTTAAAATCCCACAGAAATCCTGATTACCACCTTGTCTAAAAATGGCATCTTTTAATTCTGACATTATGAACAGCATGACTTGTTTGGCTTGATTCGAACAAATGAGAAAGTGTCTTTTGTCTGTAAGGTCTTAGTTTCTCTTGCTTGAGCGACTCCTGTTTCTGAATGATTAATGATGCTGTCAGGTCTAATTACATGCTGTGTTTTAATCAAGGTGTCAGCTCAAAGCGTGTTGGCTCTTCCGTTGCATCTCTTCTCATCACCACTCTCTCTCTTTCGTTTTTCTTCTTCCTCCAAAGGATATTTGGCAGTTCTATTTAAATCTCACTGAAGCAAACCTGGAGCAAAGGTCCGAGTGGAAGCTGGAATACACAATGACTGAGGCGTTTGGTATCGATGACATTCAGCCACGCAGCTTGCAGGAACTCGCACTTAGGTTTGAAAAGCCACAAAGCAAAGCCTTTGACAAGTATTTTAGCAATTTTATGGTTAGCTACAACACGACTGCTAGATGTGAGGGTTTCTGCAAGACAATCCAGGTTTGCGCTGTACACTATTTGGATAGAGAGAGCTACTCGCAGTGTATTGACAAAAGACAGAAGGATTGAGCTGATGATACAATTCTGAAGGAGATACTCGATTTGAAGCATTTTTGAACTTGATCAACTCTAATCAGGGAACATTTTATATTTAAAGATTTATTGGTAACACTCTACTTCAGTGTTTCTCAACCATGTTCCTGGAGGACCACCAACACTGCATGTTTTGGATGTTTCCTTTGTCTGTCACTCCCATTACAGGTCTTTGAGTCTCTGCTAATGAGCTGATGAGATGAATCAGGTGTGTTTGCTTAAGGAGACATGGAAAATGTGCAGAGCTGGTTGTCCTCCAGGAACGTGGCTGAGAAACGCTTCTCTATTTGAAGGGGGTGTTCATAAGACTGTCATGAAACCTTTATAATCATGACATGGTCTCAACTGACATAGACTCAACTGTCATGACATAATTAATTAATGTACAATGAACTGATGAATCCATGGTGAGGTAAGTGACGTTATAAAGTACACTGCCATTCCATTTGAAGAAGTACCCGACTTGTGTCCTCGGGTCCTCTGTAGTTCGTTCTTCCATGTTTGAACTTCCAAAGACGCAAGTCCGAACTTTGCATACTTGGTATTGAGAAACAGCCATAGACTCAAGTGTCATTCACTCAGTTATTTCATTTTAAATGCAAAGATGTCACCATTATGCAGTGGTGGATAGAGTACTGAAAAATCATACTTAAGTAAAAGTACCATTACTTGCCTGAAAATGTAGTGAAAGTAGAGTAAAAGTATCAGCTGTAAATATTACTCAAAATATGAGTAAAAAGTAGCCTTTTCAAAAGTACTCAAGAGTAGTGAGTAGTGAGTATTACACTGTGAAAAGCTGATGCATTTACATGTCATTTGTGGATGTATGTAAATGTAACATTCTGTAATGCATTTAGTTATTGCCCAGCAGGCACACAACGTCATAAGACGCTAATATTAGGTTAGATTGAGGTCATGACGTCAGGTGGCCAAAATTCAATGTCTAGCCAGCGTCTAAAGACAACGTTACTTTGATGTTCAATAATGACGTTGATATTTGGTTTATTTTAGGTTGCGTTAGAAAGTAACCAAAATCCAACTTCGAGCCAACATCTTAAACCAAGCTCATACTGACGTCAAATACTGGCATTTATTTGTCAGGTATGTCAACCAAAATCCAATGTCTGATAGATGTCATAGTGGTAACGTCCACACAACGTCAAGCTGTAACTTCATTAGACGTTGATATTTGGCTGATTTTAGGTTGGACGTTGGACATTGACGTTGAGTTCTGACATCAACCCGATTTTCATTTCCAAACAAAATGCATTGTACCCCACGACATTAGGGTACAACTTCAATCTGACGTCATGTTGTCGTCTTGTGCCTGCTGGGTGTTTGAGGCCATTTCAATCTTCATACAGTAAACCTCCGTAATTTTTTCCTCAGTGACATGCATCTAAACAGTCTCTCGGTCAATGCGTGTAAAGATTTTGGACATCTTCTTGGACACTTTTAATACTTCCAAACAGTTTGCTGCAATTATAAATCCCCATGTTTTGAGGTAGTTCATTATGATGCGATTTACCTCTTTACTTCTATGTGTGATTTGATTGGACAGGAATCACAGGACTGATTTTTCTAATCCCCATAGTCAAGAAAAAATAAAGTAGTGGAGTAAAAGTACCAATACAGCACTAAAAATGTACTCAAGGGAAAGTAGAAGTACACATTTTTAAAACTACTTAGTAAATTACAATTCCTTTTGAGTAAGTTTGAGTATTTGTAATTTGTTACGTTACACTACTGCCGTTATGACAACTTGCCATAACTAAATACATCATAAGCTGTCTTTGTCATGATAACTTGACATTACCAAAACAACATAATTTGTTATCTGTCGTTGACATGATTGTTAGGAGGTTATTATAATTGTCACAGATATATATTATATATTAATAACAGCGTCATTATGTTTGTTTTTCTTGAGCTCAATTACAGTGGTACAAATTGGATTTGTCATTTAAATGCCATTTAAGGGCCCGTGAAGGGCTTTTTTATTTGATGTTTGACGCAATCTCAACCAAAACACTGTTGTAGCTCCTCCCCCTTTTTTAAAACGGCTAATAACGTTTTGTTTTTTCACAGCTCTGCCAGTGGTTGAGCTCAAGTGCTTCAAATAAAAAAAGCAAATGATGAGCGTCTTGAAGGGGGCGGGCCAGCAGGGCATGTCAGATACTAGAGAGAATTTGATTGGTTATGATGCGATGAGAAACTGTAGTATGGGTTGACATGAACAAAACCGATGATCCATTTAGGCAGTAGTGACAAACTACAAGGTTTACATGTTTATATTAGTTTTATATCTTATAAATGCAAATTTTGTCACTGTTTTTGAGCACACTAGCTTATAGAAATCTTAAAAATGAACAATACTAACATCCAAAAAACTATTTTAATTTTGTGTGACCTTTAAATGTAAAAAAATATTAATAACGCTGAAATGAAGTTATTTGACAAAGTATTAACAAATTTATTGAGAAATTTAAATGATAAAAGTGGTTAGAAAAATATTAATGACACAATCATTGTAGCCTCCCGACAATCATGTTTATGACAAGTTATCCTGTCTTGGTAATGTCAAGACAATTTCACCTTTGTATTTAAAATGACACAACTGATCAAATGACACTTAATGACAGTTGTCATAAACATGCATAAAATCATGATTATAAAGATGAACTCCCTCTTATGAACACCCTCTTCAAGTAAAGGGTGAAACCGTACATGATTCTTGATGGGTTTTCATGGGATTTACTTATGAAAACATGTTTTAATGCACTTTATAAGACATTTTTAAATGAAATATGAATTTATTTTATACAATGCTTATTCTGTAGTTGCGAAAATCATTATGCATAATTTTCTATGGACTTTCAAATTAATTCAACATAGAATTTAACTTGTTTTTGTGCTGCTAAAAATTTTAATAGTTTTCTTTTTGTTTAATTGGTGCACTTTGTTTTCTCTTTTTGTTTACTTGTGTGGAACCATGAGGTTTTAGATGTTATATCATATTATATGTTTTGTTATAAACAAACACTTTAAAAACAAGCTTTTAATTGATTGTAATGCTTAATACTTTATTGAATCTGTTGTTCAAATAAGACTTTATAAACTATATTAAATCTTTTATTTTTTTATTTTTTATTTTTTTTTTATGCTGGCATAAACAATGACTAGGGGGAAAATGCTTTTACAATTTTTTAATTTTTAAATACATTTAATTGGGCCTTTGGTCTGTGTGACCTGAATGACTAGTTCTTATTTCCTGTGCTTCTTTCTGACTTCAAAGAATCAACAGGAACTTGTGGTGTGTCTTAGTCAGCCAATTTAAGGTTTGTCTCAGTTGCAAAAATTCTTTCAGTGCACTGAATCTTGTTTTACCCAATGTAACTTTTATTACACTTGATATTAGCTATATTTCCATCCAAATATGCAAAATCTTTGCCCATAACTGGAATATTGCATAAAACATTTGCAAATAAAGCACTTTTTCCATTCGATGAGTCAAAGAGATCAAATTTGTTGTAGTCTAATGGATGGATTGGACCCAAAACCTTTTATCTCAAAAGGTGTCAGAGTTTAATTCATTCATTCATCAATTCAATTCAAGTGTTTACAGTGTATCCGATATACTGAAAATATGGATTCAATACTCTATACAAAATCAATAAAGGCATAACTGTAAAAAACAAAGCGTTTGCATCATAATTATATTATATTTAATTATATTTAGACAAATTTAGAGTTGATTTGAATATTTTATCACAAGTGGTGTCGGAGTTTAATTCATTTAAGTGTTTACAGTGTATTCGACCTAATAAAAATAGGGATTCAGTACTCTATATAAAATCAACAGAGGCATAACTGTAAAAAACAAAGCTTGTGAATTATAGAGAATTATATTTAGACAAATTTAGAGTTGATTTGAATATTTTATCACAAATGGTGTCGGAGTTTAATTCATTTAAGTGTTTACAGTGTATTCGACCTAACAAAAAATATGGGTTCAGTACTCTATATAAAAAAAGCAAAGGCATAACTGTAAAAAACAAAGCTTGTGCATCATAGAGAATAATATTTAGACATTTTTTAGAGTTGATTTGAATGTTTTGTCAAATGGTGTCAGAGTTAATTGACTTTTACCATCTTTACAATAAAAGTTATTTAAAATTATTATAAAATAAAGTGCTAATTCCAAAAACAGAGTCTTATGCAATAATCAGGTTGTTTTTCTGAACATTTTGGTCCTAGTTTTATTGTACAATTTCATATGATTGAATTGTTTAATTCATTCGAATGGTTTATTTATTATTATTTTTTAAATTGAGAAATTAAGCCTTGTGCAACATACTGGGCACATTTATATCTATCTGACAATATTTTTGGCTCAAACTACAAGAGGAGCAAAGAATTTAATTGGTTTGAAACCGAATGTCTAATGAATGTCAAATGTTAAACTAACTTTACTGCGGTTTTGTCCTGTACCCCATCCAGAGGCCCCGCATACTCTCTCGGGCCCCTTGCTGAGCCACTCTGACTTTTTTGTAATGGATTGAGGAGCCAGAAAGTTGAGTCAGAGATAAAGCAGGCACCACTAAAACTCTGAGTTTCTGAGATGCTGTAATCAGCATTCATCAGTGCTCTGCCAATCTGAGATTCATCTGTAACGGGACAGGTCAATATTTGCCCTCTGCTAAAGGAGTGATGGTGAGTTTTGAAGCGTGGGCCACAGGGCTGTACTGAGGTGGGCAGTGGTTTGACAGCAGCATAAATCTTTTAGAGCTTTGTCTCCCTTTTTGGACCCACTAGGAGAAGTTGCTGTGCTGGAACAGAGAGTGCTGGACTCATGTTTTAGTTTTTGGAACACAAATGACATGAGGTTGACACATTTTATTTGTGTCACACTTTACAGTAATGTTCAGTTTGGTCATGTATTTACTAACATGAACTAAGAATGAACATTATTGTACAGCATTTATTTGTCATAGTTCAGCATTTACTAATGCATTCTTAACCAGTGTACTGTTCAGATATACAACCCTTTCACAATATTTGTGGCTGTTTTTGCCTTGTTGACTTTCATTTTAACAGCATTTGACTATGACACCATATAATCATGCATTTTTGATTGTTGGTGGTTTTCCCTGTTGGAAAGAGATAAAAATTGTAATTTTTACTGTTGATCATCAGTTGACACTATTAAGCCTGTGCAATAAGGTTTATGGTAAAACAGCAGATTATAGTGTGCGTGCATAAATACACTTACTATGTTTACTATGTTCTGAGAGCAGAGCTGCTTGTTTTAATTTTCTCTGACATATATGATAAGTGCGCAAAGGTCTTTCACACACATACGTACACACACACACACAACTTTTTTTGCACTGCATCTGATAACCAACAGTAAAAATTGTACCTAACTAACTAACTAATTAACTAACTTTATTTTCATTAACTAATATTAACAAGAATGAATAAAACGCATTTTTATTGTTTGTTTATGTTAGTAAATACATAACTAATGTTAATTCACGGAACCGTATTGTAAAGTTATTACCTTAATATTTGGGGGAAGGGAAATAAGAAAATAATATTTTGTGAGTGTGAAAATAATAATAATAATAATAATAATAATAATAATAATAATAATAGTAATAATAATAATAATAATAATATTAAAAATGCAGCCTGAAGAATGTTTCATTTAATTTTTTTTGGTTTCTGTTTGTTTTGTGCTTTGTTTTTGTTTTTTTGTTGGGTGTTTTACTTTTGTGATTATGATGTTTATATTTATATATTAAATATATTTTTGGGAACCACAATTTTTATAATATTGACATTGGCACACTTTATAAAGAGTTTAGTTGTTTTCATTTTTCCTTTAATGTAATGCAACTTAATTTAATTAAGTTAGGTGATTAAATAATTTAATTATTTATTTAGGAATAATTATTAACAAGTCAATTTATAATAAATAAAAACATTAATAATTGATCATATATATATTTCATATCACATGTATCATTCTTTTAAAAATTATTATATTTTTATTTCATTTTTAATGGAAAAATATTTTGGTATATGTATATACAGTTGAAGTCTGAATTGTTAGCCTCCCTGTTTATCCCCCCCCCATTTCTGTTAACAGAGAGAAGATTTTTTTCAACACATTTCTAAACATAATAGTTTTTTTTAATAAGCTATAAATAATAATAACTAATTTCTAATAACTGTTTTATTTTATCTTTGCCATGATGACAGTGTATAATGTATATTTATTATTTTTTATCAATTTCTCACTGAGTATAGGTAATATATTTTGGTGCATTTGAAACAGATTTGTTAAACAGATATATTTATTAAAATAATACATTACCATGTTACTAAACATCTTTATAAATAGAAAGATAATGCATTTAAATTCATGCAAAATATTGCAAAAAAATAATAATAATAAAACTACAAAATTTCAACAATTTTGTGTATTTTTTTAATTCGCAAATTTGGGCTACTAGTTTTTGACCCATTATTGTAAGTTATTTTGTTTGATTAGCTCCAGATTTGGCTTCAGTACTGACTAATCTAATGTGTATGCACAAATATAATATTGTAAAGCTTCCTATAGAAAAATATTAATTTAAATGTGAGGAGTGTACTTATATATGCTGCTGTATATATAATTATTTTATTATATAATATTATTTTTATTTACATTATATTAATATTTATTCTATCGTTAAGTCAGTGTTATGTTTTTAAAATGTCTATTAGCAGAGTAAAATGTTTAACTCAAAACTAAAAAGAGAGATATTTTGCAGAATGGCTCTTAAATTACTATCTAAAGATTTAAACTTCAAAACTCAGATCAGATCAATCAAAATTCACCAGTTTGTGTCTCAAATGCATGATTTCCTCCATATCTGTTTTCCCCAACGAGTGTCTCTTGCCGTCCACATATGAGGCTCTAGTCATAACCGATTACTCACTGGCCGATTAGCTAGTTATTACTGTCACATATATTCAGCTGGTCTGGCAGTCCTGTGTCTACTTTAAAAGCCAAAGAGCTGTAACAGGGCAGGTCAATGCTAGAGACTCTCTACTGATTACAGGGCCTCATTACGCCGGCTTCAGTCTTTGATGGGTCTGTTTAACCCACTGCACTGTTTAAGCTGTGGATTAACAGCGCTGGTTATGCAAGCATGCAGACCGCAGGGCACTGGAATTCACTGAATATGCCGCTTAATTTGATGAGTCGAGGCAGCAACTGCATGATTGTTTAGGATTACGGTACAAAGCAGTTGATTAAGTTTAGGACCGAAACTGTTAAGAAGGACTTGCTTTTATGCAGCTTAGTTCTGTAAGCCATTAAAAATCTTTTTTATAATATATATATATATATATATATATATATATATATATATTAAATATATATACAGACAACAACTTATAAATACTGTATATATAATTTTTTAAATACATACATACATGTGTATGTATATGTATATATATATATATATATATATATATATATATATATATATATATATATATAATTACTATTATTTAATTATATTAAATTAAATTACATTTATTTTTTTATTTTATTTTACATTTAATTAAAAATGGAATTTAATGTAGTTTTATTTTATTATTTTATTTTATTTTTCATTTTTATTTAATATAATTTTATTTTATTATTCAAATTATTATTTTATTTTTATTTAATTAAAAATGTAATGTAATTTTATTTTATTCATTTATTTAAAATATTTAATTTAATTTATTTATTTACATATTTTTTTATTTTAAATTGAATTCAATGTAATTTTATTATTTTATTTTATGCACTTGAAAGTTTAAAATCTGAACTGATGTGATTCTCTTATTTAGCTTTACCTAACTATTTTCTGTGTGCTGTAATTTAGTTTCCTCGGAAACTCTTATATGGATCGTGTGTGAATTCTGTGAGATCAGCATAGCGTTATGTAGAAATTTGCTGACACGAGCCTCCATCGCGTTCCCAGTAATCCCCATGTGACTTCTTCTTACATCTTCTTTATTTTTTTGCAGCAAAATGTATTTTGTTTCAAGCTATGTTTGTCAATGAATAGGTTAAAAGCCTAACATATCTTCCCAGAAAAGTTCTCCCTTGAGTTCAGTGCTACAAATTAAGATTGTTCACTTCATTACTGCTTTTAGAAGTTGCTTTGATGAGACTTTACAACAAGGGTTCATTAGTAAATGTATTTACTATTATGAAATAAGAATGAACAATACTTGTACAGCATTTATTAATTATAGTTCAACATTTACCAAACCACTGTTAAATTATGTTAAAAAGATGAATAAATACTGTAATAAATGTATGTTCATGCTAGTGAATACAGATAGCATTGACTAATACAACCTTATTGTAAAGTGTTACCGTACTACCTTTTTTAAAAATGTAATGATATTTGTGTTATTACCTGTAGGGGTTTTTCAGTGAATAATAAGCATGATATTCTCAGTGAAGGTTGCAAAAGCAAAATTTACAATGATAAATCAGGAAAATAATAAAGTTCACATCATAATAATGATAATGATGCACCTCTTCCAGATTTTTTTTGTAGTTTATGATGGATAAAAATGTGGACAACCAATCAGAGTCCGATTCACTTTAAGATAAGAAGCTGCATGTAAATAGCGTACAAAAGTATCTAACAACTATTGCAACAGTCTCATGTCAATTATGAATTGTCATTTTTCATTTTATTAATATTATTTTCATTTATATTAGTTTTACTTTTTTCTCAAAAAATAGTAACTTCATTCATATTTTTTCGGCTTAATCCCTTTATTCATCAGGGGTCGCCACAGCGGAATGAACCACCAACTTATCCAGCATATGTTTTACGCAGTGTATGCCCTTCCAGCTGCAACCCAGTACTGGAAACATTCATACACACTCATTCACACACATACACTACGGCCAAATAATTTTTTTTCAATTCACCTGTACCGCATGTCTTTGGACTGTGGGGGAAACCCATGAAAACAAGGGGAGAACTGCAAACTGCACACAGAAATGCCAACTGGTCCAGCTGGGACTTGAACCAGTGACCTTCTTGCTGTGAGGCGACAGTGCTAACCACTGAGCCACCATGTTGCCTTTCTGAATGATATTTAAAACAAATTTTAAGAACCAAAAGTCAACGCTCACTGACATCTTGAGAGTCAAAAAAAACATATACTCTAGAGATAAAACAAAATGAATGCCTGTGACTCCTTAACAATACATTGCTATCTTATGCACAAAACAATCAGTCTGTGAAAGAATCTGAATGTTACCTTCAATTAATAATGGTCCAGAGCATCCTGTTGTGCAGTGTTATATGTGCTTCATTCACATTTTAACACACACTGAGTACACAAGCACAGATGGCTTTTATTAATAAATAAAGACTACAGTAGACTTTATGTAGAGAATGAGCTAAAAGAGACTAGCTGAATCTCTGTCCTGTTTAATCTTGGGATGCTGTTAAAATCAGACTTGAAGAAATGAAACAATCTAATTGTAAAAAAAGCGATTAGTTAGTTTTACTTAAAAAAAGAGTAAACCTGTTGCTTTAAAAGCGATTAGTTGACTTTACTTAAAAGGATTTTTCAAAATGTAGAATATTTGTATTGCTAGCGCACATTGTTATTATTTAGGTGAACAATTAATCATTCAGTGATTCATTTATTTATTTTTATTAAAGTTTGATCATTTGCTTCCACGTTTGGAGTGCATTGCTGGTGTTGTGTTGACGTCAGTTTCTTAACCACACCCCTTCTACCATTATTTTGCTATGAGGAAAAAGAAAGCCCTGTTCCCTACTCATTATCTTTCACTGTAAAAAAAATGCAGGATTCCACACAATTCATTCATGTTGTCCTAACACAAATATATTAAGTTAACTTAATTCATTTATGTTCAATCCACTTCAATTTGTTAGGTTGTCCCCACCCCCCAAAAAAACATCCCAAGAATTGTGTTGTTTCAGCTCATTTTAAATATTTTTTGAGTGTTTTTCAGTTGAAACTAGGGCTGGGCCGATAAACAACATTATATCAAAATCGCAATAAAATTTATATCAATAACAATGATAAGCTCTGGATTTTTTTTACTCTATATTGATCTGAGAGACAATCACACAGCAGAAATGTGCAACAATGGGAATCTAAAAGTGTGTTGATATTAGAGATGTACCAAATTTTCGGCCACCGAAAGTTTATCATTCCAAAATATGTTATGCCATTTAATGGATCCTCTAATTTTATGGCTTCAGTCATTGTTGGGGTACTCTTTTAAATCTGGAAGCATTAACAAAATACAGTGCTCAGCATGATTGACTACACCCCATTTTGAAAATGAATATTTTTATCCATTTCTCAGTGGATATAAGCGATGTATTTTGGTGCATTTGAACAAAACAGATTTCATAAACAGATATATTTATTCAAATAATATTTTAGCCATAAAACATATTTAGAAATTGAAAGATAAAACAATTACATTCAAGCAAAATTAAAAAAAAAATTACAAACTACAAAATTTCAACTAAATTTTGACATTTTTTTGCTTCTCTTGATTTCTCTTTTTTTTTTAAATTTGTATTTAATATTTTTCTATAACATAAATTTGGGTGTACTTGTTTTTGGAGCGTTATTGTAAGTTATTTTGTTAGGTAAGCTCCAGATTTGGCTTCAGTACTGACTAATCTAATGTATATGCACAAATATAATATTGTAAAGAAAAAATATGAATTTAAAAGATAGATTTGTGAGGGGTGTACTCATAAATGCAGAGCACTGTATGTTGAAATATATATCGTTATTGTTCAATATGGAAAATAATTATCGCAATTGCATTTTTGCCATATCGCCCAGCCAGTTGGAAGTGCATGAACATACTGAAATTAAAGCAAGACTCATAATTATAAAATTGTATTTAAGTCAACTTAATGGTTCCAAGTTACAACAGGTTACTTAATTTTTTTAAAGTAGAGTTCGCTTTTTTAAAAGCACTCTCTCTCTTTTTGCTTAATAAAATAACTAATCGCTTTTGTACATCTGGATTGTTTGATCATTATCTAACACCAAACTGGACAGAAGCTCTCCTGACAGTTCTAAAAAGCATCTTTCTTCAGCTGAAAAAAATTATAGTTTGCTTTTTGCCAATTAAGTTAATATCATAAAAGCAATGGTACATGTTTGCATTGCCAATTTATTTCAGGCTTTTTAAAGGCTTATTAAAATGTGACTCTTCTGTGTGTGCACACTCAGCACAGAACGCCATAAGCCACTTCTTCTTTCCTTTTCATCTCGAAAGCTCTTTTGTTAGGTTCTATGCAGACGTTTGCATTTAGAGTCACAAGTAAATGGCTCTGTTGAAACCACAAACATTAGTCCTGGGAAAAGTTACTTTCTGTTTGAAAACTGATTCACCATAGCTTCTCTTTGTGGCTTGCATTGTGACGCAAACCATGTGGCGATGCTTGTGAGCCCTTGGCTGTCAAAGACAACCAAGCGATTAAACCTGAGAATGCATTGCCTGCTGGATCATTGGCTGGTTTTAGCTGGTCCATCAGCCTGGTTTTAGAAGGGTTTTGGCTATTTCCAGGCTGGCTTCCAGCCTGGTCTTAGCTGGTCAGGCTGGGAAATAACCAGCTAAAACCAACTAAAACCATCTTGACCAGCCTGCTTTAAGCTGAACATAGCTGGTTTTGACTGAAACTGATTCACCATAGCTTCTCTTTGTGGCTTGCCTTGTGACGCAAACCATGTGGCGATGCTTGTGAGCCCTTGGCTGTCAAAGACAACCAAGCGATTAAACCTGAGAATGCATTGCCTGCTGGATCAGGATTAACTGGCATTCCGGTGTTATTTCTTGTGTCGTACTGTGTTTTAATTATGTTTAGACATTGATGGGACAATGAGAGTTTAACACTACATTGCTAGGTTCATTCATTCATTCATTTTCCTTTGGTTTAGACACCTTTTTTTTATCAGAAGTCACAGTGGAATGAACCGGCAACTATTCCGGCTTATGTTTTACACAGCGGATGCCCTTACAGCCGCAACCCAGTACTGGGAAACACCCATACAGTCTCGCATTCACACACACTCATACAGTCAAGTTAGTTCGTTCAATTCACCTATAGCGCATGTCTTTGGAAAAGGGGGGAAACCGAAGCACCCGGAGGAAACCCACGCAAACACGCGGAGAACATGCAAACTCCACAAAGAAATGCCAACTGACCCAGCCGAGGCTCGAACCAGCGACCTTCTTGCTGTGAGGCAACAGTGCTAACCACTGAGCTACCATGCTGCATACGTTGCTAGGTTATGTATATGGCAACTCAATGCATTTAGGAATGTAGTCATGGTCAAGGCAAACCGATAAAGTTTAAACTGATCATCAGAATAGAGAATGAAGTTGATAGTTTAATTTATACCGTGGTGTCACAAAATGCATTGTTTTCTGTAATACAATACTTTTTCAATGTTTGGATGACTGCAGTCTTACGGCTTGGGACACACCAAGCCAATGCCAAACAACTAGCACCAATGAAACCCAACTGTGTTGTCGTCTTGCGTCGACTCATGTCTAATGGGCCATATGCACAGCTAGTGTTTTTCAGTCAATGATAAACTTCCGGTGAAAGGTTTATGTGACTATTTTCAATTTCATAAGGCTCCTTTTACAGCATTGATGTTGTAAAGTAATTCAAATACAATCACTTAAATAGATGTAAGCATTTATTCATTTAGTTGTTCAAGTGTAAAACAAGATAAAATGGTGTAAACTCAAGCGGCGTCAGTGGTAGCCATTGAAAAACATTAGAGTAAAATAAATTTCCATATTTTAAAGACAGACTGCGGAAAATTGAATCTAATGCAGTGCTTCTTGTCTGGCGCTCTCTTCAGCTGACAGCCGATTCAACATTCTACCATTATTAAACAGTCAGGATTCAGCTAAAAATCCTCTTTAACATTCTACTTAATAAAAAAGTCACCTAGATATTGGATGACCTGTGGGTGAGTAAATTAACACATGGGTTCCCAGGGATCATGGAATTTCTGGAATACCATGGAATTTTAAAAGTTTGATTCTAGCCCTGCTGAAAAAAAAAACAGCTTAGACCTGCATAGGCTGATTGGCTGGTTTTAGCTGGTCCATCAGCCTGGTTTTAGAAGGGTTTTGGCTATTTCCAGGCTGGCTTCCAGCCATTTCCAGCCTGGTCTTAGCTGGTCAGGCTGGGAAATAACCAGTTAAAACCAACTAAAACCATCTTGACCAGCCTGCTTTAAGCTGAACATAGCTGGTTTTGACTGAGCTCCCAGCCTGGCTAGGCTGGTCAATCTGGTTTTAGCTGGTCATCTCCCAGCCTGACCAGCTAAGAGCAGGCTGGAAATGGCTGAAACCAGCCAAAACCCCTCTAAAGCCAGGCTGGTCAACAAGCTAAATCCAGCCAAGCTGTTTTTTTTTTCAACAGGGAGACATTGAAAGTCAGAAAAATGTATATATATTTTTGTCCATGTCATGGCATATCAGGGACTTTTGTTTGTCGCTTTAATTTTTTTGGTTTTCTTTTATCAAATTTATGACTGTTTATGACCTCTTAGTACAGGACAAAAATCACACTAATTGATCACTTTCAGCAGCAGTAATTAGCAAACGATTTAAATTTTGAATTATTCAGTGGCATTGTTTACATTCTGCTTTCCAAAATGGCTGACTGGTGATGGGTCATAGATATTTACATATATGTGTATATATCTATGGTGATGGGTCATTAAAACACTCTATAAAGTGGCTGCTGAGAGTGTGAATATTTTATTTTTACTTTCAGTAAAAAAATATATATTTTTTTTAAATTGATAAAATGATGCTGAACTTGTCACCATGATAATAATACTATGTTTTAGATGTTTGGTATAGGGTGTCGTTTTTAAAGTATGCTGCGCAGTACCACTAATAAGCATGAAGGTCAATGAAACGAGTACAACAAAAATTTGGGGAAAACCCTAGTAATTATTTAATCCCTTACAAAACGAGGCTGGGTGGGAGAATTACTTCAGTGAAAGCAGGGGTTCTGCACACCCAGCTGAGGCTTTCCTTTAGTCTAATTCCTGAGTGGCATTTCTTATAGTGAAAGCATCAGTGGGGTTTCAAACTTTATTGAATCTTAAGCTGATTGTTCTCCCGTCTTTGTAAAGTAAAAACAGGTTTATGTCAGGCAGCCAATGGCCTTTCATTTTGAGAATGACATCAGTGTCAGCTGATGCCCATTCAAACTCGCCCTGATTTTATGCTTTTGGTTGCAGAAAGTCATTATGCACCGTCTTCATAGACAACTAATGTGCCACAAAGAAAGGCTGAGCAAAAAGTCTGTCTGATACAGAGTGTAGCTTTGCAAGGAATTTTGAAAGGAGAGATGTGAAAAGTGACTGTTGAATTCAAGGGATAGTTCCTGCCAAAAATGAAAAATCTGCCATAGTTCCAAACCTCTTTGAATTTATGTTTCCGTATGTTTAATCTTTCTAAAGGATTTTTGGGGAAAAAAAACTTTTTTGTTCTTACTATAGATGTCCCCAAACATTTAATCTCACCCGTGGACAGTTTAGATTGTTTATAATTTCAAGATCATTCTTTTGTTAAAAAATGAAGAGATTGTGAGACATACAGCTTTTATTGTTTAAATTCTATTTGCTAGCCTATACTGTATAAAACATGCGCTGACAAATGGAGTAAGTGTAAAGTCAAGATATACTGTACTGTATTTCCCCCACCGGCAGTGTTTTTGCCCACACACAATGTTAATCCACCGCGGTTGTAGCACAATGCTGCCATCGTCTGGTCAAGTAGACAACAAACATGCTTGCTTTTCTACTGCAGGATGAATCATTTCCAGGTTCTTCTAGATATACTGTATACAGTTTCCTGTGGCTGTGGCTCATTATGCAACTCATATACACAGTTTGTTTAGGCCTATATGAGAAGGAGCAGGACATGGAGTGTTCAGTTTTACAGATGGCGCAAGAGTTATTTATCATTAAGATTTGAATTAGGAATATTATATTATATTATATTATATTATATTATATTATATTATATTATATTATATTATATTATATTATATTATTGCATGTGTTTATGTATATGTTATTTATATGAGTCTAAAAGAATATAAATCAAATGAAATTAACACTAATTGCTACATTTATTATATATATTTTTTTTAAATAATTTTTGTATGTTATTAAGATTTAATTGTATTATTATTATTATTACAAGAATTTAAACATTCACATGTAATATATTTGTCTTCATTTTATACACTTAATCAAAGACATTAAAATGTACATATTTAAGGGAACACTTCACCTTTTTTTGGAAAAAGGCTCATCTTACAAGTCTCCTAGAGTTGAGCAGTTTACGTGAACCATTTTTGAATCCAGTCAGCCTATTTCTTGTTCTGGTGGGGTCACTTTAGCTTAGCTTAGCATAATGAATTTTAATCAGATTTGATCATTAGCATTGCTTTCAAAAAAAGAAAAAAACTAAAAGAGTTTCTGGAGTCTTATGTAGTTACATAATGTATTAAAACCGATGGAAAATAAAAAGTGCTATCTTCTAGGCTAGAGATGCCCAAAGTAGGGCCTGCTGGCCAAAGTTGGCCCATGGTAACCTTTGATTTGGCCCACCATCTGTAAAGAGAGGGAGAATGATGGGGAGGTGGTTGGGGCGAATGCCTTTGACAGAGATCGTCAATTTAATGTAACCTTTTGTTTCTTCATTTTATTGCTAAGATACAAAAAACTGAAATGAATTTATTTAATTAAATGTTGTTAATGAATCAGACTTTTAAAATGTAAATATTGTCACTTGACATTGACAGGAAAATGCACAAATCATCTGTAAGCAAATCAAGGTGAAGGCAGGAGCAGCTCGACTAGTGTATTCAGCATTGAACTCCATTGTGTAATAAATGAAATTGTTTATGTTTGTACAGTAAAAAGTTCAGTATAAAATGATACTGCATTAGTTAATATGATTTACAGCAACATTTTTAGGAAATGCTCCTTGGCAAATTTATTATAATACAGTATACTGTATATTTGGCAATCAAGTTTGGTTTTTGGCTCTTTATAGGAAAAACTTTTATGCACCCCTGTTCTAAGCCAATATTACTATATATCTTACTCAAAAACTACCAACATGTGTTGCATAAAAACAAAAGTATATTTAAAAAAGATTAGTTTGACAAGGGAATTATTTTTGTTTCAGATTTACTAAATAGCTGAGGTAAGCTTTATGCTTATCAGGAAATTCTTTCTTTTCGGGGATTGTTTTTTAATTATTATAATTTGATTGTGAAAAGCATCTCTAATAAACTGCTTTACTTAATAAAAATTCATCTTACTTATAACTCAGTCTTTAAGCAAATCCTAAAAACTGTACTTGGTGGTATCAGTATCTTAGATAAAAAAAATTGTAATAACTTCCATATCAGAAAATGTCTATTTCAAGATAGTAGTTGTTTCCCGAAAGCCATTTTGAAATGGAAACAATATTTTTCTTTACCTTTTATAGATGATATTTGGTTAACAAGTAATACGTTTTTATTCCCAAATAAGGTAAAAGAAATTAATTTCAAAATATCACACAGGTACTATCCCTGCAATATATTTGTTAATATATTTTAAAAAGACATTTCACCACAAGGTTCTTTTTGTAACACTGAGCCTGAAGGTTTTTTACATCTATTTTGTACTTGTAAATTTTCTGATGATTTTTGGAAACCGGTTTCAGGGTTGTTTTTTTTTATTCATTTTACAAAATAATTAACTTTGACGACTACATGATTCTTTTTTTGAACTGGCTATGATACACTCAATAATGCTTTTGAAGTTGATCATTTTTTTTGGGAAGTTTCACATACTCAAGGCAAAAGTAATATATATTACTCCCTCCTTTAAATTTTTCTGTAAAGATTTAAAAATATTTTATAATTCTTTGACCTCAATTACAAGAAACCTGAAGGCTATAAAAACCTCTCTAGGAATTAAAAATAATTATATTTTTAATAAAAATAATAATAATTTAAATATGATGGATTCCCCCATATATCTAATGTAGTTTTTTTATTTAAAGGTGCAGTATGTAAGTTTGACACCCAGTGGTTGAACTAGGTATTGCAGTCCTGAATCATAATAAAGGTACGCCGGGTTGCCAGTTTGAGGGATTTTAAACTGTGTTCTAAATAAAAGCAACGACACGCGATTGAGGGAATATTCTCCATATTAAAAGGAGTTTTGGTTCTAACCAACACCTCGAATTGATTTATTAGAAGCGGCTTCTATTTCTCACAGCTGAACAACAGAAACCTATGACAGATCACCTCAGGTAAGCCTCGTGTGCTTTATTCAGTGCTAAATGCTAACAATGCGAGTTTGAATGCATTTTACATGACGTGTATTACCATATACTGAAAGCAGAAAGTTCACTTCACCTTTAATGATGTTAAAGAGGGTTAACATGTATTAAATAGATTCTAAACCTTACCGTTTTGTGAGTGAGTGCATATTCTGTGCTTCTGAAAGGCTGTATTTAAATTTCTGCCGTGTTTTGTGGTGCAAACAGCCAAATGGCTCATCACTCATAACAATCTCGTCACAGCGTGTTGTTAGGACATGCGATGTAACCTGCTCACGTTCCTAATATTTATGTCATTTGCTAATTAATGTGGAACTGAATCTGTCTCATTTTGACATCTGATACTTTCCACTACACTGTAGCATTTCGCTCATGGACGCATGCTTTCAGAGTCTTTCTGAATGAATGAATGAATGAATGAATGAAATATGCTGTTTTCCAACAAGGCAACCCGGGGTGCTGAATTATAATTGGTTAAACTGGCATGTGCATGTGAAAATTACCTAAACAAAGACATCGTTCCGGCACGGAAAAAAACATTTTCAAAGCAGAATATCTGACTTCAGCATTGTTTGTCAGTTAAACAAGTATGTTCACTTGGGATGTTTCTTAAATATCTGCACACATATTATTGTATTTTTATGCTTTAGAAGAGTCAAAAACTTACATACAGCACCTTTAATGTATGTTCTACATCACTAAGTTTTGTATGACTGTTACATATGTTATCATATAATCCTGTATGCTTGTCAGTTATATGCTTTAATAAAGAATAATAATAATAATTACTCAGAAACTGTTATACAATTGCTGCACCTGGCAAGTGTTTCTTTAATTATTATAAAAATGAAAATAAGGCCTATATATTTTTATTAATAGCAAATTAGTATTTATTATTATTGTTAGATTTTTATTATTGTTTTATTTAAAAAAATATTATTGTTTAATGTAGTCTTTTTATAGACCAGTTCAAATTTGATGGACTGTGTTTGGCAAAATGTAAAACTATTTTGAGATGAAATTATATTTTGAAAATATAATACTATAATGTTTTTTTAACCAGTGTGTCTAAACTAGTCTAAATGAAACATAATTCTGTTTAGTCAGAAAACATGCACTATACTAATCAAATGATTTCATTCATTTCTTTAAACGGCTTTTCTAACTCCCTCTTCCTGTCTTTCCAGTTCATCGTCCTGCCAGAAGTCGACAATTAACGTTGACATTTTAATTTCTGAATTCCTGCACAATGCCGGTGTTTATTTCACTTATAAAGGTTAGTTCATTAGGGTCATGATTAATTTGTTTTGAACACCCCACAAATCCTAAACCCACACTGGGGAAATAAACTCCACATACGCATGCAATAATTAAACATGACAGTATTTGTCAACATAGAATAGGCATTTTGGAAGTGAACCAAGTTTTTTTTTACAGTCTATTTATCTCAAGTGTCTAATTGAACTGGTCTCCGTGTGTCTGGCCTGATGTCAACATTAGGAAGCACATGACCATCTGCTGTGGGGCATTTATTATGGGTTATGCCAAGACTCTAATGTACTGTGCCTCAAACTATGACTGTACGCAAAAGAGGCCTTAACATGGATGTTTATCACTTCAATGTGTTTCTTGTGGTTCACATATAATGCTGTTTTTATTGCACTGATAGACAAATTTACACTACCAGTCTCAGATTTGTTATATTTATTACAAATGTTTTTAAAAGAAGCATATTTTGAAACACTATTTGTGTATTTATTTGATCAAAAATACAGCAAAAACCATAATATTTAAAAAAAAAAAAAAAAGAAAAGTTATTTCTTTTTAAATTAACTGTTTTCTTATTATGTAATATATTCCTGTAGTTTATTGCTTATTTTTTAGGATCATTACTTTAGTCTTCAGTAAGTATGTTTACATGGACATCAGTAATCAATTTATTTGCCTTAATCTGATATATGACAGAGGTTTGTGATACAACAATTACAGTGAAGCATTAATTAAATCCATATTTTCAACGAAGCGAAACAAATCATCCCCCTTCACAGTTAAGTTGTGGATGGGCACAAACAAAAAAAATATTTGTATATTTTTCTTGGAAAATATATATTTTTTAAACTAATTGCCTTTGTTATAATTTGTATCTTGATTTTAATGTTTTTTTTTTTTTGTTGGTCTGTTATCTGCTAAATAAACAAGAATAACAAATAGGCCTAACATTTGAAGTGAAGTGCTTCAAAACAAGTCCGCTATATGCTTCAGTGCCAAAACACAAACTGGCTTGTTAAATAAAATTATAGTTAATCTAGCCTAAATACAATTAAAGTGACATATTCACAGTTTCAGAGAAACCTAAATTAAACTGTTTTCACTGTTAATTAAAAAATCATCCATTGCCGGTGAGTTTCAATTTAATTAGTTTAATCAAATAATTTGAATAAACAAGACAGGCTTTTACAATGTATTAGCAGCACTGAACGTGTTTCCAGATTACCTCAGAAAAACGAACTCGGTCGGAGGACTATAAGAGAAGTCAGAAACTTGTTATGAGAATGGAGATGTCTGCATTTTTGTGCCAGTCTGTCAGATAAAACCGCTTAAAACACTTTAATATTTTAGAGAAAGTAGTTAAAGATTGCATAACCATACCAATGATTGATCTTATATGCAGCCTATTTTTTTGATTACCTGACCTGCAGATTAAAGGCAGCACCCGCTATAATAACCGAGAAATTATGTGCTCCCATTGCACAGTGTCACTCATGTGACTGAACTCGTCGTGAAGAACGGGGAAAAAATTAAACATGCTAGACTTTCTGCAATGGTGTCGTGAGGTGTCGCAGACATGATATCTGTTGTTGTGAACTATGCCACTTACATGAGAAGAAACGATTGAATCTTGTCATTTACGACACCCTGCCTTAAGGAAATCGTGCCGACATCACGACAAATTTGTGTGATCTGACCGTGGCTTAAACGGTGTTTACATGTCTGTACTGCACTTCAATAATGCGACTGAAATAGGAATACTCCACATGTCTTAATTTGATTTCTGTTTAGTTCAATTATGACCTTAATCGGATTAATTAAAAATCGCTGTTTACATGGTAGACTCTTAATCAGAGTATTGTCTTAATCAGATTATTCTATGTAAACATTCATGTAAATGTACTGAGTGTGACATGATCCTACAGAAATCATTAAAATATGAAATATTTGGCATCAGTGTTGAAAATGGTTTGCGCTGCTTAATAATTTTGTGGAAACTGTGATACAGTACCAGTCAAAACATTGATAATCTTAACAATCATTCCTAATGATTAAGTACCAATAGTAAATGACCATTATAAAACCATTGTATGAGACTGAAGACTGGAGTAAATTCAGCTAAATCACAGGAAAAGTTTACTTTAATAAACATGAAAACAACACAAAAAATGTGTTACTTAAGGTTCACTTATAATACTAATTTTTATTTTACTGTAAAACAAATTTACAGATTTAAAATTTAGATCAATATTCTGAGATCTGAAATATTTATGAAAATTGTTTTTAAAAGAAGCATTTTTAACACCAATTGTGTATTCATTTGATCAAAAATTCAGTAAAAACCTGTAATTATTATTATTTTTTATTTTATTAATATTTAATTTATTATATATAGCAAAAAAGAAATACTTCCTGTGGTTTATTGCTTTATTTTAAGGATCATTACTTGAGTCTTCAGTGTGAAATAATCCTTAAAAATCATTCTATAAAACATTTAGCGTTAGTGTTGAAAACGGTTTGTGCTGCTTCATATTTGTGTGATAACTGTGATACAGTACCAATCAAAACATTGATAATCTTAGCAAGCATTCCTAACGATTGCGTACAAATAATAATTAACCATTATACAACAGCATATTCAGCAAGTCAGCATATTATGATTTCTAAAAGATCATATGACACTGAAGACTGGAGTAAATTCAACTAAATCACAGGAATAATTTACTTTATTAAACATGACAACAACACAAAAACATTTTTTTACATGTAAATATTAATTGACAATGCTGCAGCTTTTACTGTATTTTTTTTATCAAGCAAATACAGCCTTGATGAGAAAAAAATTACATCCACATCACTGATATTGAGATCCTCCTTAAATCTCTACAGATGTGCAAATGAGCTGTTTAAACCAGACACGTCAAAACAAAAGTTCTGTTTCTTCTTTGTTTTGTCGTGTTTGTCAGCAGACTCAAGCATGTTCGTTTAAATGATAATGGTGTTTTTAGGACTAAAAATGCATAAATTCCAAAGGGGAAGATTTTTAAAAGGCCACCGTTGTTGTATCATGTAAACACCAGAAAATGATGACATTGTGTGCATGCATAGCACAAACTAACATACACAACAATGGAGTATGTTGTAGTATTGTTGTATTGTTTATTACACTGTTAATGATTTTTGTAAATTACACAGTATTTAACTCTAATATGAGCTGTATTTTACCGTATCTTAAAGTTGCATTGTGAAAATGACTATATTTTACGGTAAAGATATACAATACTGTAAATAAATATACAGCAAGATAAATGGTGCTGTAAATGTAAATACAGCATTTTTGCTGTAAATGATTTACAGTAAGTTACTTTAAATTCTACAGAAAATTGTTAGCAATGCATGTTGTAGTTTCCTTAATGTGTATCTGCATCGAACGCAGACAGTAGCAGTTGTTATAATTGATTCTATTATTGCTTAAGATGCGACTCAAAGCTTCACCCGTTGTAGAATGATTAAATGCAAGTGGGTGGAGCCTAAGGTATGAAGCAGAGTATATGCAAATATATGTACCTCTGTGACATCACAACCTGTTTTTACAGCTTAATTAAATAAATGCTTTGTTTAACAAAGTGGAAAATTTAAGAGCTGGGATCATTTCATGTAACAAAGACCTCTTATACAGTTGAAACCAGGAGTTTACATACACTGTATAAAAAGGCACATAACCATTAAAAAAAGTCAGATTTTAATGTGACTAAACTTTTTCTCTTTTAGGTAAGTTACGATTATCAAATTTGTTTCTGTTATGCTTAATAGCAGAATATTGAGAGAGATATTTTTTGAGAAATTGTTATAACTTTTCTTGAAAGTCAAGTTTACATACAATAAGATTATTATGCCTCTGAAAAAGCTCAGATGGTGGTGTCAAGGTTTTGGAAGTTTCTAATTGGCTAATTGACAACATTTGAGTTAATTGGAGGCACAATTGTAGAATAGTATTTAAGGAAAACCTCAAACACACTGCTTCCTTGTGTGACAACATGGGGAAATCAACAAGCCAGAATCAACAAAAAAGCCAGATTACAATTTACTAAATTACACTGGGAAAAAGAATAATTTTTGGAGACATGTCCTGTGGTCTGATGAAACTAAGATTGAATTGTTTGGCCATAATGACCAGTGTTACATTTGGAGGACAAGGGGGAAAGCTTACAAGCTTAGGAACACCATCCCAACTGTGAAGTATGGGGGCGGCAGCATCATGTTGTGGGGCTGTTTTGCTGCAGGAGGGACTGGTCCACTTCACAGCATAGATAGCATCCTGAAGAAAGAACATTATGTAGAAATACTGAAGCAACATCTCAAGACATCAGCCAGGAAATTTAAACTTGGCCACAGATGGGTCTTCCAAACAGACTATGACCCTAAGCATACTGCCAAATTAGTTAAAATGTGCTTTAAGGACAACAGAGTGTATGTTTTGGAGTGGCCATCACAAAGCCCTGAATTCAATCCTATAGAAAATTTTGTGGGCAGAGTTGAAAAAGTTTGTGCGAGCAAGACAGCCTACAAATCTGACTCAGTTACACCAATTCTGTCAGGAGGAATGGGCCAAAATTCTTTCAAACTATTGTGAGAAGCTTGTGGAAGGATACCCAAAATATTTGACCAAAGTTATACAGGATAAAGCAAAGCTAAAAAAATACAAAGGAAATGTATGTAAACGTTTAACTGTCTAGAAATTAATAAAATTCTCTCATTATTCTGGCATTTAGCAAATGTAAATGATTTGGGTAATCCTAACGGACCTAAAATAGTAAACGTTTAGTATGATTTACCATCAGACATTTTTTTTAAAAATGGCTATGTTCCTTTTTTAGAGTGTATGTAAACTTCTGGTTTCAACTTGATTATAGATCTGGTTTCAACTTGATTATAGATCAAGACATCATTGATTTCACATGTCATGACCGCTTTAACAAATACTAGAAAAACAACTGTATTTCAAGTCAGTCTGGATAAACAGAAATAAAATATTTCAGTCAGCTGAATCGATGGGTTTGCCTATTCATTATCTCATTGCTGGCACAGTTCATAAAACTGAACCAGTGATAAATGGTTATCAGCTTAATTAAAAGAGGATTCTACTATGGGGTGCTGTTGAGTTGAATCATTGCTTATGTGTTGCAGAGAGGTTTTTTTTTTTTTTTTTTTTTTGGACTGAGGGCACATGCACTCACCATCTGGCCTGAACGATAAGCTCTTGGACATTGCCTTCATATGTAGCATTTAATACTCACACCAGTGGCTTGATGATACTGAGATGTATTACTTGAGTTCATTTGAAGCAGCAAAGCCTACTATTGAAACCTAGATGATGCTGTAGTTTTTAATATTATTTCACGTTAGCCTTGCACTGACCTTTAGTGTTTGCAGTGTTCTGGATTAAATTCTTTTGAAAAAAAAAGGGTTTATACAGGATCAATAATCCAGTTCAAGTACAATTTATAGTATACATTGGTGGTCAAATTACATATAAATCCAGAGTTGTTTATTTATTTGCCTCTCATTTGATTAATTTCTATGTTTCTTATTTTAACATTATTTTTAATATTCCTAACTCTGCTATTCAAAGCTGTTATATAATGTTACAACATTTTTAATTAAAATGTAATTAATACAGACGTCTGCGCGTGACGTACCTGAAGAGCTGGGAGGGATGCGGTGGAGAGGGGTGCACAATGTATTTAAGGACCGGGTGGGAGACGCGCGATTTCCGGGAGATTATCATTCGTTTGCAGGCATCTGGGAGT
The DNA here is from genome assembly GCA_903798195.1 of Danio kyathit. NCBI lineage: Eukaryota > Metazoa > Chordata > Actinopteri > Cypriniformes > Danionidae > Danio > Danio kyathit. The sequence goes on along the minus strand of LR812538.1, from coordinate 46,070,122 downwards.
CTCTATGCATTTGCAGCAGACTCCCGGAACTGCAGGGAGACTTGGGATGTCTGTTAATAATAAAGAATATATTATTAAAGAATACTACATACATGCATTGTTGACCTTGCAATTTGCACATCCACTGAAAGATTATTTAATGAACATAACCCAAAACAAAGGCCATATTATGGTCAGTAGAAGAACTACAGCCATTACACCAGCGAGATGCAAAATTAAAACATTTTTCAGAATGCCATTCATTTCTTGATTACACATGGCTACCATTTAGTTTACAATAATGTCACAGCAGTAGAGGCTTCCCAACTATAATGACAATATCTATGTAATATACTCTATAATCCCTCCCATTTTTAAGCTGTATTAAACTGCAGTAAAAAAAAAAAACAAGCCAAGTCATGCCAAGCTCTACAGAGCTGAGATGTCAATACAAAATCTGTCAAGAATAACGCCACAAACCAACATATACAAGACCAGACAATAAACTGGGAAAAAGAGACAACCTTAAATACCAGGCAACTGGATAAAGAGAACAGGCATGTTAATTAAATAACCAATATGACGGTGGGACAAAAGAAAATGTACAAAAAAGAGCAGACACGAGATATTACTTCCAATTCCTGGGAGATGCGAACTGTAAATGTTCCATCTATGAGAGAAATGTAGAGGGTTTTGGAGGAGGGCATGGAGCAGATGATGATTGGAAGGAATAGAGATGGGATGGAGGGATAAAACAGTGAGGGGCAGGAGCAGAAGGATCCAAGAATGGACCAGAGAACTGGTATAAAGTGGAGTTGAGGAGGGGAGGGTGAGCCATGCCGGACAGACAGAAACATAGATGGTGGAGTAGGAGCCCAAGTAAGAAAAATAGAGAGCCTTTGGTGAGTAGATGGTTTTGGAAGTTAGTTAGTCTAAGATAGAGTTGATGGCTCAAGCAACTAAGATGGAGGCAGGAATCTGAAAACATGTTGAGGAGCCAGACCGACCAAGGTGGATCTTAGGCGAAGGAGGAGCCCAATGGAGCTAGAGTCTCAAGGAACAGCCAGAGTAGTGGAGTATCAAGGTGGAGGTGGGATGATGACTGAATAAAGCTGCTTTTCCAATGCGCAGTACAGTATGATTCAGCACGACTCGGGTCACTTTGGTTCAAATTTGCTTGGATAGGTTTGTATTTCCACTGCAGTTTAGTATTGCTTAAAGTTTGTGGGACTATTGTTATATTTGTGCTGCCTTTAATGCGATGACCTTTCGAAAAACATTTTGTATTCTGGCTAGTCCCATCCAGCTCTTGTTGGATCTGCTTTACCAACTAGAACAGGAATGGGCAAACTCATTCCTAGAGGACCAGTATCGTGCAGAGTTTAGATCCAATCTTAATTGAACACACCTGCCTATAGCTTCCTAGTGATCTTAAAGACACTGATTAGCATGTGCAGGTGCGTTTGATAAGTGTTGTAGCAAAACTCTGCAGGACACTGGCCCTCCAGGACCAAGTTTGCCCATTCTTGAACTAGAGGAACGTCTGGACCTCTTCTACTGACTACAGAGCTAACATTTCAGGTCTATTTTTCTTGTGGTGATATAATAATGGTTTAATTGTGTGAATTAAAACAATATTGCAGTGGCTTGTGCTGACTATTTAAATATTGAGGATTTGGTGTCTCACGTCACATATCCAATGACACTGGTGGTGATCGTATTCTAGTGTGATATCTAGTGGTCATATGCTGGTGTGTACATCATATTTTGGTAATGGTTCAGTTCGTTGGGAACCTCGTCCAAGGTGGTACTAAAAAAAGAACCTGGTACCAGGTACAGAACACAGTGGAAAAGACCACAAAAGTATGATGGCTGAGAGAGCTTAACGTGCCGCAATTTAAGAAAACACATGCATTTACAAAAAAACGGCAGCAAATTAAGAAAAGATCCTCCTCGGTTTGACAGCATACTGTACATGTTGCAAATCTTCCAACATAGGCTCATTCTGAAAACCTACCCCTACATTTCTGGAGATCACAAATTATGTAACCCAGAGCTACGTATGGCTGCATTTCATCTTTAAAACGAACGCTACGGGACAGTATGATGCCATTCCTTTTCTCTCTTGCCAGCTGACTGCTTACCTCCGTATGGACGGCTTTTCCGCTCTTACCAGTTTGTCTGGTAGCTCGACATATACGTCGGCGAACTTTAGATGCAGAACGGAGTTGACTGCGACAACGGGGTTCGAGTCGGTGAAGAACGGCTCCAGAAATCGGGTAAGACAAAAAATAAAAAATAAAATAAACAAATAAATAACAGGGTGAGAATGTGGCAAAATCTGAAAACTTGGTAACAGGGCTTTTCTTTTTCTTGATTGTTTTTTGAAGCGCTGCAGTTGGGTTTAGGGAAGTGGGTGGTCGGGTCAATCTGTGCTTTTTAAAACACTATTGGTTAGGTTTAGGGAAGGGGGAGGGTGGGTCAGTTGATTGGTCAGTCAGTTAGTTATTTAGTCAGTCAGTCAGTCGACAGCGGCCTCTGGTGGATTTACGTGAGAACAGCAGGTGCAAATTCCTAGACTGCAGCTCTGCACAGGAAGTTTGGCCATAGAAGAAATGATCGTGCCCAACTGAGCCTGGTTTCTCTAGTTTTTTTCTTCCTTCGCTTTCGTCAATCGGTGAAGTTTGTTCCTCACCACTGTCACCACTGGCTTGCATGGTTCGGGACTTGTGGAGCTGTGCATCGATGGATTTGCTCTTCAGTGTTTGGACTTTCAGCAGTGAAAATTAAACCACACTGAACTAAACTGAACTTCATCTCAGAACTTCAACTTCCAAACTGGGCTGACACTGTTTTAATTTACTAGAACTTTTATGTTAAGCTGCTTTGACACAATCTACATTGTAAAAGCGCTATAGAAATAAAGATGAATTGAATTGGAGGCCAGGTCTTGATGGTGGGAGACAGGGGATCCACATGGCTAGATTGAGCTATAGTGGGTGAAAGTCCTGTGGCGAATCAACAGTACCATGTGGAGCTGCCTGAGGGGCTAACAGAGACCACCGGATACCGTGTTGGAGGGCTAGCTGATGGCTAGAGTGAGAAGCTATGTAGGGAGATTCAGAGCTGTCTGATGAAAGAGAGCTGGGCAGGGCCAGCGGAAACTCAGGAGAGCTGGGTGGGATCAGCAGAGAAGGGAGTATCAGGAAACCATCCTTCTTTATCCTATCCTATAATGTATGCTGAAACACACCCTCAGTGGTGAGAGTGTGAGGTGGGGACAGGCAATGTTGTCCATTCATGTTAGACTCTGGGGTGGTGACAAGCACAGTTGCTCCATGTGTTCTGGCATAATCCTCATGTTGGGCTCAGTCTTTTAGTCTGGTGATCGCTCCAGTTATTATGTAAATTTGTTAAGGTTTGGATTTAAGCCATTAAGATGGCTCTGTGTTATTGAATTAAGGAGAATTCAAATTGATCTGAATGTCTCTGTAGCGGGAGGTCATTTAAAAAACATTAAATAAAAGTTTGCCATTTTACAGCATTATTAGCATTAACTGCATCCTGCTTCTTTGAGATAAACATTGCATGTGATCTTCCCCCAGTTTATACTCTTTGAATCATTCTGTTGTCTTTTTTTTAAACGACACAGCCCCTTATCTACTTCAGGAACAAGGAGAAGCCAGTCTAAAGAAAGTCAAAATGGCCGCAGACCCATTTTAAGTGACAGCTGCTCTTCCGCAACAAAGGTAATTTGAAATGCAAGCAGGTCCATTCATTTGATTTCCTCCACGTCTCCCAGAGTGCTGAATGTAATTATCATCCTCCATCTCTCATCCCGTGGGAGCCCTTCCCCCTCCACACTCAGCTGTGACCCTCTCCGCCCTCCCCCACCTCAACATGTGACTTTACTCTGTCCTGTCCCGACCGCCTGTCCCACACACAACAGCACCTCTCATAATCCCACACAGGGCCTGAAGCAGGATCGTTCTGCACTGATTCTCTGTCTTGTTACATCAAGTGAAATGACAAAACCGTTTTGTGCTAATAATTTGGACTAGAGTAATTATATTACTTAGATTAAACTTGTTTAAACAGATTAATATATGTGTTTATGCATTTGTTTATTGACACACAGTATATGGATTAATTATTTAGATCACTCTAATATATAGCACCATTTTGTGCTAATAATTTAGGCTTATACTTAGTATTAACAATAAGATAATTGTATTATTTATATTAATTTGATTTAATTTGTTTAAATAAATTAATATATGTATTTATGTACTTGTTTATTGACAGATATGGACAAATTATTTGGTCTCACTTTAATATATAGCACAAAGCCATTTTGTGCTAATAATTTGGACTTATACTACTTAGTATTGACAATAAAATAATTGTATTATTTATATTAAGTAGATTTAGTTTGTTTTAATAAATTAATATATGTATTTATGTATTTGTTTATTGACAGATATGGACTAATTGTTTGGATCACTAATATATAGCACAAAACTATTTCATGCTAATAATTTGGATTTATACTACTTAGTATTAACAATAAGATAATTGTATTGTTTATAATAATTATATTTAATTTGTTTAAATAGATAAATATATGTATTTATGCATTTGTTTATTGACAGATATGGACAAATTATTTGGATCACTTTAAACTATTGCACAAAACTATTTTGTGCTAATAATTTGGACTTCTACTACTTATTAATAACAATAAAATGATTGCATTATATTAATTAGATTTAATTTGATTAAACAGATGTATATATGTATTTATGTAAATGCTTGGCATATTTGGACAAATTATTTGGATCACTTAATATATAGCACAAAAGCATTTTGTGCTAATAATTTGGATTTATACTACTTAGTATTGACAATAAAATAATTGTATTGTTTATATTAATTAGATTTAATTTGTTTAAATAAATTAAAATATGTATTTATGGATTTGTTTATTGACATATGGACAAACTATTTTGATCACTTTAATATATAGTACAAAACCATGTTGTGCTAATAATTTGGACTTTTACTACTTATTAATAACAATAAAATAATTCATTTTCTTTTCGGCTTAGTCCCTCCACTAATCCGGGGTCGCCACTGCGGAATGAACCGCCAACTTATCCAGCACATTTCCACGCAGCGGATGCCCTTCCACCCGCAACCCATCTTCGGGAAACATCCACACACACACACACACACTCATTCATACTCATACACTACGGACAATTTAGCTTACCCAATTCACCTGTACAGCATGTCTTTGGACTGTGGGGGAAACCGGAGCACCCGGAGGAAACCCACGCAAATGCAGGGAGAACATGCAAACTCCAGACAGAAACGCCAACTGACCCAGCTGAGGCTTGAACCAGCGACCTTCTTGCTGTGAGGCGACAGCACTACCTACTGCGCCACTGTGTCGCCAATAAAATAATTGTGTTTTTTTATATTAATTAGATTTAATTTGTTTAAATAGACAAATATATGTATTTATATAAAAATGTTTATTGACATACAGTTAAAGTCAGAATTATTAGCCCCTAACCCCCCACCCCCCCTTTGACTTTTTTTCCTTTTTTTAATATTTCCCAAATGATGTTTAACAGAGCAAGGAAATGTTCACAGTATGTCTGATAATATTTTTTCTTCTGGAGAAAGTCTTATTTGTTTTATTTCAGCTAATAAAAGCAGTTTTTAAGTTTTTAAAAACCATTTTACGGTCGAAATTAATAGCTCATTTAAGCAATTTTTTAAAACTAAATCAGTTATTAGAAATTAGTTATTAAAAAAAAGTTTTAAAAAATCTTCTCTTTGTTGAACAGATATTGGGGAAAAAAATAAACAGGGGGGCTAATAATTCAGGTGGGCTACGAATTCTGACTTCAACTGTACATAGCACAAAAATGCATTTTGTGCTAATAATTTGGGGCTTATACTACTTAGTATTAACAATTAGGTAATTGTATTATTTATATTAATTTGATTTAATTTGTTTAAATAAATTAATATATGTATTTATGTATTTGTTTATTGACAGATATGGACAAATTTTTTTGATCACTTTAATATATAGCACAAAGCCATTTTGTGCTAATAATTTGGTCTTATACTACTTAGTAATAACAATAAAAGGATTGTATTATTTATATTAACTAGATTTTATTTGTTTAAATAGATTAATATGTATTTATGTATTCGTTTATTGACAGATACGCATGGTTAAATTGTTTGGATCATATTATAACGTTTTTTTTTAAGTATATTAGAAACGGTTTCTCATAGGGTAAAAATGTGAAAATGTCAGTGGCGTTAAATAATTAATTAATATTAATAGCAATAAAATAATTGTATTGTTTATATTAATTTGATTTAATTAGAGGAAATAGAGGAATATATGTATTTATGTAAATGTTGATTGACATATATGGACAAATTATTTGGATCAATTTAATATATAGTACAAAACTATTATGTGCTAATAATTTAGGCTTAATTAAGTATTGTTTTATACTGCAATACAATATTTTATTGTCAGACTTGCATCTGAAATTTTTGTTGCTCAACAGCATGATAAACACTACTTAGAAAAGAAACAAAGACATTAAAAAAAAAACAATCCAATTAGTTTTACACGGGCCTTATTCAGCTCCAAGACAGCCTGATGTAAATATGACTTTTTAAATTTCACTTTATTAAAATTTGCAACTCTAAATCAACGGTTAGACTTTAATGGTATGAATTCATGATTCAACACATGACTAAGGATCGAAATGATGTTCCTTGCCAGCCTTGTGAGGTTAATACGAACGGTCATATAATTTCTCAAGAGGCTTTCCTTCTATCTTTGAACAGATTTTAATCTGGCTCATCAACTTTGTTTTAGACTCACAGACAGACTCATATACCATACAGAATTACAATACTGCAGAACACGCATAAGTACAGACATAAAAAAAATGTTCAAGAATTTTTTTCGATGCTCCAAAAGATTTAAGACGATGCAAAAAAAAAAATTGATTCTTTGTTTTATCTTGTTACACACACTATCAATATGATCTTTCCATGAAACCTTGTTGTCTAATACTTTATGGCCCGGCTTCAGAGACAGGGCTTAGACTAGCCAGGATTAGGCCATAGTTCAATTAGGACATTTAAGTAATTTTTATAAACATGCTTAGAAAAAAACATTACTGGTGTGCATCTTGAGACAAAACAAAGGCACTGAAATATTTAAAAATCAATCAGTGCAATTTTATTTCAGTTGAAAAAGCTCAGATTTACATTTTAGTCTAGGACTAGCATTAAGCCTTGTCTGTGAAACCGGGGGTGTATTTGTCTACCTGTCTGATGTTTACATTATAAAATAAATCAGTTATTAGAAATGAGTTATCAAAACTATTATGTTTAGAAATGTGTTGAAAAAAACTTCTCCCTGTTAAACAGAAACTGGGGGAAAATAAACAGGGGGGCTAATAATTCAGGGGGGTTAATTATTCTTACTTCTGCATGTATTTATGTATTTGTTATTGACAGATATAGACAAATTATTTGAATCACTTTAATATATAGCACAAAGTAGAGTGTGTGTGTTTAATTAATTATTATTATTTTTTTAAGTAAAACAAATGCTTCTGGAACTTCAAAAATAGGTACTGTAACAGTTTTGGTATATTATAATGTTTTTATAAGTATATTAGAAACGGTTTCTCGTAGGGTTAAAATGTGAAAATGTCAGTGGCATTAAATAATCTAGTAGATAAATTGAATAAATGTTGTAAAGGATATATATTCTTATTATTTCTTAAGATATATTTCAGGAAAATGCATTAACTTAAAGGAAAGCTGAAGTGCAGAAAACATAGACACTTCATTTGCATTCATATTTTAAGGTTAATCCATCAGAATCCTTAAAAAAAAAAGTAAATCTTCATCACTGAGATTTTACCTGCTGCAATCACAGCCACAGGACAGCATCAGTCAGTCCACTGTGAACAGAGAGAGTCTGCATCATCACAGATGGTGCTCGAGGGCTTTGATTGTGCTCGGTCAAGTACCTGCCTGAAAAGTGAGTGTGTGCAAAGCTTTTGTTTGACCATATGTGCATACGTGTCATCGTTGCTGTGTGCATTTAATTTCAACACGTTTTATACAGACTGAGTGCTTTGCAGGCTCACGGATGTCCTACAGGGTTGACTTCTGTGTGTTTTATTTTCCAGATGGTAAATATGATCTGATTCACTGCGTTGGCTGTTGCTAGTTTAACCTGTGCAATTGTGCTTGTGCTTGCATTTATTTATGGCAGAATGCATCGCAAAAAACACCTACTTTGCATACTTCTGATTTGAATATGAAGCCCCGCCTTGTGTAGTGGGCCCAGAGTTGTTGTTGACCCTGAAGCACACTATTTTTCCTCCATTAAAGTAATATATAGACCTATAAAAATCTATTAGGAACTATTTGATATAAAAGAAATGTTCTTATGGTAAAATAAGGAAAGTAATACAAATTTTTAATGATTCATATTATTAGTATTAATTTCCCTAAGCAATATTAGATCCATCCAGACTGATCCTTAAAATTAATCATTTGGTATATCCAAATATACTGCTTTAACAAGACTTGATTAAGAGTAATTCAACTTCACTTGGATAAAAATATTGAATTGCTTACTTATTTTTGGCTTGCCTGCATATTTCACATTTTAGTATAATAATAATTATAATTATAATAATAATTATTATTATTAAATGAGAGTACCTTATTAAATTAAATAATCAAAGTACATTTTATAAGTATTATTTGTTGTCATTTAATATAAAGATGATGACAACAACAACAGTAATAATAATAATAATAATAATTATAATTATAATAATAATAATAATAGCGGCAATGAATAATTATTAATATTATCAGTAAGTATTTTTATTTATTTAAATTAATATCAAATGGCTGATGATGAGGTTGATGATGATGATAATATAATAATAATATTAATAATAATAATTATAATGATAATAATAATTATTGTTACTTTTATTTGAAGTAGTAGTAGTATTTTTAATTTAATGTAATTAATGTTTATTAATGTTACTATTGTTAAGAAATGTGCCTTGTGTCATATTTAGTTTTTTAAATAAGCTTCTTTCAAAACAGACATACAAACGAATAAAATAGTATTTATTTTATGGTAACTTTAATCATTGTATTACTAAAGCAGACTTTTTTATGTAAAATATCTTGCTTTTAAATGATAAACAAATAAAATAATACCATTATTATTATTATTATTATTATTATTATTATTAAATGACAGTAGTGACTATTCAATTGAATAATTGATTTACATTTTATAATTATTATTTGCTGTTGTCATGTAATATGATAATAAGAATAAATGTAATAATACAAATGACAGCAATAAATACTGAATTATAATATAATCAGTATGTAAGTATTTTTTATTTATTTAAATTAATATTATAATGCTGATTATGAGGAGGATGATAATACTAATGATGATGATGATGATGACAATAATTATTGTTACTATTATTTGTAGTAGCAGAAGTAGTAGTTTTTTTAATCTAATGTAAATATTGTTTATTTATTGTTACTATTATTAAGAAATGTGCCTTGTGTCATCATATACATTTTTTTTTTAAATAAGCATCTCCCAAAACAAACACACAAACAAATAAAATAGTATTTATTTTGGGGTTACTTTAATCATTGTATTACTAAAGCAGACTTTTTATTGTAAAATATCTTGCTTTTAAAGATAAACAAATATAATAATACCATTACCATTATTATTATTATTATTATTAAATTACAGTGCTAATTATTCAATTGAATAATTGATTTACATTTACAATTATCATTTGCTGTTGTCATTTAATAATATAATAATAACAATAACAAAAGCAATAATAATAATAATATTAATAATAATAATGACAGCAATAAATACTGAGTAATAATATTATCAGTATTTAAATATTTTTTTATTTAAGTGTATATTATAGGGCTGATTATGAGGATGATGATAATACTAATGATCATGATAATACATATTATTACTGTTATATGTAGTAGTAGTAGTGGTGGTGGTGGTTTCCATTTATGTATTTATTGTTTATTTATTATTACTATTATCATAAAATGTGCCTTGTGTCATCGAATTATTTTTTTAAAAATAAGCATCTCACAAATTAAACACAAAAACAAAAAAGTAGTATTTATTTTGGGGTTACTTTAATCATTATATTACCTAAGTAGATTGTTTTAGGTAAAATGTATTGTTTTAAATGATAAATAAATAAAACAATACCATAATATTATCATTACCACTATGCTGTTGTTTAACATTTTCCCATTAATAAAAACGCATCAACCAATATGTGTGAAACACAAAATCTGGCAAAAGGAAGGGGGAGAAAAAACCTTTCTCTGGAGGATACTAGAGCGAGCGAGCGCTTCTCCCCTCCTCCGCCATGTGATGACGGACAGACTGTATCACCGGAGCGATGCTTGAAGTCACTCTCATCAGCAACAAAGCGAAGCAACAGCAGCAGCAGCACTGACGTAAACCATTCACCACATCACCGGAACCATACGGACCCAGACCGACACCATACCGAAAGGACGTATAGGATGCACACGGAGCGCTGATCGTGATGATGCTCGGACTGCGATTCACGGCAACGTTAGAAATGCGCGTTAAATGGAGACTCATGACAAGAGATGCTGCAGGGTGCCGCATTGCCTGGCCGCTTGATGATGGTAGGATAGAGAAGCGCTTTTAACCGTCATTGGGGTGGGATGGAGTGAATGAACGGATTTGTAGTCTAGTCAATGCCTCCGATTTGATCATAAACGCAAACTCAGACGATTTCCGCCTGCTTAAGCCATACACACACAGACACACACACAGACACACACATACATATATATAAAATCGATGAGCACGACCAAATGAATGTACGTGAATTAATGTTATTAATAAACCCATGATACAGGTGAACTCATGAGCTGAAGTAACAGTGTCGTAGCTCACACTCAGGACCATCTCCAAAGTCAGGTTTTTATTCGAAAGCGCTGCAGTGATAGGGCTCTTTATGATTGGCATTTTCATCATTAACATATAGAGTATATATCCATATATCTATATATAGTGGTAGTACAGTATAGTCAGCATTGGCTCAGTGCAAGGACAATGACTCATTTACAGGCAGGCCTGTCTCCAGAAACCCTGGAGAAAGCCAAGGTGGAGTTAAAGGAGAACCCCGACACTTTGCATCAGGACATACAGGAGGTGAGGGACATGATCATCACCCGTCCAGACATTGGCTTTCTCAGGACAGACGATGCTTTCATCCTGCGCTTTCTTAGAGCTCGGAAATTTAACCATTTCGAGGCCTTTCGCCTCCTGGCCCAATACTTTGAGTACCGGCAACAGAACCTAGATATGTTCAAGAACCTGAAGGCCACCGATCCGGGGATCAAGCAGGCTCTGAAAGATGGATTTCCTGGAGTCCTTTCCAATCTGGATAGATACGGGAGGAAGATTCTGGTCCTGTTCGCAGCAAACTGGGATCAGAGCAGGTAGGAAGCTATTGGATTTCGGCTAATTGTGGGTAATGACACGCACGGTGAGAGCTGTCTTTACCACATCAGTCTTCTGTCATTCATTACAGTGTGATGTTTAGACATTAAGTAAATGTTACAATCTACGATGTTATATATATTGTAGTATTAATAAATGATATATGATAAATTCGCATGTCTGAGATGTTAGCAAGAAAAAATAGTACATTTATTACATTTTCTATCTTTTATTTTTTCGAAAGCGTGCACATGAATCTTAGCTGAGTGCACAGCCAAACAAAAAGTATGCAAATATACAGTTGAAGTCAAAATTATTTGATAAAAGCAGTTTTTAATTTTATTAAAAATATATAAAGGTCAATATTATTAGCCCCCTTTAGAAATACTTTTTTTAATTACCATAACTTGCCTAGTTAACCTAGTTAAGCCTTTAAATAGCACTTAATACTAGTATCCTGAAAAATATCTAGTAAAATATTATGCAGGCCCATAGCCAAGGGGGGTTCGGGGGGTTCGAAAGTCCCATGCCCCTCAGGCCCGTAGCCAGCCTGGTGAAAGTGGTGGTTCTTTTTTCTCAAAAAGTGGACTTTTTGCAGTTATTTGCCTCATTTTCTATTTAATTTTGAAATTTAAATGCTGCCTTTTAGTGACATTTTAAGCACTATTTTTAGCTGGATTAGCTTGTTAAATGGTCATCATAACCACACTTTTTAATTTACCAAATTATTTCCTAAAGATTTAGAGTAAAGAAATATGAATATATACTGATTTTTAAAATACAAATTTATTACATCATATATCATTAGACAAAAATAGTAATCTGTTAAATTTTTTAAAATGAAAACAGTAGCCCTTTGTCATTTAATGGGCAAATAACAAACACATTCAACTTTCCTCAGTCAGAATTTGGCAAAAAAATCATCATCATCATAATAAAAGAGCTTCATGATTTTTCTAGCCTCTCTTGTAAGAAAGTACATTTGATTGAAAATTCATGGATAACAACAACCAAATTAGTGAAATGTGTTTTAATATGGGCCGCTTTTGGTGCTTCACACCTTTTTATCTGTCATTATTTTTCAAGAATAAGATCCAAGATTTAGAATAAAAGTAAATATTTCCCTCATTTAAAAACAATGCAGTAGCGACTTCTTACATCTGACCGTGTGTTTTCTTTTGCACAGCTGCATGTTGGACTCATGAAAAACAATAGTTTGCGTTGGCCAAAACTGATTAGCTGAAGTCACACCGATGTGACAGTCAACAGAGGATTCCACTTGGTCCTAAAGCCTTCTTCGATGGGTTATTTTCACAATTAATGACAGTGTAGCAGTCAAAATAGGACAACTGAGCTCATGTATGGGATCAATTCTGGACCTTTGTCATTAAGGGGTGGGTCTTTCGAACCACCCGAACCCCCTTTGGTTACGGGCCTGCCTCTACTGGAAAAGTCCAGAATTTGGCCCCATATGAGCTCATTTGTCACATTTTTGACAGTATGCCTTCATAAATTGTGAAAATAACCAACTGAAGATGGCTTTAAGACTAATTAAAATTTTAATTATTCAAATGGACAAATTCTGAATGAAGACATGAGCTGGCCAGTTTGTTAATTGCCTATTCACCTTATTCTCCGCGTACGAGCGGGCGCAGCCATTTGAGTCATTTTGGCTCGAGACTTCCGGTCTCATTCACTTCCATTCATTTTTAGATGTTAAAAACAGCCCGTTCTGCTGCTTGATGTTGCAAACTGAGGTTTTCCCATTATATTATTCTATTTTGTCTGTATAATCATGCAAACACTTGTTTGTAGAGCGAGTAGTTTGACCGTTTTCAGCCGTTTATTATTCCTAGTCATTTCTCCCATAGGCAACTGAATCGGAAGTTCTAAAACAATCGCAAAAATGAGCGCACTTCTGCGTTGAAGAATAAGGTCAATAGCATGGGTCACAAACTCAATTCCTGAAGGACTTTAGCTCTGCACAGTTTTGCTCCAACCCTAATCAAACACAGGTGAGGCAAATAATGAAGGTGTTCAAGACTCTTTTCAACAACTTGATTATTTGGATCAGCTGTGTTTGATTAGGGTTGGAGCAACCCTGTGCAGAGCTGCGGCCCTCCAGGAATTGAGCTTGGCCTATAGGCTACAGTTTTTTTTTTTTTTTAAACAAGTTTTAACAGATTCGTAATTGTATTTGTTTTATTTATTTATTTATTTTAATGATGGATGATAATAAATCTGTATTTTTTTTTACTTTGTTCAAAATGTTTAATTAAAAATCTCGTTACATTATTTATAACACTGTAATAACTTACAGTTTAAATGCACATTTGAAAATAAACCCGTCATGGTAAAATAGTATGCTAAGCTCTTTGACAAAAATGTAGGACAATTTTTACTGCATCAAAAAGTTTGGTCATGATCACTATCCAACAATCAAATGTAGCATAAATTTATGCTAAAAATGTCGCTAAAATGCAGTATTTGAGTTTAAAATTTATTCACTTAATAATGGTGTACTCAAAATGTTACATGCTGTGAAGCATTTTTAAGTGAATAAATCGGATACTTTTGGAGCTTTTGGTGTTGCCACCTTTTCATATATATTTGCATTACGTTTTCTATAACAAATTTAATTTAACCCTCTATTATACCTCAGTTAACAGAGATTAACATGCATTTTCTTTTCCAAGAACTGATCACAAGCACTCAGCGGAGATTCATTATCATTTCAACCTAGTATTAGCATGCGTTCAAACATTTTTGTCATGCTCTGCATCACTTTTTGGATGGGCTCTCATGAATGATGTTGAGTTGTTAAACGAATGAACCAACATTACTTGATTTCTAAGCAAATGAACATTATATGGATGGCAACTACAATTTCAATCATAGCCTGTGTGTTTTGGTGTAACGCAGTGACATACAAAATTATTGTTTCGGTGTATTTTCTTAAAACCAACCTTTAATAATCATGTTTTATACATGTTGTTGGTCTATATTTTGCTGTCTCTATGCATTCGACTATGTGAATGCCTGTCGAAAGCAATCTAATCTGATGTGTTTTAGACTGACTCTGGAGGTGGTTGAAAACTCAAAATATTTACTCCATTTACACCTGTATTTAGCATCGTCCACTTGTGATCAGTGTCATGAAAATGCTTTTTATTAACATGGTGCAGACTGTGCATTAGAGGGTTAACCTGAGTGTTTGATTTAACATCTAAGCCATGGTGGCTGATGACCTTTGATTGACCTCACCTCATATTCTAGATGACAGTTCTTTGTGTATCCTACTGTATATGTTATTGTACCTACTACAGCATTACAACATACACTCACCGGCCACTTTATTAGGTACACCTTACTTGTACGGGGTTGGACCCCCTTTTGCCTTCAGAACTGCCTTAATTCTTCGTGGTATAGATTCAACAAGGACTGGAAGTATTCCTCAGAGATTTTGGGCCATATTGCCATGATAGCATCACACAGTTGCTGCAGATTTGTTGGGTGCACATTCATGATGCAAATCTCCTATTCCACCACATCCCAAAGGTGCTCTATTGGATTGAGAACTGGTGACTGTGGAGGCCATTTGAGTACAGTGAACTCATTGTCATGTTTAAGAAACCAGTCTGAGATGATTCACGCTTTATGACATGGTGCGTTATCCTGCTGGAAGTAGCCTTTAGAAGATGGGTACAGTGTGGTCATAAAGGGATGGACATGGTCAGCAACAATATTCAGGTAGGCTGTGGCGTTGACACGATGCTCAGTTGGTACTAATAAGCCCAAAGTGTGCCAAGAAAATATCCCCCACACCATCACACCACCACCAGCAGCCTGAATACAGCATGGATCCATGCTTTCATGTTGTTGATGCTAAATTCTGACCCTACCATCTAAAAATCGAGACTCATCAAACCAGGCCACATTTTTCCAATCTTCTATTGTCCATTGTTGGTGAGCCTGTGCGAATTGTAGCCTCAGTTTTCTGTTCTTAGCTGACAAGAGTGGCACCTGGTGTGGTCTTCTGCTGCTGTAGTCCATCTGCCTCAAGTTTTGACATGTTGTGCATTCAGTGATGCTCTTCTGCATACCCCGTTCAGCTCGAACCCGTCTGGCCATTCTCCTCTGATCTCTGGCATCAACAAGGCACCCACAGAACTGCTGCTCACTGAATATTTTCTCTTTTCGGACCATTCTCTGTAAACCATAGAGATTGATTGTTGTGCGTAAAAATCCCAGTAAATCATCAGTTTCTGAAATACTCAGACCAGCCCATCTGGCACCAACAACTATGTCACCCCTGCTGAAAAATCCAGCTTAAACCAGCCTAAGCTGGTTGGCTGGTTTTAGCTGGTTGACCAGCCTGGTTTTAGAGGGGTTTTGGCCATTTCCAGGCTAGTTTCCAGCCATTTCCAGCCTGGTCTTAGCTGGTCAGGCTGGGAGTTGACCAGCTAAAACCAGCTTGACCAGCCAAAACCACCTATGTCCAGCTTAAACCAGGCTGGTCAAGCTGGTTTTAGCTGGTTTAAGCTGGTCATTTTCCAGTCTGACCAGCTAAGAGCAGGCTGGAAATGGCTTGAAACCAGCCTGGAAATGGCCAAAACCCCTCTAAAACCAGGCTGGTCGACCAGCTAAAACCAGCCAACCAGCTTAGGTTGGTTTAAGCTGGATTTTTCAGCAGGGACATTCAAAGTCACTTAATCACCTTTCTTCCCCATTCTGATGCTCTGTTTGAACTGCAGCAGATCATCGTGATCATGTCTACATGCCTTAATGCATTGAGTTGCTGACATGGCTGATTAGGTTGGACAGGTGTACCTTATAAAGAGGCTGGTGAGTGTATATTCAAAATAGAACCTCCAAGTACCTTTGTGAAATTTATAATAATTTTTTAAGAAACATTTACTATTCTTTCTCCTGTCTACTATCTCAGAACAACACATTATCTTATAATGTTAAAAAGAATGACCTTGACACAGTCATACATGTTAGGGTCTCTGGGTGTTGGCACAGGTCAAAATGTACATTACATTGACTTTCACCTGGCAAATCTCAAGTAATGTACTGCTGATTAATTAATGAGTACAAGAAATGTACTGAGATTTAGCCTTATTCATTTTAACTTTAGCCTTCAAGGGTTAATCTATAATCAGTGTGTCTTTGAATAAAGCACATCATCCCACTCCAGTTACTCAGTGACACTGGAAGTGCAATAAGTGCACTGTACTGTAAGTAGCTTTTGTATGATTTGAATCCACTGGCGCTAAGCTCTGCCCGAAAAGTCGCTAAAAGTCGCTAGATTACGTCATACGCTAATTTGCATATTACTGACGTCATCACGTTCTACCATTTCCGTTTAACAGCCTATGGTAAATAAATGGGGTATTTATATTTGCACTACGCTTTATGCAAGCATGTCAATTTAACTAAATTGATTGCTGTTTGAATACAGTATATCATTATAGATAAGTAATTTGCAGTAATCGCTCAGACATAATAAACTCAAACAAGTTCTGAAACTCTCACTTAAAACATCTCTGATTGTGAACAAGAAAAGAATAAACGGTCAAATCAAATTGTTAAAATAAAGGAGAAGCAGATCGGTTTGACTGTACAAGGGAGATACCATCACACTGCCGGTGCTAAATCATTTGCTCTAAGTCAGTGCTCTAAGGCGGGGGAGGGGCCAGCGGCATCACCCCCAGCTCATTGAGAAGAGTAGGAACGGTACAGTAATGGACAAACGACAGTCTATAAAAATCTCCAGTAACACACAAAAAAGTCGCTAGATTTGTCGCTAGTCGCTTTTTTGAAAATTTGTCGCTAGGGGGGTCTGAAAAGTCGCTAAATCTAGAGACAAAGTTGCTAAGTTGGCAACACTGTTTGAATCACTTTAATTTAATTTATACAACAGATCTGTCTGGTTCTTGAATTTGATTGGCTGATATACCTGCGATATTCTCCCAGTAACAGCACACGTCCAGCCTCTTAACCCTTCACCCTTGTGTATTACTCCGCCCATGTACAGCAACAACCAGAGGACACTCTACAGTTTGATACATATTGCTGCTGTTGGGCAACACAATGTACTTTTGAGGCTTGTTTAGTCTAGATTGTAGTTGTTTAGATAGCATCTATGCAGTTTATTTATAAGAACAGTGCCTATTTTAAATTATTTATAATTTCTGAGAGACAGCGCATCGGCGGCCATTAGCCTGTCTTTGAGCAGAGACGGTTGAGCATGTTCATCCACAAGATGGCAACAGAGACCCCATAATAAGCCCTAAGAGAAAAACAGCGTAATTTCAAACTACAGCTAATCGAATAATTATTAAACAGGTAAATACCTTTTAAGTCGATCTCTCTCTTTTGTATGTTGTAGTGCTGTATTTATACCATAGTAATATTGTGATCTCCCAATTGCAACAGAGAAATACTGGGAAATTTCTGTAGACTGAAATGGTATTTCATGCCGTTTAACCTTGTAATCTTAAAATGTCAGCAAAATCACCTGTTTTGTCATCACTTTAGACATTATTAAATAGAGAATTATTTAAATACTAGCTCTAAAGTGACGTTGGTGAATGAGCAATGGGTTCTGGTGTTCTGACGTCAGCTGCAGATGTGAATGAATGGCGGAAGAAAGTAGTTCCTCTTACAAAAGGGTTTTGAGACTCTCAGTGTTAGATTTCCTTTTTTATTCACATGATTATGCCATCGAACAGTTGTATAAAAGCAGTATTACTCTAGTCTGAGACACTGCATGCCTCCCACCAGTGCCGATATACAGCCACATCGCACTGCTACTCGTGTGATATTGCTCATATATGTCATATAAAGTAGTCAAAGTGTGCATTTAATCAAAGTTTGCTTAAATGGGACTGAATGCTACACATATAATTGTTGTTGTTTTTTTTCCACCAGTTGAACTTAGAATGAGTTTGAACCCCAAATATGAGATTTTAAGAAAATATATATAGATGGCTCAAAAACCATTGAACACTTAAGTCATTCTTAAAATAGGTTTTGAATTATTTTGTATATAATGCAATGACATTTAAATTTTGTTGAAATCCCCCCTTATACTTCTTCAAGATATCACCTGTTGTGTTGTGTATACTGTTCTGTTTATGAATCTAAAAGGTCTTCAAAGTTTCAAAGATCAAAGTGAACCATAAATGGAGTTAATATCCCAGAACAAAGAATTCATAATCGAAGAGTCCTTTCAGAAATAAGCAATTTCAGTCTCTCTTCCTGCACAATCCTATGTAGGTTTGTATAAAATTTGCATAATGCCATGTCTTCATTGGTCACCTGCAAACAACATCAACAAGAGCTGTTGTAACCTGCAGAACCTGGGTAGATTTAAAAAAAAAAAAAAAAAAAAAAAAAACAAGAGCTGTTGTAGTAACTGAGGCCTGGAAAAGTTTAGTTAATTCTGTTGACATATTAACAAAACAGTATTATGTGCTGCAAAATCATATCCAGGCTTGAATTGATAACATAAAACCAATGGCAGCATTACTGTATTTATACACAATTCAAGTGGTGAAGAAGTCTCTGTAGCTGGTATTCAGATATATTAATGAGCATTTGGTTTCCAACATATGTTATAAGTAATGAACCAATCACAACAGACTTTCCATCTGACCAATCAGAGTTTAGCAGGCTCTCAGAAAGGAGTTTAAAGTGAACAGATCTTTAAATTAGCTATTTCTGATGCTGTAATGTATTGTATATAATAATAGGAGTAATTTAAGTGACCAAATACTTTATGGGGTCGCTGTTTGGTGTGTCTATGTATGCATTAAAGCAGGGGTCGGGAACCTTTATTCAGCCGTTAAAGAGCCGTTTCTGATTTTTTTGGCAAATGCATTTTTTTTAAAGAGCCATTGGGGGTATATATGAAACATCACATGTTGAGCAAGTCCATGTATGAAGAAAGGACAATTCAGTGATATTTTTTCTTTTCGCCATCACCACTCTTACGTGTGCGAGCTTACCATGGAAATATAAGTTGCTTGTCCTTTATTAGTGTCGCGATTCAAGTTAATCATCAGCTCACACATGCACACATGGTTGAAACTTCCTTTTATTCTTATTTATTTTGCTGTAAAAATACAATAAAAAGGTAATTGTAATTGTATTTTCAATAGGAAATTCTAGTGACGGTTATAGTTTTTTTAAAGTGTAAAATATTATTGAAGGGCGAAAGGTGGAGAGCCACATACTCCTGAGCCACTGGTTCCCTACCCCTGCATTAAAGGGTTAGTTCACCCACAAATGAAATTATGTTATTAATTACTCACCTTAATGTCATTCAGATTCCTTTGTTCATCATTTGATCACAAATGAAGATATTTTAGATAAAACTGACCCTCCATACACTCTCAGAAATGAAGATACAGGAGCTGTCACTGGGATACATATTTGTACCCAAAGAGTCCGAAGTGGTACCTTAAAGGTGCATTTTAGTGCCCAAATGTATTAAGTACCTTTGAGGTACCATTATGGACGCTTCCAGTACAAATATGTATCTTTTAAAAGGTACTGCCCCAGTGACAGCTTCTGTACCTTTATTTCTAAGAGCGTAGACAGCAATAGTCCTGAGATGTTCAAAGTACAGAAAAGGAACCAAAAACATTGTCAAAACATTCCAAGTGACTTCAGTGATTCAACTGTAATCATATGCAGCTCCAAGAACGCTTTTGTGTTCATAAAAACTGTAAAAACCACTTTGTTTGTTGTCTTCTGCATAATATTAGTATGCAATTGTCTGTTAAACGTGCATCTTGACCTGTTGTGGAAAAAAAAAAGGTAAACAAATTCATGTTTACATTTTTTTAGTGGAACAATTTGTTCTTATAGAGATTCAAATGAATACATTATGTGATTGGAATGAGATGAGGGTGAATAATAAATAGCAGAACTTTCATTTTTGGGTGAACTAACCCTTTAATTAGTTTATGCAATGTGGATTAGCACTACTTCAGAAGATTTACGTAGAAATTTCTTCTTTTTAAAAAAAAAAAATCATACCACTACCTGTTGATGTTTAATCTCACCTCTTAAAACTGGAGAGTACATAATGCTCGAGGCTATATCAAACAACCTTTGAATATGTGCCAGTCGCACTATTGCTTCGGATGGCAGCGCTCTTGGCATCCTCTCATAGGAACATTGTGTGACAAACACCAGGGTCAAGTCGTGCCTGATTTGCTGCATTTATTCAAGCATTATTGAAAATGTACTAAAGCCTGTAGAGAAGTTTAAAAGCAAATATTGAAGCATCCTGCAAATACAAAGCAAACTTATAGCCAGTAAATAAATATGAGAATTTGTTCATTTCAAAAAAAGCATGCTTACATTCAGAGTTTGTTTGCAAATCTTACTAAAGGCTTCTGCTTATCTGCAGGTACACTTTTGTGGATATTCTGCGAGCTATTTTACTTTCTCTGGAGGCAATGATAGAAGACCCCGAGCTACAAGTTAATGGATTTGTCTTGATCATTGACTGGAGTAACTTCACTTTCAAGCAAGCTTCCAAGCTCACTCCAAGCATGCTGAGATTGGCAATCGAGGGCCTGCAGGTACTGTCAGTTTTCAGTCTTTATTTATGTTTATATTGGAAATCTGCATGGATGTAATGTGCATTTTCAGTCGATGTACTTTCCTATACACAATTCAGTGCCATATCAAACATGTATACTATTCATAAAGTGTGCATCAGGTTTAAATAATGAGAATTGCTTGGGGAAATTCTGCTGCGCGAGGCTGAACAGGTGCTTGTAGAGAAATCCCTCTCCGTCCAACATTTTCTATTCTCTTTGTGAGTAACATGAACGCGAGCTGACCCAGTGATCTAATGCAAGGGAACACAATGTGCATATAAATCAGAAATTAGTATTTTGCTTCATTTATTTCATATTTACTCAACTAAATAGCCCAAAATAGCTGAAAGGTGCACTGAATTTATTATTATTTACATGGTTCTCAGATGTCTCTATAGTATTTTTGTGGCTTAGGTAAGTGCAAAATATATCCAGGAATGGTTTTATATGCTCATTTATAACCACTGGAATTACCCATAGAATGAAAAGCTTGGTTTTGTCCATATTTAGAACAGTTTTGAATATTAATGATGCTCCATAACTTGTGTCAGTGCATGATGTGCAAAACAGTGCAAACATGCAAAATTATCATACTTCATTTGTCAATTCTTGATTTTAATAAATTAAGTAGATACCTTATTAAATGACAGTTTTTTCAAGTGATGTGGTAGAGGTTTATTTTAGCTAAAAGGGGTGAGTGAGCTATTTTTGTGACTCCAGAGTAACCTAGTTTGCTTTTGAGTTGTGTTGTGGATGAAAAGTAGGCTAAATTCTAATTAAACTCGACAAAGGGGCTGACATTGATTTATTTAGAGTTTTGTTTTGTGGTTTTAAAATATACAAAATCACATAAACAAATGAGTTTTTGATGTTTATTGGCATCCTTTCACTTCAGAAAAGTAAAAAAAGTAAGACCTACCTGGTACTTTTCAGTCTACTTGTGTTTGTTGTCTTATTAAAACATACATGGCACATTTCTCAATATACATGTTAAACTAACAAAAGATACAGTAAAAAAGACCTTCGGTGGTGCTGAATAAAATTATAATCTGTATATCCCACATTTTGCATTCTGACGATGAGATGAGATACTCCATGGCTGATTGCATTACCAGAGAGCTCTATATTTCTCATTCTCCGTTCTCATTTTTTAAAATAAGAGTCATACATATATAATAAGTTTAATACATTTATTCATTCATTTTCTTTTTTGGCTTAGTCCCTTTATTAATCCAGGGTCGCCACAGCGGAATGAACCGCCAACTTATCCAGCATATGTTTTACGCAGCGGATGCCCTTCTAGCTGCAACCCATAACTTGGGAACACCCATACACTCCCATTCACATACATACACTACGGCCAATTTAGCTTACCTAATTCACCTATAGCGCATGTCTTTGGACTGTGGGGAAACCAGAGCACTCGGAGGAAACCCAGGGGAGAACATGCAAACTCCACACAGAAACACCAACTGACCCAGCCGAGGCTCGAACCAAAGTATAATACAAGCTTAGATAAAATATAAATAATAAAGGAAACAGTTGTCATTGTTGTAATATCATTTGGAAATGTTTTGGCCAATTAAATGCATATTAATGATCCCGTGTGGATTGTCAAGAGTCATTTTACACTCACAGGGTTTACATGCGAACGAGACTCACGGCGAGTCATTTTTGTGGACTGAATTTTTATTATTCAGCTATGGTCAAGTATATAAGGATTTTTATTATATGCCACTGTGATGATATTTTTATGTAAACTAAGACTGGATATGCATGCTTTGTGTGTGACTGTAGTTCTTACAATACAATGTGTTAACACTATGTGTTGTTTCAACCCAAATTTAGGTCAAATATAGCAAATCCAACCACTGGGTTAAACACTGTATTTTATAGCTTTTATACAGTTGAAGTCAGAATTATTAGCCCCCCTTTGATTTTTTTTTCTTTTTAAAATATTTCCCAAATGATGTTTAACAGAGCAAGGAAATTCTCACAGTATAACTGATAATATTTTTTCTTCCGGAGAAAGTCTTATTTGTTTTATTTCGACTAGAAAAAAAGCAGTTTCAAATTTTTTAAACACCATTTTAAGGACAATATTATTAGCCCCTTTAAGCTATATTTTTTTCTGAGAGTCAGAACAAACCATCGTTATACAATAACTTGCCTAATTGCCCTAACCTGCCTAGTAAGCTTTTATTTAAATAAAGAATGAAGCATTTTATTTGAATAAAGTTTTGAAAGATCCATTTCCTTTCATTATACTTAAGTAACTCACATATTTTGACTTTCATTTACTGCTCAAATTTAAGTTTAGGGATCTGAAAAACCACCTAAAGGAAAAGTCATGAATGAATGAATTTATTTATTTAACAGGGACAATGCACAAAAATGACATTAACCTCAAAGAGGAAAGATGCATTGTGCCAGGTTGTAGCAGGATTGCTATTTTCCACCTGCAGTCCCTGGACAGGTAAAAATTAAAACAATAATTTCCAATTTATTAAAAAGTCAGTTTAAAACATACAGGCATGATCTCATATAAACTAAAACTGACAAATCAAAAACATCTCCCTCAGTGTGTACAAATTTGATTTGACAAAAAACCTCATCCTCATCCTAACAATCATAGTATTTAAATACATACCAGAATACACCATTTAATTAACCTCAAATTGTTCTTAGATTGTGCTACTTTCAAAATTCTGTGGGAAATGACAATTTGTTCTAAGCAGTTACACTCAAAAAAATGCTGGGCTGTGTTAACCCGTGCAACATTTGGTCAGATGGCATTGAGTTAAAACAACCCAGCAATTTTTTTAGAATGTACAGTCAGTGATGGTCTGGTGTCGACAGAAGTTGAACCCTTATTTTATTTTATTTTATTAAGTTTTCTATATTATTTTGATTTCTGCAGAACAAAGCAATACTGTTTCAAAACATAAAAGTGAGTTAATAATATAATGTAATATAATATAATATAATGTAATATAATATAATATAATATAATATAATATAATATAATATAATATAATATAATATAATATAATATAATATAATATAATATAATATAATATAATATAAGATAAGATAAGATAATATAAGATAATATAATATAATATAATATAATATAAGATAATATAATATAAGATAAGATAATATAATATAAGATAATATAAGATAATATAATATAATATAATATAATATAATATAATATAATATAATATAAGATAATATAATATAATATAATATAATATAATATAATATAATATAATATAAGATAATATAATATAATATAATATAATATAATATAATGTAATATAATATAATATAATATAATATAATATAATATAATATAATATAATATAATATAATATAATATAAATTTTCTTATTATTTTTTAAAATGAATGATCCGTTTAACCACAAATAAAGTATGTGACATTATATTTATATTCCTCAAAGCTTGTTGAGTGCTTAATAATTTTATAACCACTAATCATGAACTTGTGGATGACGTTGTCATAAAGACCTCTGAAACCACCCACAATGCTCCAGTGTATTTGCATAGACACTCACATCGCATACAATGCACAAAATCTATTGTAACAGCGCTATGACACATAACTGAGCAGCAGTCATCCATTGTGCAATAAAATGGTCAGCATGCGTTTAACAAGAGCTAATCTGCACATAGACATCATCCATTTCCAGAAGCAGCCTCTTGAAAGCCCTCATTTAGACATGGCTCCTTTGAGGAGGGCTTGGGTCTGATATGACATGTAGGCAGTTGCAGAGTGAGGCCTGTTGACTGAATATTAATGCGGGTCCATGATGAGCCTATTCCACATTCCAGTGCCTCTTCAGACAGATTAGCCGGTGAATAATTGATCGCCGCCATTAGCATCTCGCATCCACAATGTGCTGTTCACATCGAGTGGGACATCGCTTTTGTAGCCGCTTGAAAGGGAAACAATAGTGTAGATTGAGGGGAAAACAGCCACAGCTAATTAGTTACAGTTCAAAAGAGTGCTCATCAGTTAGCTTGTGAGCCCAAGTCATCGTTTACATGTGTAAATATTTACAGGAATTCAGATTTATTTTGCATTTCTGATTTGCATGCATAAAAATGTTACAAGGAATGACTTCTGCAGTGAAAGTTTGGGGTCAGCTTTTAGTGTGAGAGACAATTATCTTTTTATCAAGAATCAATTTGATTCAAAATGACATATAACAGGGCGACATGGTGGTGCAGTACCATAGACTGTAAAAGATATGGACGTAGTATCCGTGACGTCACCCATAGGTTTCTGAACACTGCAAAAGAAGCCACAAGTAGGCGCGGCCAACCGTCGCCATTTTGTTAGCGCGTCATCGCACCGAACGCGGCATACCAAATAAGGGCAAAGAGGCGGAGAGTGAGCGGAGCTACAGACGCATGCTTGATTCTAAGCCTTTTGCTTAGACCTGGATTAAAACAGATTTATTACTTTGGGAGAGACGCTTAATACTTCATTACCTGTGACTCGTTTGTGTTCTGACCACATGTGCTTGGTTGTACACTATATCAATAAAGTGTTTAGACTTTTAAAAACACTGTTGTAACACATTGAGCCACTAAGCATTGTTCTTATGACGTTTTTCTACAGGAGGAAAACGCAAATTACTATCAAACACTTCAGATATAGTCTGTGTTAGTAAATGCAAGGCTGTTTATAAAATCCAGCACTAACACTGTATGACAACGCTTCAGATGACTGTTTTATAGCCTACAGCTAATCAATCTGTCAGATTCTGGAGTGCATTACAGCTCTGAAGAACATTATAAATGATAAATGATCTTAAATAAAACAAATACATTTATAGAGATGGTATAGAAGTATATCATTTCACTCACCTGTGAAATGAAGGCAACTTGAACGGTTTGTAAGCACAATTAAGTCCACACAGCATGCCATATCATCTGATAATTGCAGGAAATAATTCCAAAAGGCAAATGAAGGTGTAAAGAAACATTAAACAAAACAAATACACGATTTATTTGCCGAGCTCAGCGGCTAATTAGCCAGAATCAGCTGAGGTGACGAGACAGCGAGCAGCGAGGGCTAGCTGTCACTCAAGTGGCCACGCCCTTAATTATGCAAACTTAATATAACCTAATAAAAACGAAACGGATGAGTTATAAAAAAATTCACCCCCCTCAGAGTTGTCATGAAGGGTAATCATAGCTATATGCATCAAAGCCATCGTTTGTACCAGGCTGTAAACATGTTTTTATCAGCTGTAAAAATGGCCAATTTACCAATGCAGAAAGAAAGCGCTTGGACTTCATGGAGCCAGCCCCCCAAGGCGAGTCGATGAATTGCAGTTTTAGTTACTTCCGTATTGGCTTCCCGAGGGAGAGCGGGAGGTTGCCGCTTGTGCAGTACGTAGTGCTGTCGCCTCACAGCAGAAAGGTCGCTGGTTAGAGCCTCGGCTGGGTCAGTTGTAATAATGCTAGTTTGTGTAATACATGCTTAAGTGAATCAAATGTATGTGTTTATTTAAGTTACATCTAATTCATTCATAAAATGTATGTAAGTGTTAGTTTTTAGTGTTTTGTGGGATATTTAGTGTATTCTGACCTGATTAGCTATTTCGGCTAACTTTAGGACAAACTACACAAACAATGCACCTAATTTGACGTTACTTTTAGGCAATATGTAGAAACAAACACCTATTTTATGAGAAAACGGGATTTTCTCCATGTCTTGTAAACTCTTACGGTGTCTATCGGCCTTCTAAGGGGCTGATCACACCGAACGCGCATTTATGTTCCAAAAACGCAAGGCGCTCCACACCGCCTTTTTTTTGACAATAAAAAAGAATCACTGTGTGCTTTTTATGTCGCTAGGCAATGACTGGATCAGCTGTGTATTGTGTGCGAGTGTTGCTGTTGATATTAATGTAATTTTAATAATTAATAATAATGTGATATTCAAGATTTGTGATTCATATAGCACCGGAGAACTCAAAACAGCAACCACAAATCTCTGCTCCATCTTTAAAAGTCTCCGTTGTTGTCTAGACAACACAAAAGGTGCGTTCGACATGAAGCACAGCTGCAGCCGATGATCAACGAGATTAGCCGAGCGCAGGTGGGGGCGGAGTTGAAAACGGAGCCGTCAAGCCGGACACCCGGACACTTCGGGGTTCAAAGTTGCGGCAGTCATGATGACCGATCACATGGCGTCATCATCATGTTTTTATTTTATTTTTATTTTTTTATAACAACAAAAGATTTACAAATAAAACAGAATACAGTCTCTACAAACTATTGTTCATTTTTAAACAATAAGGGAATTATGAATTAAATATATTACAAACGCAGGAGAGAAATAAGGGGAAACAAGAGGGTAATATAAATATAAAAACGAACAGGCCTATTAAATACAAAGCAATAAGCACAAATTCTAGGAGTTTAAACATCCCTCTATGCTAATAGTTCTTGTTTGAATATTCTAAAAAGGGGTTTACATTTATTTACATTTATAGATATAAAACTTTCCAATATATATTAATGTAAACCCCAAAACAAGGTGTTTTGATTAAGTCTTAAACAATGATTAAGATTATTTTGGATAATAAAAGCATTTTAAAAAAAGCACTTTAATCCAAAAAGATTGAACAAAAGGACATTCCTAAAATAAGTGAGCTACACTTTAAGTAGAAGTTTCCCAGAAAGACCAGGTATAAACGTCTAGACAGGAAATAAAATATATATATATATTATGATCCTAAAAATCGTTTTATAATTATTTAATAAAATAGTTATTTAACTTAATTTGTTAAGAAACCTTTAGGGTGTCAGGATCAATGATGATATTTATTTTATTTCAAGTCTGTAAGACTTATTTGAGTTAATATTTAGGTTATTTACTAAAATATGTCATTTAAATCGTTCATGAAGCTGAATACAGTTAATAGTCTGTATAAAAAAGGTCGAAAATAAACCTGTGCAAACAATCTAGCCTTTATAACCAGACTATTTAACAAAAGATGATTACTGCAGTAAAATATTTGTAGTCTTTTTATAAGCATGATGTGTACAAGATAGAGATCGTATGAAAAGTTAATTGTTTGTTTTGAAATTTGTGAGACGGAAGTTGTCCAATAATAAACCTGAAACACAGGTGGTTGTTGTCATGCTGTGAACTCGGCCAATTGTGTAATATCGGTGTCGTCATCAGAGCTGGTGCAGTCGCTCTTCAGATGCTGCATGGGCTAAATCAGTCGTCTGATCTCGGAGCATTGTCTCGGTACTTTGATGCCACATGTGACAGTCAAGTGCCGTCGGCGCAGCATCAATCCGGACAAAATTTCTAACCAGCATGCACTTTAAGCATGCTTTAAGACAGATTTCGATCGATCTGCACAGTGCTGCATGAAGTCGAACACACCTAAACACTGCAGGCACCTCAACAGAAACCCCGCCTCTACTTTCCTTTGATTGGAGAATGGAAAAGACACGACTGACGCAATGTGCTTCTTCCGCTAAGAGTTGACCATCTTTTCAACTGTGAGCGCAGGCCACATAAGCAACGTGCAAAATGCTCGCGGCCGTAAGTAAATCATTCAAAAAAGGCGCCTCTGAGCGCGAAAAGTGTGTTCGGTGTGATCTGCTCCTAAAGACTGTTTATTGAGTTTTTCTCGCATGGACTCATTGGGATGATTATACATTAACTGGCCCGTTATATGGGTGGTCAAATGGATGTCCATTATTTTAATTATTAACATTATTATTTAAAATACAGATCAGAGTGAATTTTTTTCTCAGTTTTAAAGGGCTGACCGCACCCAATACATCTTGTTTTGACATCCTTCTGGGGGGATCAATCCTTAATTAGGAGGGTCAATCCCCTCCAAACCCCCCTGTAATTCGCACCCTGGGTTTGAGTCCATTGAAGAACGGTTCCAGAAAGCAGGTAAGACAAAAACAGAATCCATAAAAACTCTAATAAAAAGTAAAAACAGGCTGAGAATGTATCTTTATAGAAAATATCTTTATTTCTATAGCGCTTTTACAATGTAGATTGTGTCAAAGCAGTAGTCCAGGTACAAGTAGCGTTTTGCCAGTACCGTGCAAGTAGCCAGTAGCGTTTTTCTATACACTTATAGGTCATAAGCTGAGTGCTAGAATAAGAGCTGTGATGCCCCATGGTTGTATTTAGACACTGACAAACCCACAGTCTGTACATTGAATCATTAAACATGACGTTTAGCGCCCGAGGGATAAGCGCACAGCTCTTCGACCCAAAAGTGTAGGGTCATGTGAAGCATAACGTCAGTGTGATGGCATTGTTCATATGGACATCTGTCTGCCTCAATCATCAGTTTAATGAAGCGTCAAAACCTTTTTATGACGACTCAGTGCTTTCCTTGAACTCTTTTTTGGTGTTTTGGCTTAGTTTACTGTCATACCAGTGACTGAACAAAGGAATATGATCAGTGATATGAGCAAGGAAGGCTGTGAAAATGTCTTTGATTGTTTAACCTTTTGATCGTTTCCAGTGGTGGAAATAAAATTATACACTGTAAAACCCAAAAAGTTATGGTCACTCAAACCATTTGAGGAAACTGATTGCAACAAACCATTTAAGTTAAAAAAATAATCCTAATGAGTACTGTGAACTTAACCCATTTGAGTAAATGAAGCAATTTGAGCACATAAAACCCAATAGAGAACTCAAACCAAGTACTGTAAAACCCAATAAGTTAAGGCAACTCAAACCATTTGAGGAAACCGATTGCTACAAACCATTTGAGTTCAAAAAAACTAATCTAGATGAGTGCTGTGAACTTACTCCATTTAAGTTGAAGTAATGAGGTGTTTAATTAACTTATTACCTTCAACACTGAGTTCAAAACTCTTTTCAAATGAGTAGAATTAACTTTCAGTCAATTTTGAGTTAACTACACTCATTTAATTTAATTAAAGTTGACTGTTAAGTCTTACAGTGTACTAAAGTACCATTACTTGCCCAAAAATGTAGTGCAAACATAGTAAAGGTATCTTTACTCATACTTTGAGTAGTGTTTAGAACAAAGTCGCCCTTTTAAAAGTATTCAAGAGTAGGGAGTATTACGTTGTGAAAATTATTCCACCTCATACCCTGCAAATTAAAAATGTGGTGCCATTTTCTTTTGTGAATGTTCCTAAGTGTAAGATAAATTGATTGATATTCATGGACAGTACAATTAAAAAGTGAAATTAATTTAATGTATACTGTTAACAGTGATTAGTTTTAAGCCTTAAAAGCAACAAGTTGACTATACAAAAATAATGTAAGTAAACCCATTGTAACTTGGAACTGTTAAGTTGAATTGTACTCACTTTTTAAAATCAATTAATCCCTTTTTACAGCGTCAGACTACAGTATTTTAGCACATCTGTTTTCAAATGATTACTGTAATTATTACAATATACAGGGAGTGCAGAATTATTAGGCAAGTTGTATTTTTGAGGATTAATTTTTTTATTGAACAACAACCATGTTCTCAATGAACCCAAAAAACTCATTAATATCAAAGCTGAATATTTTTGGAAGTAGTTTTTAGTTTGTTTTTACTGTAGTTTTAGCTATTTTAGGAGGATATATGTGTGTGCAGGTGACTATTACTGTGCATAATTATTAGGCAACTTAACAAAAAACAAATATATACCCATTTCAATTATTTATTTTCACCAGTGAAACCAATATAACATCTCAACATTCACAAATATACATTTCTGACATTCAAAAACAAAACAAAAACAAATCAGTGACCAATATAGCCACCTTTCTTTGCAAGGACACTCAAAAGCCTGCCATCCATGGATTCTGTCAGTGTTTTGATCTGTTCACCATCAACATTGCGTGCAGCAGCAACCACAACCTCCCAGACACTGTTCAGAGAAGTGTACTGTTTTCCCTCCTTGTAAATCTCACATTTGATGATGGACCACAGGTTCTCTATGGGGTTTAGATCAGGTGAACAAGGACGCCATGTCATTAGTTTTTCTTCTTTTAGACCCTTTCTTGCCAGCCACGCTGTGGAGTACTTGGACGTGTGTGATGGAGCATTGTCCTGCATGAAAATCATGTTTTTCTTGAAGGATGCAGACTTCTTCCTGTACCACTGCTTGAAGAAGGTGTCTTCCAGAAACTGGCAGTAGGACTGGGAGTTGAGCTTGACTCCATCCTCAACCCGAAAAGGCCCCACAAGCTCATCTTTGATGATACCAGCCCAAACCAGTACTCCACCTCCACCTTGCTGGCGTCTGAGTTGGACTGGAGCTCTCTGCCCTTTACCGATCCAGCCACGGGCCCATCAAGACTCACTCTCATTTCATCAGTCCATAAAACCTTAGAAAAATCAGTCTTGAGATATTTCTTGGCCCAGTCTTGACATTTCAGCTTGTGTGTCTTGTTCAGTGGTGGTCGTTTTTCAGCCTTTCTAACCTTGGCCATGTCTCTGAGTATTGCACACGTTGTGCTTTTGGGCACTCCAGTGATGTTGCAGCTCTGAAATATGGCAAAACTGGTGGCAAGTGGCATCTTGACATCTTGGCTGCTGCACGCTTGACTTTTCTTAATTCATGGTTCAGTTCTCAGTTTATTTTGCGCCTTGGTTTTTCCACACGTTTCTTGCGACCCTGTTGACTATTTTGACTGAAACGATTGATTGTTGGATGATCACGCATCAGAAGCTTGGCAATTTTAAGAGTGCTGCATCCCTCTGCAAGACATCTCTATTTTTGACTTTTCAGAGCCTGTTAAGTCCTTCTTTTGACCCATTTTGCCAAAGGAAAGGAAGTTGCCTAATAATTATGCACACCTGATATAGGGTGTTGATGTCATTAGACCACACCCCTTCTCATTACAGAGATCCACATCACCTAATATGCTTAATTGGTAGTAGGCTTTCGAGCCTACAGCTTGGAGTAAGACAACATGCATAAACAGGATGATGTGGTCAAAATACTCATTTGCCTAATAATGCACTGCCTGTATATCTACCATATTTGGTGTTTCATTAAGTTTATAAAATCTACAATTATAGCCAGTTTGGAATTTAGAAGATACACTGGAGTCTGAAAGACCAGATTTATTTTCTGTATGTCATTTTGCTAGATAGAGAAAAGCTGAAAAAAAAAAACCCGAATATAATAAAGGTGTATTGGAAAAAGTGATTAGTTTACTTTTATTTATTTTTTTAAAGTGAGTGAAATTTGCATAATTATAAAAATGAAGTCAACTTAACAGTTCCAAGTTAGAATGGGTTTACTTAAATTATTTTTATAAGGTCAAATTGTTGCTTTTAATGCAATTGGTTTACCCGCTTTAAGTAACTAATCACTTTTAACAGTGTATGCATCTATAATGACCTATCTGACAGAAAGAAGTTTGATGCGTTTACATTCATTCATACATTTTCCTTCGGCTTAGTCACTTATTTAACAGGGGTCGCCACAGCGGAATGAACCGCCAACTATTCCAGTATATGTTTTACGTAGCGGATGCCCTTCCAGCTGCAACCCAGTACTGAGAAACACCCATAGACTCTCGCATTCATACACTACGGCCAATTTAGTTTATTCAATTCACCTGTACTGCACATAGACTGTAAAAGATATGGACGTAGTACCCGTGACATCACCCTTAGGTTTCTGAAGAACGCAAAAAAAGCTAAAAGTAGGCGTGGCCAACTGTCACCATTTTGTTCATGCGTCATCACACCGACCGTGGGATACCAAACAAGGGCAAAGAGGCAGAGCGTGAGCAGAACTACAGATGCCTGCTAGCATTTTTCTTTGACAGAATTTCTTTGGGAGAAGCGCTTAATACTTCATTACCTGTGACTCGTTTGTGTTCTGACCACATGTGCTTGGTTGTGTACTATATCAATAAAGTGTTTAGTCTTTTAAAAAACACTTGTAGTACATTGAGCCACTAAACATTGTTCCTATGACGTTTTTCTACAGGAGGAAAACGCGAATTACTTCCAAACACTTAAAATATTGTCTGTGTTAGTAAATGCAAGGCTATTTATGAAATCCAGGCATAAAACTGTATGACAATGTTTCAGATGACTGTTCTAGAGCCTACAACTAAACAATCTTTCAGATTCTGGAGTGCATTACATGTCTAAAGAAAAATATAAATGATAAATTATCTTAAGTAAAACAAATACATTTATAGAGATGGTACAGTATATAAGTATATCATTTCACTCACCTGGGAAATGGAGGCCACTTGAATAGTTTGGGAGCACAATTAAGCGCACAAATCATGCCATATCATCTGATAATTGCAGGAAATAATTCCATCAGGCAACTGACTGTGTAAAGCCACATAAAACAAAAATAGGATGTATATGTAGAGTTCAGCGGCTAAACAGCCGGAATCAGTTGAGGTGAAGTGACGGCGATCAGCGAGACCTAGCTGTCACTTAAGTGGCCACGCCCTTAATTATGCAGACTTAATATAACTTAATATAAGCGAAATGGATGAGTTATAAAAAAAAATTCACCCCCTCATAGTTGTCATGAAGGGTAATGTTAGCTATATGAACCAAAATCGTTCTTTGTACCAGGCTGTAAACACCTTTTTTTCTGCTGTAAAATTGTCCATTTTAACAGTGCGCTCAATAGAAATGTGCTCTATTATTGAGCCAGGACTAGCGGAATTTCGATGAATTGCAGTTTCAGTTACTTCCGTATTTGCTTCACGAGGGAGAGCGGGGGGTTGCTGCTTGGTACCGCATGTCTTTACACTGTGGGGGAAACCAGAGCACCCAGTGGAGACCCATACGAGCGCGGCAGAATATTCACACAGAAATGCCAACTGACCCAGCTGGGACTCAAACCAGTGACCTTCTTGCTGTGAGGCGACAGTGCTAACCACTGAGCCACCATGCCACCCATGCATTTACAAGCTAAATTAGCTGTGGCGATATGTTAATAGTTATGCATTTTGAACCAAGCTCATGTAGCACTGATAGAATGCATTTAATTGGTGCATGTATTTGAAAACGTAACATTCTGTAGTGCATTCATTTCCTGTATAGGGCCATTTTTCATTCATTGTGTCATCATAGAGAATGCATCGTTTATCTTCTCATCAGTGTTCTCATCAGTCTAAACAATCTCTCTGTCATTGCGTGTAACAATTTTGGGTCATCTTGGACATTTGTAATGCTTCCACAATGTACATGTTTGCTCCATTTACTGTATAAAATATCTGTGTCTTGCGGTCGATCAGTCCGATGAGATTTTTCTATCACAGGGAATCACAGGAATATCACTTTACTTAACCTCTGTCACGATCACCAGCAATCTAGCCTGTGCAGATCACTGGAGAACTACATATCTGCCAATTTAAGGAACTACAACTCCCATCATGCACCTCACACACACCAGTTTAGGATTCCCCCTGATTACAGACACACAGCTGGAAGCTCATGATGGCCTAATCAGATGTACTGTAAAGACACCTCATTCACACACTCTATGCTGAGTTTTTTTTAATTGTAAGTGAGCATTATGAAGCATTTCCTTGTCTTGCCTTGCTGTGTTTTTGAACTTTGCTTTGTTTTACTGTTTAAAAATTATGCAACACGTACAAAGAAAATAACAGACAAATAGCAGGGGTAGATTCAGGAGCAAGTCAAAATAAGACAGGAAAATAAGACAAACAGCATAAAATAAGTCCTACAGATATCGTGTTGTATATAGATTTTTTGGAAATGACTCAAATTAAATGACTGGAGATTTTAGTATATTTTAGACATTGTGACTTTACATTTTTACATTTTAAACAACTAGATTTATTTAGCAAATTATGTGAACAAAAATTGTAAATAACCTTTTCATGTATTACCATTTTAAAATATAAAACTGTTCCGAGATGGTGGCAATTTTCACAATAAAAAGAGTTAGAGAGATATATATAGTACTATCTTCCAACTCAATATATGCATTGAATGATTTTTACAGTAATTAAAGAGATCATCTTCAGGACAGAACTTTCTGTATAAAATTTGTACAAAATCTATACTAAAATCAAAGAGAAACACAAGTTACATTTTTATGCATAACTCCTCTTGTACAGTAGGTGAATGAGGTGCAGATATTATTTTATAATTTTTTATTTTTTTAAATAATTGTTTTATTTTATTTTATTTTATTTGTTTTGCTTTATTTCATTTCATTTCATTCATTTTATTTTATTTGTTTATTATTATTTAATAAAAAATTTTGTTTCATCTTATTTGTTTTGTTTATTTTGCTTTATTTTATTTCATTTATTTATTTTTTTATTTTATAAAATTTTAGTTTTGTTTTATTTTATTTTATTTTATTTTATTTCATTTGATTAATTTCATTTATTTTAATAAATTGTATTTATTTTATTTGTTTTTTTGTTTTGCTTTCATTTATTTTATTTTATAAAATTTATTTCATTTCATTTTAGTTTTATTTTTATTTTTATTTTATTTCTTTAGCTTTATTTTGTTTATTTTATTAAATTATATTTATTTTATCAAATTATATTTATTTTATTTGGTTTGTTTGTTTTGCTTTATTTCATTTATTTTATTTTATTTTATTAAATTCATTTTATTTTATTTTTTTATTATTATTTTATTTTATTTTTTGTTTTATTGTATTTGATAATATTTGTTTTGCTTTATTTCATTTAGTTTATTAAATTTTATTTGTTTTGTTTGTTTTGCTTTATTTCATTTATTTAATGTAATAAAATTTTTTTATTATTATTTCATTTATTTTTGGGTTTTATTTTATTTGTTTTGCTTTATTTCATTTATTTGATCAGAATTGATCAAAGAGGCCTGTTGTTGAAAGGTACAATACAAAATACAGTATTTTATTTTGATGCTTGTTGTGGCTGCTGTGTTTTGTAGTTTTTTAGGTATTTGGTATTTTATTTTAAAATACATTTCAATGTATTTTTGCCCATCCCTGGCCACTATTAGTGGAGGGCAATGTATTAAAGAGAAAGAGCGAAGAACATGAACAGAAGGAAGAAGAGAAAATATACTTAAGACCCTTATGTTCTCTGCTCTCTCTCTTTTCCGACTGAGTCCTTTGGATGAACTCGAATCTGTTGCTTTCCAAAGCATGTTTTGTGCCAGAAATGATCACGTATGTAACAGAACTAATGGATTTTTTCATAGAGAGCCTCCCCGTTCTTCTAGGTAGCATGTTTATTGTTAGTTTCTAGCAGAGCCATCTATCATATAGCAAATGGTGGTTCATAAAAGAGCTCTTGATGCGCAGAAAATGGCTGTTCTTAGCAAAATCAATAGACAGCAACGTTACTCCTGAGTGAGAGAAAGTGCTGCTGGTTTTCCTCGAGCAGTGCTTTTGTTGTTTTGAGCCTCTGTTGTTTTGCTTCTGTGCTTTTGGACATGCCTTTTGTCTCTCTCTCGGTCTTGAGAAATAACCCACGCTTGGCAGCCAATCACAACAAGCCAATCTTCTCCTGCCCGCCCCATGCCGAGTTTCCCTGGCAACCTGTCCGAGCGCCATGCTATGCGCCCCTCCAGATGGGCTGTGTTCACAGAGAGAGAGACGCTCTCCTGTCGCTCAGCCACCGTCGCCGTATGTGTGTGTGTGTGTCTCTATCTAGGGCACTTAAAACGCATCTTGAAAAGGACAGGAAGTTCATTGTGCTGACATGTAGCACACTCATGCATAAAAAGTCATTTTCATTGCACTGGATTTTATTTTGCTGCTTCTCTGGGACTGACAGTTTGTGGAGGATCAGCAAGATTTGTTTTTACAATAATTTTCACAAATATGGTGTATTAAAATAGTAGTAATGGATTTGATTTAAACTGTGCTTTTTATTTTATTTTATTTGTTTATTTTGGGTATTTTAATGCACTTTACAGAATTTTAATTGATTGACCTGGACTAATATAATTTTAGACAAACATTTAATTTTGTTATTGTTTTTTATTATTTAGATTTAGTTTTATTTGTACTATTTATTATTTTTACATTGGATTGTTAAGGTTTTTATTTATTTATTGCCTGTGCATTTATTGTGGAGTATAAGCAACACTTATTTGAATGAAAATTATAAAAAAAATTGCTTTATTTTATTTGTTTTATTTGATAACATTGTTTATTTTTTTATTTTATTAGTTTTCTTTATTTCATTTGTTTTATTTTATCAAATTTTGTTTTTAATTTTTTATTTTTTTATTATATTTGTTTTAGTTTATCAAATTTTGATTATTATTTATTTATTGATTTTTATTACATTTTATTTACTATAAATATTACAAATATTATGTAATAAAATAATTGTAATATGCGTTATTTGTATTTATTCTGTGTTATTTATTTTTTTCATTTTATTTTATTTGTTTTTCTTCATTTATTTGATCAAATTTAGTTTATTTATTTTTTAATTTATTAATGTTATTTTATTTATTTATTATTTTACTTTATAGTTTGCAGTAGTAAGCAACACTTAGTTGAATAATGATTATTTTATTTATTTCATTTTATTTTGTTTCTTTTTGCTTTATTTCATTATTTTATTACATTTTATTTATTTTATATTATTTTATTTGTTTAGCTTTATTTCATTTCATTTTTTATTTAATTTTATTAATTTAATTTAATATTATTTTAACTTATTTTATTTAAATTAATTTTATTTTGTTTTCAATATTTTTAAAAATGTTTTATTTATTTTATATTTTGTTTTATTTGCTTTGCTTTATTTCATTTAATTAATTAATTTATTTTTTATTTAATTTATTTTATTTTTTATTTTATTTTATTTTAACCATTCAACATAACTTCACCTTAAATATAAATATAAGATTTACTGTATAGATGTGGACGAAACAAATCCAAGTCTTATACACTGAAGTAAATCAACAGATGATTTAAAGTCCTTGTAATGGTACACTAACATTACGCCACAAATAATCTCTCTTTTTGTATTTCTCTCTAAAAAAAGTATAATTTCTGGGTGGAAAATCCGTTTACGTTATCCCCAGAAACAAATAACTATTCTCATTTTGTATGCTCTCCAATTCAAAGACATCTGATTCAGATCAATTTTCTTTGCTTGAACAGATACAGTATGTGTCAGGTCAGAGATTTATGCAATATTTATACAGCACTCTTTGTCCCATCAGCAAACACTGAAAAACCTGATCCATGGCTCCTTCTCACTCCCTGTTTAATCAAAATAGCAAGTTGCACATGGATTAGGTTTGCATCTCTCACGTCTAGTGTTGTAATGAACTATACATATTTATAAATCGATATTGCAATATAAAAATGCAACATTGTTTGGTTTCACTAATGTAAACATTACAATTAATTGAAGTCAGGTCATATCTTTAGCACTTTTTACAATGTCAGTTGTGTCAAAGCAGCTTTACTTGGATAAATAAAAGCCATAACAATATTTCAGATTATAGGAACATACATATCAGGCTGACAGGTAGAATCAGGACTGCATGATACTGGGTAAGTATGTGATATGCTACAGTAAATTGTTGTTGAGTGTTGCAATTAACGATATTTCTAACTTGCAAAACGCTAATTTATGAGCAATTGAAAAAAGATTTGATTTATGTTATGGTCATGCTATTATAAAATCAAATAAACAGGTAATAGGTATTTTTCTGAGGTAATTGAATAAAAAAAATAGACTTTAATACACCACAAATAAATGAAAACCTCAGCAGAAATTCTCATTCTTATAGGCTGTTGTCACCCCAAAAATGGAGCGGGACCACCAGAGCCATGAACAATGGCTGAGTTGCATGAATATTAATGTTATTAATTACTTACCCTCATGTTGTTTAAATACCCTGAGAGTTCATCTTCAGAGCACAACTGAAGATATTTTAGATTTAATCCAAGAGCTCTCTTATCCTTCATTGACAACAACAGTCCTGAGACGTTCAAAGTCCAGAAAAGGAACCAAAAACATTGTCCCAGACTTCAGTAGTTAAAATGTGATCATCAGAAGCTCCAGGAACAAACAAAACTGTGCCAAAGAACTGTACAACTCTGTTCACCATAATCCTCTTTCCTGCTTCAGGTCAGGGTGCGCATTTACTATATTGCCATTAGAGTCAGCAGCACAACACACAAACTTCATATTGACTGTACAGTTGAAGCATGCACTCATGGAATGCTTTGACAATGTTTTTGGTTGAATGTCTCTGGATCCTTGCTCTCTATAAAGAACAAATCAGAAAATCATTGAAAATTATAACAAATTAGCATGATTTATCATCATTTATGGTAATATATTTGTATTAAGTTGTACAAGCTGACATTGAGTCAATCTCTCAGTTAAAAAAAAAAAAATTCAAACAAAAATATGTTACAGATCCAATGCAGTCAGAATGAGTCTATTAATGTAAGTTATAAAAGCCAAATGCATCACATTATAGGTTGTTTTACATCCACACGATAGAAATTAACCACAGAAGCAGCTGTCAGCTGTTTTCTGAATATCAGCACGTGAATGTCTATGCAAAAGCTCAACAAACAATAAACGAATACTGAGTGAGCTAGAGGCAATATTGTCCATTTTTCTGTTTTGCTTCCAAAAAGAATTCCAACCAAAGCTATAGCGTCTCTACAACACTGTAATGTTTTGATCTTGGATTAATCTTTTTTTTCTAATCGAGTGGGTTGGATTAAATGATCCATTCATAAAGACTGGATCACTTGCTTAATTTCTAAGTGGATCAGGTTGTAATGTGAAGTGGGATGCTGACAACAAATCCAAGCACAGGTTTATTATGCGGAGAATGGTTAGGCAAGCAACAGTCAACACAGGAGCAAACAGATGTATACATGTAGTCCAGAGACGTGGTCAAAACACAGGCGAATAGTCAGTACAGGCAGGCAGATGGCAACGTAAACAAACAAAGCAAAGGTTTAACACGAAAAGGCAAGGCAAGGAAAACGCGCTGTAATGTTCACTAACAGTATAACAAGACTCAGCCACTTCTGTGTGTTTGTGCGCTGTATAATAGTCCAGTAATCAGTCAATGAGCAGCTTCAGCTGTGAGTGTAATCAAACGGTATCAGGAACCGATGTGTGTGTGCAGTGCATGACTGGGTCTTGTAGTCCAAATAATGGCGGATTTGTAGTTCTATGCGATTTGTTTGTTTACCAGCGATCTGCCAGGATTAGATCGCTGGTGATTGTAACACAGGTGTTTTACCTCACACAATTTTTACTGAAAACACTATCATTGAGTTTTTGTTTTGTCATTTGATTTTTGTTATTTGAGCAAATTTAGGGAATCTCCCATTCACTTCTTCAAATATGATGAATTTCGCTGCTGAGAAACCCGCAAATGTGAAAAGGGTCCATTCCTAGGTGAAAAAAAAGTATGATTTTGAGTTTGTATGGCTAGTTTATATGTTGTCAGAGACTGAGTGCAAGCAAAGGTGTCTACCTTGATTCATAATTCAACTTCAGAGTCATGAATATTTGAATTGGGGTGTCACTGTTGTCGTGTGCATTAGGGAACAGGACCAAGTTCATACCACATTCACCATTCAAATCAACAGTAAATTGTTTTACTCTTTTAAAAGGACAGTTCACATCACATCACACTCAGGTGGTTCTTAAGTTTTATGAATTTTCTTTTCTCTGTTGAACACAAAACAAGATAGAATTCTGGAGAATGTTGGGAGCCAAAAGCAGCCATTAATATCCAGAGTAAAATACTATGGAGGTCAATAGCTATGTTTCTGTTCATTTAACAACAGAAATTTATGTCATGTGTTTATTTTGAAAATGCGCATAAAAAAAAAATATGCGGTCGCTGTGAATAGTCTAGTGGTTAGAAAGTCAATACATAGCACTAAGGTGCTCACAGCGACCCGAGTTCGATTTTCAGCTCAAGGTCCTTTGCTGATCCTTTCCTTCTCTCTGCTCTCCACACTTTCCTGTCTGTAATCTCCACTGTCCTGTCCATTAAAGGTGAAAACCACTTTGCAAAGTGCATAAACTATGGAAACACATTTACAGAATAAATTCCATTATGCACATAAAAAGATGTGATTTTGTTTTATCAGATCATGTGATAACAAAAATGGATTCGATGGGACGTCATTAGTGGAAAAACCAGCAAACTGACCACATTATAAAATATCAGAAGTGTTTTGGTCATTCTAAAATGTTTTAGCCAAAGTCCTTCATCAAAGTGGTTCGGTATTATTACTTTTTTCGTTATTATTGTCACTTCACTTTTCACTTTCACTTTCTGCTTCATCTACTTGATTCAATTCAATTCAATTCAATTCAATTCAATTCAATTTTACTTGTCTTCTGAGGACCATGTAATTTATTATCCCTCTATTGCACGGTGTTGCCATATGGCAACATGATATTTATGTTCATTTTCCTGCCACAGTTTTTTTAAGGCCAACGTTCGATTTATTTATTTATTTTTTATTTATTTATTTTTTGTTGGAAAGAGAAGACCTTAGTTTAGCCAATGATGTGCTTTAGTTAAGTCACATGACATGCAGTGTAATTGCTGAATGCAAATGTCAATAAAAACAAAGGATGAAATTATGTCAGATCCACAAAAAAATCTGAAACATCACCTCCAGTAAGTTATGATGACATATTCACAACTCAAAAAAGTTTTTATCAAATTAGTTTTTTGTAAATCGATCAAATGTACAGTATGTGTTGCCAAATGGCAACACTGTGCAATAGTGGAATGTGCAATATTGCAATGGGATAGCTAGCTAGCAAGGTTAGCTGAGATCTTTTAAGTTGTAACAATAACAACATGAATGCTAGTAGTATAATGTTGATTAGTCATACGGTGATGGCATTTGAATTATGGATAAAATCAAATTTTAATGGCAATACTTTTGATTAGATATACAGTAAGTACAGGGAACAGTGTGTTAGTGAGGACCACCATGTTCTATGATAGGTGAAAGATGAAAAGGACAGAACTGGCTGATGAAAGTGAGCATGAGATGGGTTTTAGTAACCATGAGAATGATGCAGATTGGACATTTGATAAGAGCAGTGATGGCGACTGCTCGGGTAAGTTAGCTCAGAGGCAGATAAGACAGGCGTAGTATAGAATAAAGTATAATATATAAACATTGTTAGCTAGTAGCTACATTATTCTGATGCATCTGCATATATTAAACTTGTTATTTATTTGTTATAATATTGAGAAAATATTTATATTTACTGTATGTTGTATACATAATATAATATTATAATTGCTTTCAATAATATTCAGCAAAAAAGAATGTAATAAATGAAAGCTGTTGCAATATCAGTTGTTGGAAAGTATGTTTAAGGTGTCAAATATAAGTTCAGTGTTAAAGCTTATAATACTGCAGCACCAATTAAATCATTTCAAACAACAAAATTATTAATTATAAGTAAAGTTCTACATTTGAAATTTCGGTCACACTTTATTTTGATGGTCCGTTAGTTAAATTTAAGATACATTGCAACTAATTCTCAGTAGATTATAAGTAGGTTGTTAGGTTGGGGTTAGGGTTGGGGTTAGGGTTAGTGTAAGTTGACGTGTACTTGCAAAGTTTCTTATAGTCAGTTAAATGTCTGTTGAAGGATTGTTAAATGTCAGTATCAACAGATATTAAACTGAGAGTCTACTAATACTCAAATGGACCATCAAAATAAAGTGTTACTGAAATTTCTAAGTTAGATCCACTGTTGGACACTGTTGCCATATAGCAACACATCATAAAATACCTTAAAACTTTCGTTTACATTGTTTTTACAGCACTTCATGTTAAGTCATTCTAAGAAAAGAAAAACAGTCAAATATTTTTTTGAGATCTATCATAATGCGTGCAGTAGAGGGTTAAATAACAAAAAAGGCCCACAGTGGCTTCTCCTATTGCAGCAAATCCTTTTTTATTAATTTGCTATTTGGCGCCAGATCATCAGGAAGTGACAATTTTGTTCTCATTGATTTATTGAATGGAAACTGTGCTTTATTCTCAATATTCCAGTTTTATTGACAAATTTTTTTGATAGAAACATTGCTAATGGTTGTTTTTTCGAACGTTCTTCAGTATATCTTCCTCTGTGTTCAACAGAAGAACGAAACTGGGTAAATAATCTACATAAGAAGAAGAGGGTGAATAAACAACATAATTTTGATTTTTGAGTGATCTGTCTCTTTAAACACGTCTTAGTAGGAATACCAATAATAAAAAGGCCTCTTTATAAAATATGCTTAAATAGATGCTGTAATATCATATCGTGAGTTCAGTATCATGATATGTATCGAATCGTGACTTGACTGTACCCAAACTCGCGTCAACTAGTTCATCTAAATACACACATCTGCTGCCTCCCAGAAAGCAAAGCGCTTCTATTAGACATCCTGCTTATCTGGGAAATGACACTAGACATATCTAGGCCCGCAGGACTGGAGTTCGACTAATTGTTTTGCTCTCTGCAAAGTGGCACAGTTACGGTCGCGCTCTGTTTATCGCACTATAACGGGACTGTTGTGATCTGTAGCAGAGCTGACAGCTAGCGAGTAGCATTTCATCTTTGTGTTATTGGCCTTGCGCTGGCTCCGCTCAGTGGTCCGGATCTGGCAGGAGTAGATAAAATGTCTCCCGTAGAGCTTTAATTATTGACGTGAGCAATGGCACGTGTCACAGCCTGGAGCTTCTTATTACTAGCTCGCTCCGTTATGGTTCGTTTGTCTTAATTTTAGACAAAGTATTGCTAACAGGATGGTTACTGTTAGCCTCAGCTGCTGGAAGCACAGCTAATGGAGCGCTTGCTGCATTAGCTCTTTGGGTTTGTTTTTACTTAAAGTTTGGTTTTACCACTAAGTACATTTAGGAACATTTACTTAAGTACGTTTGGTTTTACCACTAAGTACATTTAAGAAAGTCGCTGGCTCGAGTCCCGGCAGGGTCAGTTGGCGTTTCTGTGTGGAGTTTGCATGTTTTTCCCATGTTGGCGTGGATTTCCTCTGGGTGCTCTGGTTTCCCCCACAGTCCAAAGACATTCGCTATAGGTGAATTGAATGAACTAAATTGGCTGTAGTGTATGGGTGAGAATGAGTGTATGTGGATGTTTCCCAGTACTGAGTTGCAGCTGGAATGACATCTGCTGTGTAAAACATATGCTGGATAAGTTGGCAGTTCATTTC
Organism: Danio kyathit; assembly: GCA_903798195.1. Classification (NCBI taxonomy): domain Eukaryota; kingdom Metazoa; phylum Chordata; class Actinopteri; order Cypriniformes; family Danionidae; genus Danio; species Danio kyathit. The sequence continues at coordinate 46,025,648 of LR812538.1, read as the reverse complement.
ACTGTGGTGACCCCTGATGAATAAGGGACTAAGTCGAAGGAAAATGAATTCATAATTAAATGTATATTATTCTCTGTTAATGGTTTAGTATAGGTAATAAGGGATCTAAAAATTATTCATTAAATTTATTCATAAAAAGGAAAAAATTAAGCTATACAAATATCTTTATGATATAAAGTATTCATCAATATTTATAATATTAATAATAATATTATAATAATATTTTTTAATATTTAAATTTTAATTTGAATAAAAAATTTACATTTTAAAAATAAAAATATTTTTAATTTTTTTTTTGCTGTAAATGCATAACATTAATGCATCAAAGCTACAAAAAACACAACTAGTCATAGGATTTAATAAATATTAGGAAGTTGAAATATATGAAATAGAATTTTCATTTGGTAACAACTTTATTTTTCATGTCTGTCTAAAATAATATGTTTTGATAATTATTTTTTTGCATTAGTAGTATATTTTTTGTCAGTATGAATATCTAAAACTACTTTTTCTAATAAAAATGATAAAATAAAATAAATTTTATATACTTTTTAAAATTTAAATAAAATCAGTAACTTAATTAAAGGTTATTTAACTTAAATATTTTAATAGGCTGCACTTTTTTCTGTCTAAAATAAAATATTTTGTTGAAGGATTATCATTTAAATATTTTTTTTTTTTGCATTAGTAGTACATTATTAGTATGAATATTAGTATGATTACTAAATAAAATCTAAAAATTTTAGTACATTTTTGTGTTGAAATAAAATCAGTAACTTAATTAAAGGTTATTTTATTCATTTTTTTTAATAGACTGCACTATTTTTTATTTAAAAATGTTTTGATCTTGTTACTGAACAATAAGACAGTTGGATCACCAAGTCAAATCTGATTTCAGGAAAACAAAACAAAATACACTCACCGGCCAGTTTACTAGGTATACCTTACTAGTACCGGGTTGCACCCCCTTTTGCCTTAGAACTGCCTTAATCCTTCGTGGCATAGATTCAACAAGGGACTGGAAACATTCCTCAGAGACTTTGGTTCATATTGACATGACAGCATATCGCAGTTGTTGCAGATTTGTTGGCTGCACATAATGATGTGAATTTCTTATTCCACCACATCCCAAAGGTGCTCTATTGGATTGAGATCTGGTAACCGTGGAGGCCATTTGAGTACAATGAACTCATTGTCATGTTCAAGAAACCGGTCTGAGATGATTCGCGCTTTATGACTTGGAGCGTTATCATGCTGAAAGTAGCCATCAGAAGATGAGTTCACTGTGATCATAAAGAGATGGACATGGTCAGCAACAATACTCAGGTTGGCTGTGGCATCGACACTATGCTCGATTGGTACTAATGGGCCCAAAGTGTGCCAAAAAATATCCCCCACACCATTACATCACCACCACCAGGTTGAACTGTTGATACAAGGCAGGATGGATCCATGCTTTCATGTTGTTGATGCCAAATTCTGACCCTACCAATGTTTTTTCCAATCTTCTATTGTCTTAAATCACCTTTATATGGGAAAAAAAGGCAACATTCCTTTAGCAAAAGAGTGAGCAATTCTTGACCAGAATATATATAAACTCCAGCTATGAAGCATTTAGGTTCAAGTAACCATTGTTTTTCTTTTGCTAAAGGCTTTTAGAAATCAGGTTTCATATCCAGGAATCCTGTCAGTGAAACTAGGACAGCTCACTGCCTCTGACTGATATGTATTATTTGGTAAGGAGACCATGATAAAATACTAGCTTTTCCTCAGGCTACATCTTTCAAAAGGACTCCAGCAAATGGATCTCTCTCTCTCTCTCTCTCTCTCTCTCTCTCTCTCTCTCTCTCTCTCTCTCTCTCTCTCTCTCTCTCTCTCTTTTTTTTTTTTCAATTACCATGCTAGAGTTCAGCCGTGCATCATCAGTGACTCCTGAGAAGAAAAGAGAGGGATGTTTCATGTCAAGCCACTGAAACAAAATGCACAGATGAAATCAGCGGTCCATCAGCTTATATAAAGACTAAAAACAAACCCGTAGAGCTCCAAAGCACAGCCGTCCTGTGATCAACTGTAATTCAAAGTCGCTGTTTTAAACTGGTAATTATTTAACATTGCAGATTGATGTTTTAAATGGCTCCTGATTTCACAATGAGGCACTTTAAGAGCAATTATCCCGTGGCTCTGCCTCCTTTCTAGTCGATCTGACCTTCTGCCAGAATCCATGTGAGCCGCTTGATGGATTTGTATTCAAGCTAGTACAAGGCAACCCTTTTCAACAATTCATTTGAGTGCGTCACTTGACCAAAACGCCAAAGCATAAGCATCATGCATAAAACCCAGATCATTCCCTAAGAGTGTTTTATACTTTTTGAGTGGCTTGTTTAACAAATCTTGACATTAACAAAATAATCTGCTTTTTGCTCCTGTGATGACCGCAATAATTTGGCCCAAAACTTTATGATATAAAAACTGCACATTTCTGTCAACAATTACAGGCTCAGTGCATATAAAAAGAGCCAAGAATTACTTGGCTTCATGAATATTAATTGTCCGTATTTGCTTACAGGTGGTTTGGGGTCAAGATTTCTGTTTACTGGTTTTAAATGTGTGGTATTTTTTTGTTTGTTTTGTTTGTGCACGTTTCACACATTAGCAACTTTGTAAAGCAATTGCTAAATTCTAAATCTAAATTCTGACCCACTTAAGTATTTTTCCAAACCTGTTTAAATCTGTATTTGTATTTTTCTGTGGCCAGATGCAAAATGAAAAGGAGGGCAAAAAGGGGACAGTTTAGAGAATAACTGATTTGTTTTCCCATTAAGCAGTGATTTTCTTTTCTACTTTAATTGATTTTGCGGGGATTGTTTATTTGTTTATTTACACGTTTTTGTATTTATGGACCAAGATTTACCTTTACCCATTGTATCATTATTCATGTCAATTCTCCACATTTATCCTTCACTGTTTATATCCTGTATATTTCTGTTTGCTATATATGTTTTTTATATCAAATGTGTAGGCTGTCATTTTTTTAATCATGAATTTTTGTTTGTGAATGACTGAATGAACATTTGATTTAAAGTTTCGTCAGAAGATTCCCAGCAGGCATACAATGCCATAAGATTTTATTATTAGGTTAGATTTAGGTTGTGACGTCAGGTGACCAAAATTCTATCTCTAGTGTTTAAGGACCACGTTAGGGTGCTTTCACACTTGGCTTGATTGCCTGGACCGTACCCAAGTTCGATTGTCCCCCCCCCTGCCACCTTCTCGGTTGGTTTGTGTTCACACTGTCTTTTTTCCTTCTGAACCCCGGTACGCTTGCGTCATCGAGCTGCTGTTTTGTGTACGGCTGTTGCTAAGTCATGGACACGAAAGCAAAGCGCCAAAATGGAAAGACGTCCGCACATCGGGGTCGTTCTGCTTTTACTGAATCTTTTGGTTTTGGACATACGGAAAGCAACTCGCGTCCATCTGCTGCAAAACTATTATAAACGTTCAGAACATAACGCAATGTCTGCAGAAGCTGTTTTTGAAGGAGACAAGCAGACATGATCACTGTGCTTGCCCTGGCTCAGTCCCGCTTGTCACCAAGGTACAGTACATGATACACAGACACACACACACACATGAATCAACGTTATGAAAACGATAGTTTGTTGTACAGTTGGCGGTTCACTTCCGTTATTTGGCACAATTGCATTCATACCAGAAGTGAACCGGACCACAGTTCGCTCGAACCATACCCCAGACCACCTCTTTTAGGCGGACTCGGGTACAGTCCCCTGGTGCGCACTTGAGTTCAGAAGACACGTTCACACTAGCTAAATGTACTGTACTCTGACGTCAAACGAACCTGGGTGCGGACCAAATGTGCTAGTGTGAAAGCACCCTTAGATGTCCAATAAAGACATCAAATGACGTTGATATTTGGTTGATTTTAGGTTGAACGTTGGATATTGACATCGGCCTAACGTTGGGTTCTGATGTCAACTCAATTTTCATGTGTTGGAAAGTAACCAAAATCCAACATCGAGCCAACATCTTAAACCAACGTCCTATTGCTGTCAAATACTGACATTTATTTGTCACGGATGGCAACCAAAATCCAATGTCTGATAGACGTCCACAAAACATCAAGCTGTAACATCATTAGACATTGATATTTGGTTGATTTTAGGTTGGATGTTGGACATTGACGTCAGCCAGACGTTGGATTCTGACGTCAACCTGATTTTCATTTCCAAACAAAATGCAACGTCCTGCGACGTTGGGATACAACGTCAATCTGATGTCATGTTGACGTCCTGTGCCTGCTGGGTTTGTTCATCCTCCTTATTGTTTGATTGCTGTTTCTCTGAAATGTTTAGCTTGCTCTGTGCTCATTTTGTTTGTAATGTTTTGTCTATGCTCAGCATTTTAAGGGATTTTTAAGGGAAGCGCTGTTCAGTTTACACTGTCCTTATTAATTTCTGAACCAGTACTTACTATAGTATACTAAGTACTAGTAGTAGTATAGTTTTTAGTATGTTCAGATATTCATTTTCTTAATTTTTATTTGCATTCAGGAATGAAGACATGTTATGTTTTTTGTTTCTTGAGTAATTGCATGTAATTTAAGGATGTTTAGGTGTTAACAAACAAAACAAAAATACCAAGGGTTAAAATATATTTTTATTTTGCATTTCATACACTTCATTGAACATGTACACAGACATCACCTTTTCTGGAAGGACATTATAAACATAACTGCAGCTTAACTACGTTTATATATGTCTGCCCTAAATAACTGTTTATCTTTTCTGATTAACTAATTTAATTTAATTTAATGTTTATTTATTTATTTTAACTTAGTTTAGTTCAGTTTTTTTATTTCTTTCTTTTTTTATACCAAAATTTTATTTAGATTTCTATTATTGTGTTGGCAAGATTGCTAATGTACTTTTTGTGACTGACATCATACTTGTATGTCTAATAAGAAATTAACCAAATCAATCAATCTTAAAGCAATCAAATATTTGGTGTTGCTGTGGCTGATTTTATCTGTGCATTTAATTACCTAATTTATATTTACATTTTAATTCATATTATTTAGCGTCAGTTGGATATAGTAAAAAATAGCAATAATCTTAAAAAGAGGACAAATGAGCATCCAACTGAAGCTTCTGCTGATATACAATACTATTTGTAATGTAGAGTATAATATGATATACAACTGTTTAACATAATATCAGACAGATTATAGGACATCTAGCAGCAATACAACTCACTATATTGTGGATCAGAGGTGCAGGCGATAACAAATGTGTTGAATTCAGTAATGCTTTGCTAGCAGTTGCAGGATCAGATGCTGCGAATCCTGAATATCTCCCATCCCCCGTTTGCCCGAATCTCCACCCAGTGTCACACCATGTGAAGACAGATCAGTCAGATTTCAGCAGCTCACTGTTCATGTTTAATGCAGCTGAGACCTTTATCTGGCTCAGTCTCAGCAGGTCCCGGAGCAGGGATATCATCGTGTGCTGACACCACCTGCTGGCCAATCCCTCCCAGCCCCTCCTCTGATCCACCAGCCAATCGCTGTGCGCTCTCGGCATCACCTGCTTTCTGTGTCAGATTCACTGCCAGATCTGACACCCAATGCACAGGCCTGCAGTCTGCAGCCGGACACTGGCCCGAGTGACCCAGTTTCCTGCAGCTGGCCATCATCGGCATTATGCCAGTCGGTTATGATAGGAGAAGCTGTGAGAAACCGTAAACAAGGCCATGGTGGGATGAAATACAATGAATTTTGAAATGACATAGTCTATCTGAAGAAATATAGTTACAGTTGAATTCAGATTTATTAGCCTTCCTGTATATTTTTGTCCCCATTGTTTGTTTAACAGAAAGAAGATTTTTTTTATTTTTAATACATTTCTGGGCTTGAATAGTGTTAATGTTTATTGCTTAAAAAATTAGGGACTTTTAATTGTGGCTTAATTATGGTAGTAGAACAGTGTTCTACTAAATAACCAATGCACTTCAACCAAAAACCTTTTATTAAAAAAAAAAAAAAAACATTAGAGAACAGCAATGATTGTAACATGAATAAAGACTACAACTCAAATTTTTGTTGGTTACTGAGGTTAAAATATTGTACAAAGTGTGTGAGCCCTTGCTTTGGCATTTTGGCACATCTGCAGCCACAGGACATCACATTTCTCACACAGCTCTGCCTGATTTAGTTGAGTTTTTCAATCAGGTTTAGTTCAGGACTCTTGCCTGCCATTTCAGGATTTGAGTGTTTTCAGCTACAGTGAACCCTTTACTGCAGTGGTTCTCAAAGTGGGGGTCGGGACCCCCCGAGGGGTCGTAAGACAATGAAGGGGGGGTCGCCTGGTGATTTCCAAAAATCTATTTAATTTTATCAAACCATAAGAATTATCATATTTTGACCATAATCTATTGAAGAGAAAAAATTGTCGTTTATAGTTACTATCAGAGATGGGAAGTAACGAAGTACAAATACTTCGTTACTGTACTTAAGTAGTTTTTTCGGGTATCAGTACTTTACTCCACTACTAATTTTTTTGACTACTTTTTACTTTTACTTCTTACATTTTTACACAAATATCTGTACTTTCTACTTCTTACATTTTTTAAACCACGGTCGTTACTTTCGTTTTTACGTGTTTGGTGGCGCGATCTATATTATTTCTTGTCATTGCGCAATAATATGAGCGCATTTTTGATGCAGTCAGTCTATTTTCCTCATTGCGCGCCTGCGTGCTGCAGCGCGCGCGCTTCTTCAAGGCTGTCGCGCACCGTACATGGCCTAGTTCATGAATATTACTATGAAAAAGGCGAGGATTACTACGCAGTGACAGAGGGATTCGGCGAATTTAACTTGACTGATGCTGCCCTGTTTACACGGTAATAAAACACCTTTTGCTCGTTCGGATCACAGGTAAACAAGACACATTCCAGTCAAAAACATGCTGTTTAAATGAATAAGCCTTTTGTCCACTTCCGATCATACTGCACGGGCTTTCTCTGATCTTTCAATCTAATACCGCGAAAAATAGGGCTTTTTGTAAAGATTTGTACGTTTAATACTAAAACAATCAAATACTGAATAAAAAAAATGTATGCATTGCAGTTTATTTCCTTTATTTCTGATGAGTTCATATTTCCTAATGCAGAATTTATGCTGTTTTTCAGTTTTTATTGACTATGTGAGTTTACACAGGCCTGTACTGTTGTCTTCAATTAATCATTTTTAACAAATATTTTACAACAACAAAGGTAACTATACTGGGCAGTTTATGTGTATGTTACCCGTCTTACCTGTGTATGTTGCTTTTAGCATAGAATAAATGTATTACAGTTTTTCTCAGTCACTTTAGTACATTTCTCAGATCAGAACTGAAATTTGTAAAACAGTAGGCCAAAGTGCATTTCTCAAAACAACACGTGTAAATAGCAAAACACCATGGATTACCTGCAAAAGCCAGTCTCCTGCTCAAAATCCTTCAGTTTATCTCTCAAGACTAAATTTCTGTGTCAATGAACATGTCAGTGGCGTCAGAATGACGTAATTGTGTAATTGTTTATGAATAAGACTCAAATTACTTAGTAGTCATGTTGTCAATATCAGTGTACGCTGGAGGGCTGTTCTGGTGTAAACTATGGCAATATTTTTGCTGTTTGTACTGTAATTAGTTGCCAGATCATGTCATTCTGATACAGAAAGGAAAAGAGAGCACCGCATAGCACAAAGAAAAAACTAAAGTAAAAATGTGAACATAGACCTTCATTAGAAAAAGTCCAAATTCACCTGGGAGAAATGTAAAAAATGCATTATGACTAAATATTAAGACAACTTGTTCAGGCATTTGAACGATTAAATGTTGTGGGGGTGAGTCTATTCAACAGAGATAAAATAATACATGTTGATCAACATGACATGAGCAACTGATAACATAGGAAACATCAGAGAATTGCACATAATCGTTTGCATGGATGAACAAAAGCATTTGCAACTTGTTCATGAAGAGAAACTGCTTTTCTGATGTGCACAAGTGACACAATGATGATCTGAAGATTGAACAGTGGGTTTAGAGAATTTCAATTCTGATCTGAGAAATGGACCAAAGTGACAGAAAAACTGTAACAGAATTAATGTTTATTCATTAAATAAAATAACCACAATACCTGAAACAAAGAACTGAAATAGTGGGTTATATATGAGAGCTGCTCTTTGAAGAGAATAAGCAGCTTTAGCTTAATGCAAAAAATAGTTAGCTGTCATGTCTGATAAGAATTTATTTTAGCAAAAGAAAAAATCAATATATTTTGGACAGAATTCAGTGTAAAATGTAAGACATTTATAAAGATAGAGTGTATCAACATGAATGGCAGCTGTTGTTTTTGATCTAACAGCTGCAAAACTACATGCTGAACACTGTGAGTTTGCGTCAGGATGATTACCAACCTATAGGTACTCACTCGCTATCCTTCAGCTTTGTCCCTGATTTATCAGGGGTCGCCACAGCAGAATGAACCGCCAATTATTCCAGGATTTGTTTTACGCAGCGGATACCCTTCCAGCTGCATCCCAGTACTGGGAAACACCCATTCACATTCTCACACACACACACACACACACACACACACACACACACACACACACACACACACACACACACACACACACACACACACACACACACACACACACACACACACACACAAACACATATAAACTACTGCAAATTTAGTTGAATTATTATTCGCCTACACCGCATGTCTTTGGGACTGTGGTTGAAATTAGTACTTTTTACTTTTGTACATTTTCAGGCAGTACTTCTTTACTTTACTTAAGTACAAAAGTGTAGTCAGTACTTCTACTTTTACCAGAGTCGTTTTAAACATGAGTATCTGTACTTTTACTTAAGTAAAGGATGTGTGTACTTTTGCCATCTCTGGTTACTATATAGTTACTATAGTAGCTTATAGAATAGACTTGGGTCTATTGGTGTGTGTGCGCCATTGCATGCAAGTCTTCTGTATTTATAACAACCTCAGATGATATTGGGGGTCGCGAGTCACTGGCATTGTTATTTTGGGGGTCGCGGGCTGAAAAGTTTGGGAACCCCTGCTTTACTGTGTGAACCATTTGTCCTGCATGAAAATTATTGGCTGATGTATTCACTCTGCCATGTATCTGAGTAACATAAATATAATCTTTCCCATCAGACCCATTTCAGTTTGCTATATAAAGTGAAATTTGGTCTAGTTCACAACATGCTTTGCAGAAAAGGTTAGTCTAGTCTTTTAATTCTTTCTGCTGGTGGTCTCTATGGGGTTTTCATTTCAAATTCTTTTAAACATCGAGACCTTACATGCCAAGAGACAGATTTTTACCCTCTTGTGCATTTGTCTTTCATAAATAACTATTGTTATTTGCTTGAAATAATAAAACGGTTACTGGATAAAGGTAGTGTGGCTGGGGCAGTAATCCTGGACCTAAAGAAAGTACACAGTATCTTACTAAATAAATTAAGCAAGTTCAAAATGTCAGCAGAAGCCTTACAGTGGTTTGGGTCTTATTTGGGTGGGAGACAGCAATGTGTGAGGGTCAATGGGGTGAAGTCATCTGTGCGTTCTAACAATATGTGAGTACCTCAAGGGTCTGTTCTTGGCCCATTGCTCTACAACGTACATAAATGATCTTCCAGTTTGCTGCCTTGGGGTTAACTGCCAGTTATATGCTATGTGTCTGCTAAAACAGTTTGCCGGACAGGTGAGCAACTGACTCAGGCTTTACAACATATTTCAAGATGGCTTGAGCTGTCTCATTTAACGTTAAATGTCAAGAAAACAGTTTCTATGTGCTTCTCTGTAAGAAATAGGCCTGTAAGGGATACATTTGAGGTGCTGATTAAAAATAAAGTTATTGAAGAAGTGATTGAATTTAAGTATCTTGGCATAGACATTAATTTATTATTATTTGATAGTCATGTTAAAAATATAAGTAAGGAGGTTAAGCCAAGTCTAAACTGTTTTAATTTTATTAGAAGATTTTTAACATACCAAACTGCAAAGTTCTACATGCACACAATGATATTCTCTCACTTGACGTATTGCATTACATCATGGTCACAAGCCTCTTTAACTACATTGAAGCCTATTGACTCGATATGTAAACAAGCAGTTAAAATTATGAACTCAAAGCCAATGTGATGGCATCATTGTGATATTCTACGTAAACATAACCTTTTTAGTTTTGATAGTTTTATCAAAACTGTGCCTGCTGGGTTTGTTCATCCTCCTTATTGTTTGATTGCTGTTTCTCTCAAATGTTTAGCTTGCTCTGTGCTCGTTTTTTATTAAATTTAATGATCTTAAATTGGTTTTTAAATGTTTGAATAATCATGTTCCATCGCTGTTTTCTGATCTAATCAGTAGGCATCAAACCTCTCACAGAGTAACACAAGCAACTGCTAATGGTGACTGTCTAGTGGAGTGGTGGGCAAACTTTTTAGACCCAAGGGCCACATCAAGTTTTGCAAATCAAGTGAAGGGCCACATGTCAAATCCTTCAAAAATTATATTATATATTATAGTGGCAGTATGCATGGAACATGTAATATCGGACAGAAACGTGTCACATTAACACAAATTTTTTTAATAGTTGTTATTTTGTCATATTTACAAGTCAACTGAATTTGCACTGCTATTTACAGTATATTTGCTTATCAATCATCATAAAACAATAAAATAATCCCTTATAAAATATAATAATAATAATAATAATAATAATGATAATGTAATAATTTTTACAGTGGAAAATATAAAATAGATTGTCTGACAGAAAAAAATCTCATATTAACGCATTAAAAATAATTTGAATGTTTGCGTGAAAAATGCAGACTTAGGTTGTAGTCTTTAAAAACAGCAATACTTTCTTGGCATATTAGACATACCGCTTTCTGTCCGATATTGGTGAAGAAGTATTTTGTTGTCCATTCTTCCTTAAACACACGACATTCAGAGTCAATTTTTCTCATTTTCAATCATTAATGGTCGAGCGCATTTTAATATCCGAGAGTGTGTTCTAATTTTACTGGTTGTGCTAACTGTACCGCGTGCAATACTGCTATCAAATGACGTTCACTTGTATTGCATCATTAATTTACTAATTCTGAAATCAAACCATTACTCAGAAGCTGCATTTTAAAAACTCCCTCGCGGGCCGGATGAAAGTGTTTAGCGGGCCGCATATGGCCCACAGGCCGTAGTTTGCCCACCTCTGGTCTAGTGCCAAAGTGTAAGAGAAGAAGTGTAACCTCTTTTGGTCAATCTGTTTTCTCTGTTAAGGGAACCGAATTGTGGAATAAGTTACCTGTTAGCCTAAAATTAGAAAGCAATAGAAATATTTTTTGTAGTGTTCTTAAAAAGTGGTTAAAAACAAAACTGCAGTGTTTGCACAAATAGTTTACTATTAGTTTGTTTGATCATGTCGCCTTTGCTTTTGCCTTATAGCAGTTTTATGTATTGTAATGTTGTGTATACAGTATGTATCTATTTTATTTTCATTTTGTCAAGCCTCCCATGGACAGGTGTTGAGAAATAGCAAGTCTGCTAAACACTTAAACAAATGCATTTGGTTGTCCAGTGTAATTGTGATGTCCATGTCAAATAAATAAATAAACTACCAAAAAATACTTTATAGATGAAAACATGTATAAGTAATCATGTAAACTGTCCTTTGTTGCCCTTCTTTTGCTATTTGTACTGCAGTATGACGGGAAAAAATATGTATATGGCCACTTTAAGGGTGTGTAATAAAACTCTATATGCATATTAATTATTGATAAAATGTGCATTTTTATATTGTGCTTTTGTTTTACCAAAGTATTGAAAAAGGTAAACAATTTTTGGAGTCATCTTTGTTTTGACCTCAATATATCGTCAGGATATTTTCATAGTACAAACATTTCAAACATTGACGGTAATAATTAATGCTTCTTAAACAGCAGAGTGATTTCTGAAGTATCATGATGAGATACTGACTAATTGAACAACTCAGATTTATCATCAAAAGAATAAGTCAAACTTTTCACTGTATTTCAGATTTTTTTTCTCTCTTTCTCATAGTTATACTAACTTAACTAGACTGAAGCTTAAACTCTGTTACCTGCGACCTGGAAGTATTTTACCATCATTACTCAAGACTTGATTTTCGTGAGCTTAGCTGCGAGACAGCATCATTATGAGGCTTCCCGGAGCCCCTGCAGTCAGCTTTATGAATATGGATTACTGTTCAGGGCAGATTAGTGAACACAGCAAAGTATTTATCAACTTCAGCACTGTGATATCAGGGAAAAATGGAAATTATACCTGCTTTTTGGTGTAATCCTCTGTGGAATCGTGAACTAGACTTCAGGATACTTCAAATCAGAGTCAGAAACTGTCATACAGTACAATCTGCATGATCTTCCACTACTAAAACAAGGCTGGAGAAGATCATTGGTATTCTGTAATGCATCCTTTTCTCCTTGCGAATTTTGCCAATAAAAAAAATATGAAAAATATATTTGGATTTATTGATTGATTAATTAATTTGATTGATTGATTGATGGATTGATTTGTTGATTCATTTCCCACAGGATAGCTTCCCAGCCAGGTTTGGAGGGATTCATTTTGTCAACCAACCTTGGTACATCCACGCTTTGTACACAGTCATCCGACCTTTTCTCAAGGACAAAACAAGAAAAAGGGTGAGAGATTTTTAATGTTTTAATCATGATTTTCTTTGAACACAGGCCTAACATCACATCATGCTTTTTAGTCTTTTATTAAATATAATTGCTAGCTTTTATATAAAATCTAACAAAAAAAAAATCCTCAGAATTTTTAAGTTTATTTTCCAGCACAAATATGTATATAAAACATCCTTTAATCAACACATTTTCTTCAAATGCAAATTGACTTAAGGGCCTATCACACCACACTGCCTGTTTTTGTTGACAGGAAAAAAATAAGTGCAATTACTGATCTATATAGATATATAGACACTGCGCTTTTTATGTTGCTAGGCAACCACTGAATCAGCTGCCTAGAAACATAAAAAGCACACTTCCAAAATCCCTTCAAGGCAAGTAATTTCACTCGGCGACCATCTTTAACACACCTCTCAGGCAGTATGCTTGGGCATCAGTGGTGTAAAGTAACAAATTACAAGTACTCAAATTATTTACTATAATTGAGTAATTTTTTTCTGCAATTGTAATTTACTAAGTAGTTTTAAAAATGTGAACTTTTACTTTCCCTTGAGTACATTTTTAGTGCTGTATCGGTACTTTTACTCCACTGTTTTCATTCAACCTGCAGTCACTACTGCGATTCCTGTCCAATCAAATTACACATAAAAATTAAATTGCATCATACTGAACAACCTCAAGACAAGGGCACTTTATAAATGCAGCAAACCATTTGGAAGCATTAAAAATATCCAAGAAGATGTCCAAAATCTTTACACGCAATGACCCAGAGGGATTATAGACTACATGTCACTGACGAAAAAGTGAAGGATGTTGACTGTATGAAAAGCTGCACTTTTTATGTTGCTAGGCAACCAGTAAATCAGCTGCATATGTGTGTGAGCACTGCTGTTGATATTGTTATAATTGTAATATTTAATAATGTTGTGATATTCAAGATTTGTGAAGTCATACAGCTCCAGATAACTTGAGACACCGGTTACAAGTCTCTCCTTTATCTTTAAAAGTCTCTGTAGTCGTCTTGACAACACAAACACTGCTGTCATCATAATGGAAACCCGGCTCTGCTTTCATTTGATTGGACAATGAAAAAGATGCAACTGGTGAGCTTTTTTGGTCAGAGTGTATTTTTTTCAGCTGCAGGCACACATTGTGCAACGGCAAAGTCATTCAAAAAGTGCTTTCGGTGGGATCAAGGCCTTGAGATATTAAGCTTTTTTTATGAATGTAGCATAGTAAAGTGAGTAATAGCTTGAAACAAAAAACTGAGTTATTGCGCAAAATATATCTTGCAACTGGGCAAGAAAATTATTTTAAAATGAAAATAACAAAAACAAAATTACACCACTGACATGTTTTTTGTGTTGTAAGCATAAAGCCATTAAATTCTGATGTATTTTTCTAAAAAAAAAAAAAAAAAAAGACTGAGAAGAATGTTTAGGTATGGGAAAACAAGACTAAAATACTTATTTATTTTGCATTTAATTTACATACGTAATAACGATCTGTAAATCTGTCAAAAAAAATAACACATCTCAATGATGTATGATGTCCACCCTAAACACAACTCCTAACATTTTCTGATCTGGATTGCAGTGCAATAATGTGCACCTTTGGTGAAGCTGCTTTGAAACAATACTTATTTTGAAAAGCGCTATACACTTGAATTGAATTGACATATTAGGGGTCTGTAAAACTGACAACAAAATCACATTTTAATATTTAAAAAATAAATAAATAAATAAAGCAGCAATTCTCTGTCGTAAAGACTCATTCAATAAATCTTTTATACAAATGATTATTTCAAAAGGGCTGATTCATTTAGAAACAGTTAAGATAATAGATAATCTCAATTGTGTAATTTTAGATACTTTAAAAGTATTACTGTTTAAAAGAACACAGAACAAAATTCCGCATATTCATCAATTAGTATTAATTATTTATTTTTAGTTGAGTTCTTGCATAAATATTCAGATCTGATATTCGGAAAACATTTATATTTGCTTGTGTGATATTACTTAACTCTATCATTTGTTATACAGTGCTCAACATATATAAGTACACCCCTCACAAATCTCTCATTTAAATGAATATTTTCTATAGGAAGCTTTACAATATTATCTTTGTGCATATACATTACATTAGTCAGTACTGAAGCCAAATCTGGAGCTCATCTAACAAAATAACTTACAATAATGGCTCAAAAATTAGTAGCCCAAATGTATATGTTAGGGAAAAATATTAAATACAAATTTTCAAAAATAGCAAAAATCAAGAGAAACAAAATATATATATATAATTTTGTTGAAATATTGTAGTTTGTAACTTTTTTTTTTGCAATATTTTGCATGAATTTAAATGTCTTACATTTTCATTTCTAAAGAAGTTCTGTGACTAAAATATTATTTTAATAAATATATTTGTTTAATAAATCTGTTTTGTTCAAATGCACCATTATATATTACCCATATTCTCTGAGAAATTGATAAATTTATTCATTTTCAAAATGGGGTGTACTCATATATGCTGAGCACTGTAAATATAAAAGACACGGATGATACTTTTTTTGTCACTAATAAGTTATTATGGTGCCATTCTAATAAGTTAGGATTTTAGTTAGGATTTTACTTAGGTCTAAGAAGTTAAGATCTTTCAAGACATGTTGCAAAATCAATGACATAATGTCATCGAGCACATCATTAAAACAATAATTACAATATTATCATAGATGATAAGTGTTACACACAGCAAAATGCACAATCACATTGCCTGTTAAACTAAAAGCTGCTACTTGGTATGAAAAAAATAACTATGTGTTTCATGTTGTGCGTTTAGATTTTCATGCATGGAAACAATCTGAACAGCTTGCACCAGCTGATCTTGCCTGAGATTCTGCCGTCTGAACTGGGTGGCATGTTGCCTCCGTACGACATGGGTACGTGGGCCAGAACGCTGCTTGACCACGCATACGACGAGGAGACGGACTACTGCCCCGAATCCTACACCCTGTCTGTCAAAGACCTGGAGAAAGACCTGTCGCCCAAAACCATGAAGAGGTTTGACACTTTTCAGTATATCTCTATCATTTAGCACTTTTAGCTGATTTTAATGTATTCATTTTATTTTTGCATTTTAAGTGGAAAGAGAAAACAAAGAATGAAGTGGAAGACAAGTTGTATTTATGTGTCTACTACACTTACGGGATAGCTTTATTTGTATAAAGTGAATCAGCTTGTATTTTCACATTTTCATTTATAATTTTCATTTAAGATTAAATTGTAGTTATCGTAACTTAATGCAATTGTTTTTGATGTTTTATTTTTATTTTTAGTAGCTGTTTTAATGATTGTAAACTTAATTTGAGCTATGGAAGTAGATAAGGCCATGGTGCTCCACCGGCAAAAGGTGCTCCACCGGAAGGGCCATGGTGCTCCACCGGAAAAAGGGGGTGTGCTATCTCCAGGTTGGAGGAGAGTCCTTACCCCAGGTGGAGGAGTTCAAGTATCTCGGGGTTTTGTTCACAAGTGAGGGAAGGATGGAACGTGAGATTGACAGGCGGATTGGTGCATCGGCAGCAGTAATGCGGTCGATGTACCGGTCCGTCGTGGTGAAGAAGGAGCTAAGCCGAAAGGCAAAGCTTTCGATTTATCGGTCAATCTACGTTCCTACTCTCATCTATGGACATGAGCTTTGTGTCATGACCGAAAGGACAAGATCTCGGATACAAGCGGCTAAAATGAGTTTCCTTCGAAGGGTGGCAGGGCGCACTCTTATGGATAGGGTGAGGAGCTCTGTCACTCGAGAGGAGCTTGGAGTAGAGCCGCTGCTCCTCCACATCGAGAGAAGTCAGTTGAGGTGGGTCGGGCATCTGTTTCGGATGCCTCCTGGACGCCTTCCTAGGGAGGTGTTCCAGGCATGTCCCACCGGGAGGAGGCCTCAGGGAAGACCCAGGACACGCTGGAGGGACTATGTTTCTCGGCTGGCCTGGGAACACCTCGGGATCCCCCCGGAGGAGCTGGAGGAAGTGTCTGGGGAGAGGGAAGTCTGGGGTTCTCTCCTAAGACTGCTACCCCCGCGACCCGGCCCCGGAAAAGCAGCAGAAAATGAATGACTGAATGAATGAATGAAAGTAATTTCCAGTGTTAAATAATAAAAACGGGTTACTGCAGTAATAGGACGTGTGTTTAGATAGTGTTTAGAAGTTTTTTGACCACACTTCGTTATTATTGTTCATTTATTCGTTTGCTGGAAATTAGAACTGAATTTAGAAATAGTTTTGAAACAAATCTTTGTGCATAACAAACAAAATATATATATATGTATGCTAATGGATGTCTTCAGTGAAGTGCATACAACACCGTTTCCTTATCAACGAAAGTAAAGGAGTAAAGTAAAGAGTAAAAGTAAAGTAAAGAGAAAGTAAAGTGGGCGAATAGAGGAGTATGTAAATAGCAAATGCGCCATGGCGCGACACATCTGACTCTTAAAGGAAATGAGCGATGAGACTCTGATTGGTTTAATGCACGTTATTCTCAAAACACACCCATAAATCATTAAGAGAATAAGCACAACCCTGTTAGACCATGCGCCAGAGCGCAAAGCGTATTTTTCAATCCTTAAAAATTGCAAAAGTGGATTCGAACATGCCCTTAATGCTTTTGTGCCATGCGCTTTAGACTATGCGCCTGTATCGTTATAAACTTTCTTGCAATTGTGAGAAAAAAAAGTCAGAATTCTGACATAAAAAGTCACTGTTGTGAGTTATAATATCAGAATTGACTTCATATCTTACCATTCTGAGAAATTAAGTTACAATTGTGAAGAAAAAAGTCGAAATGTTTAAACAAAATATGGCAGTTGCAAGTTATAAAATCAGAATTCTGGCATAAAAAGTCATTTTAAAATTTAACTGTGACACTTTTAATTTGCAACTTATTTTATTTATTTATTTATTACAAAGATTAGTGTTTTTCTGATTTCAACTTGTCCTTTCTATCTTCCCATAGCATATTTTTTGTGAAGTTTACAATTTCTGATTGAAAATTGTTTCATTTTTTTAACTGTTCAGTGCAACAATTTCATAAATATTTATTATTTGCTCAAACTTAACTGTAGTAATTACTTTAATTGAGCTTATTTTTATTTTAGTTAAAATTTGATCATTTTTATTAACTTAGTTTTTATTTTATACCTTTTATTTTATTTTCATGATTCAATGTCTATTTATTTTAGTAGGTCACAACATTTCATATTTTTGTTAGTTTTCCATCAAATGTTTACTTTTATTTCAGCATTGTTTATTAATTCAAAAAACATTAATTTAATTAAACTACATTTCATTGTATTAAATACAAGTTTTTCCCTAAAGCAGCATGTGAGGTCATCATCCTGGTCATATTATGCTTGCTGTTTATTTCTGTTGTGCTTGTTAAGTAACATCATTTGGTGGCTTGCCATGGAAACAGCGTTTGCTTGTCTTCATTCAAGTGGAATCATCAAGAGAATTGCTCTGGATAACAAAAATAAGCATCTATGCTAGAGGCGTAAAAAAGCCACAGTGTTTGTTGAAGGAGTCACAGTTAAGCAGAATACTGTCTGCTGCTTCTCGCTTGCAGTGCTTAGCAACTGACTCACCAGCTTTATCATTAAGCACAGCACTTCTTAATAAAATCAGTATTATTCAGTCCATGTCTGACTAGAGAGGATTGTGAGGTTTGACTGATTTATGTAAGGTCACTCACCTAAGTATAAAGGGATGTTTTCACAGTAATCCCAAAAAAAAATGGTTTTCAATTTTTTATTATTAAGTAATATGTTTTTGATAAACAGTTCTTCAAAGAACCTACACTACCTGACAAAGGTCTTGTCATTGATTCCAGTTGTAAGAGCAAAAAATAATAACTTGACTTGTAGTTGATCATTTGGAAAAGTGGCAGAAGGTAGATTTTTCCGATGAATCATCTGTTGGACTGCATCCCAATCATCACAAATACTGCAGAAGTCCTATTGGAACCCCCATGGACCCAAGATTCTCACAGAAATCAGTCAAGTTTGGTGAAGGGAAAACCATGGTTTGGGGTTACATTCAGTATGGGGGCGTGCAAGAGATCTGCAGAGTGGATAGCAGGATAGCGCTCTTTCTCATACTTCAGCCTCCACATCAAATTTCCTGAAAGGAAAGAAGGTCAAGCTCAAGATTGGCCAGCCCAGTCACCAGATATGAACATTACTGAGCATGTCTGGGGTAAGATGAAGGAGGAGGCATTGAAGATGAATCCAAAGAATCTTGATGTACTCTGGGAGTCCTGCAAGACTTTCTTTGCCATTCCAGATGATTTTATTAATAAGTTATTTGAGTCATTGCAGAGATGTATGGATGCAGTCCTCCAAGCTCATGGGAGTCATACACAATATTAATTCTTTTTCCACTGCACCATGACTTTATATTTTATACTGTACATTATTTATGTTAAGTGACAAGACTTTTGTCTAAGCAAAGTCAGTCCTTACTGTCCTAATGAAATAATTAAAAATCAAGGCATGCTCATACTTTATTTTGGTAAAATAAGTGTAATCTAGAGGACTTTGCCGTTCATATAAGCCACTTCTGATACCAAATGATCAACTAAAAGTCAAGTTATTATTTGTTGTTCCTTATAACTTAGATAGGTGACCAGACTTTTGTCAGGTAGTGTATTTTAA
The DNA here is from genome assembly GCA_903798195.1 of Danio kyathit. Taxonomy (NCBI): domain Eukaryota; kingdom Metazoa; phylum Chordata; class Actinopteri; order Cypriniformes; family Danionidae; genus Danio; species Danio kyathit. The sequence continues at coordinate 46,006,176 of LR812538.1, read as the reverse complement.
TAGTGTGAAGACCATTTTATTAATCTTAAGAACATGTTTCTACTGCAAAGATCATTTTGTGGAATGAAGAGCTTCTTTAGATGTTCTTTGGAAGGTTCTTCATGGAACCATCAACACCAGTAAAGATCCTTTATATTTAAAGGAAAACAATTATTTCCAACTTTTGTGCAGGTCATTTAAAGGGATAGTTCACCCACACTCATAGAAAATGATGTCATTATTTACGCACCCTTATTCCAAACATGTTTAACTTTCTTTCTTCAGTGGAACACAAAAGAAGATATTTTGAAGAAAGCTGTAAACCAATGACTTACAGTATTTTTTTTTCTATAAGTCAGTGGTTACAGGTTAACTTATAAAGCGTTGGAACCACTTGAGAGTAAGTGAATGATGAGTAAATGTTAATTTTTGGGTGAACTATCCCTTTAAAGCTTGCCAGTCAATGGCTACTCTTTTGCTTGGCTGACGTCATTGAATAGGAAACACTGTTGATAATCAATTGTTATTCACAGACAAATCATTATGAAATTATTAACTTACATATTGGATCATTTGTTATATTATCATTTTGGCTCAAGACTTCCAGTCTTATTCACTTCCATTGATTTTATAGACGTTAAAAACAGCCTGAATGCTGCTTGATGTTCCAAACTCATATTTTCCTTTCATATTATTCTATTTTTTTACGTATGGTTATGAAATCACTTGTTTATAGAGCAAGTAGTTTGAATGTTTTCTCCAGTTTATTATACTTAGTCATTTCTCCCACTGGCAATTGAATATGAAGTTCTAAAACAATGGCCAAAACTTCCGCATTGCCGAATTAGTTTAATAAAATCAAACTGGAAATTGAGGGTGTGTGATGTCATTAGCATGGCCACACTGGACACAATCTGTGTCACTAGTTAAAATAGCTTATTTCTCTGGATTTTAACAGTTTTCAAAATATTTGACAACATGTAAGCACATAAATGAGCAAAATATAGAAGAACGTTCTAGTGGTATTTGGATATTTTAATGAAAAAAATCTAACCATTTAACCATTCATCAGGCGAGAACCGTGATAACTTCATTGACATTTTAATTACAATATATATTTTTTCATAAAAGTCTTGTACTAACCCCAAGTAATACTCTTTTAAACACCGTTTTCAATGAGTTCCCTATAAGGTTTAAGGGTTAAGTCATAAGATCAAGGCAACTTTCACATCATGGAAAAGATTGTGGGTTGTCATGACTTACTGGGTCATGAAATCAGCACAAGGAAGTGAAGACTGTGATAAATGATTCACCACGTAAACATGAATGTATATAGAGCGTAAAAACACACGTGGTGAAGGTTTACCTGTGGCAAATATCTCAGCTGGGAGACGCTGGCTACCCAAATATAGCCTTTGCAATGGCTCATATTTGATGCAGCTGTTTGTAGCGTGTGAATGATGTCAAAGCGTCCGTGGGGCGCAGTGTTTGGAAGAAAGTCTTAGATGTTCTTCGGCTGCCAAGATCAAAGTACTTTTCCTTAAACAGCTTTGGCTCTGAAACGAAATCTTCCAGTTCACACATAATGCATCTATGTACATAACAACCTAAGCTACAGCAGAACTCTGCATTGGGTGTTATTATCTTTTGGGTTGAACTATTAAAATAATTAATCATGCTTTCACTGTGGAAACTGCTGATGAATTTTATTTATTTATATTCTGTTCAGCCTATACAGTCTCAAGGATATAGCTCATGAATAGGAATATATATAAAAGGACACTCTATTGAATTTCTTTATTTGAATTTGAATTTATAAATATATACACACACAGTTATATTATTAGCCCTACTGAATTATTAGTCCCCCTGTATATTTTTAATAGTTTTAATAACTAATTTCTAATAATTGATTTATTTATAATTAATTGATATATATATATATATATGTATTATAAGTATTGAACATGTCACGATTTTTCTGAGAAAACATATTTCTAAAGGTGTTGTTGACTTGAAATGTTCACCAGATGTCGGTAACAACCAAATAAATTCATATATGCAAAGAAAACAATATTAATTAGTTTACAAATTAAGTTGTGTAATAAAATGAAATGACACATTAAAAAAGTATTGAACATATATATAGTTGAAGTCAGAATTATTAGCCCCCTTTTGATTTATTTTTTCATTTTTAAATATTTCTCAAATGATGTTTAACCGAGCAAAGAAATTTTCACAGTATGTCTGATAAAATTTTTTTCTTCTGGTGAAAGTCTTATTTGTTTTATTTCGGCTACAATAAAAGCAGTTTTTTATTTTTTAAAACCCATTTTAAGGTCAAAGTTATTAGCCCCTTTAAGCTATTTTTTTTTTCGATTGTCTACAGAACAAATCATTGTTATACAATAACTTGCTTAATTACCCTATCCTGCCTAATTACCTAATTAAGCCTTTAAATGTCATTTTAAGCTGCATAGAAGTGTCTTAAAATATCTAGTAAAATATTATTTACTGTCATCATGGCAAAGATAAAATTATTCAGTTATTAGAAATTAGTTATTAAAACTATTATGTTTAGAGTATGTTGAAAAAATCTCTCAGTTAAACAGAAATTGGGGAAAAAAATAAATAGGGGTGGCTAATAATTCAGGGAAGCTAATAATTCAGGGAAGCTAATAATTCAGGGAAGCTAATAATTCTGACTTCAACTGTATATACAGCAAGAAGGTTGTTGATTCGAGTCCTGGCTGGGCCAGTTAGCATTTCAGTTTGCGTGGGTTTCCTCCGGGTGCTCCGGTTTCCCCCCACAGCCCAAATACATGCTGTGTAGGTGAACTGAGTAAACTAAATTGGCTGTAGTGTGTGTGAATGAGCGTGTATGGGTATTTTCCAGTACTGGGTTGCAGCTGGAAGGGTATCCGCTGTGTAAAACATATGCTGGAATTGACGGTTCATTACACTGTGGCGACCCCTGATAAATAAGGGACTAAGCTAAAGATTATTATTCATTATAATATTAACATTCATTCATTCATTCGTTTTTTTTTTACTTAATCCCTTTATTAATCTGGGGGGTCACCACAGCGGAATGAACCACCAACTTATCCAACATATGTTTTACGCAGCGAATGCCCTTCCAGCTGCAACCCACCACTGGGGAACACCCATACACTCTCATTCACACACATACTCAACAGACAACTTAGCTTACCCAATTCACCTATAGCCCATGTCTTTGGACTTGTGGGGGAAACCAGAGCACCCGGAGGAAACCCACGGCAAAACGAAGAGAACATGCAAACTCCACACAGAAATGTCAACTGACCCAGCTGAGGCTCGAACCAGCGACCTTCTTACTGTAAGGCTATCGTGCTACCCACTGCGCCACCGTGATGCCTCATAATATTAACAGTCTAGCTTAAAAAGCTATCTTTATAGTCATTTAGCACCAAGTGAGAGCTGTTTTTTTTTTTATCTGTTCTCCATATTTATTCCAACATATTAATGTATATTTCATAGTGTTTTATTTTTATTTTATTAAATTCATACAAGGGCAACCCAGTGGCGCAGTAGGTAGTGCTGTTGCCTCACAGCAAGAACGTCGCTGGGTCGCAGGTTCGAACCTCGGCTGGGCTGGGTCAGTTGGCGTTTCTGTGTGGAGTTTGCATGTTCTCCCTGGGTTCGCGTGGGTTTCCTCCGGGTGCTCCGGTTTCCCCCACAGTCCAAAGACATGCAGTACAGGTGAATTGGGTAAGCTAAATTGTCCATAGTGTATGAGTGTGAATGTGTGTGTGGAAGTTCCCAGAGATGGGTTGCAGCTGGAAGGGCATCCGCTGCGTAAAATCGTGCTGGATAAGTTGGCGGTTCATTCCGCTGTGGCGACCCCGCAAGGGACAAAGCCGACAAGAAAATGAATGAATAAATTCATACATACTGTACACAGCACTTCCCAGCAAGCATTTTTTGTTTTTAAAATATGTCTAATAGATGTCTAATAAACGTCTAAACAGTCGTCTTGGCTAAAACAAGGGTAAAATTGGGCTGTCAGTGAAAATCTAATAGACGTTTAAGAATAGGTCAAAACTAGACTAGTCATCAAATAAACAGAAATGAATGACTACACATATAAAGTCTGTCTAATCTGTCTATTTGACGACTAGTCTAGCTTTGGCCTATTCTTAGATGTCTATTAGATTATTTTAATGACAGTCCAAGTTTAGCCTTTTTTTTAGCCAAGCTGTTTATGTTTACATGTCTATTAGACGTCTATTCAACACAAAATTGTTTGCTGGCACTAAAAAGAGTGCTTTATACATAAACTTTGACTTTTGACTTTAAAAATTGCGCCTATCATGGGGAAAAGAAAAGCATCAGACTGTTGTTTTTTATTCAGGCTGTTGTTTCTTGTTTTTTCCACTCATTATATTTATTTTGCTCACTGCATGTCATTCTTTATATGTATATATAAATATTTATATAAAAACTTCTGGAGAAAGTCTTATTTGTTTTGTTTCGACTAGAATAAAAGCAGTTTTTAATTTTTTAAAACCCATTTTAAGGACAAAATTATTAGCCCCTTTAAGCTATTTTTTTTTCGATAGTCTACAGAACAAATCATCATTATACAATAACTTGCCTAATTACACTATCCTGCCTAATTAACCTAGTTAAGCCTTTAAATGTCACTTTAAGCTGTATAGAAGTGTCTTGAAAAATATCTAGTCAAATATTATTTACTGTCATCACGACAAAGATAAAATAAATCAGTTATTATAAATAAGTTATTATAACTATTATGTTTAGAAATGTGTTGAAGAAATCTTCTCTCGTTAAACAGAAATTGGGGGGAAAAAAATCAGGGTGGCTAATAATTCAGGGGGGCTAATAATTCTGATAATGGCTGATAATTATTCACACACATTATTTTTTTGATAATGACTGGCTAATTATACAGTATCCAGTATCATACTTCTAACATACTGTATCATAACCTACTTTTCACAATTCAGTCAAATCCTGGAGGAATCATTTTGTCCTACATTATTTCCTTCTGAATATTCAGTAGTACATCCAGTAGATTCACACTATTCACACTACGGAACGTAAAGGGATTCCTTTTATTAAATCTAGCAGTTGTCAGATAAAGTGTCAGGTTTATTTTTTTGGTTGGATTTTGCCGGATTACAGTCCCAGGTTTGTGCTTAAATGTGTCTGTCGTATGAAAGTGCCCCAGATCTGTGCGTGATGAACAACAGCACACTGTCCTCAAAGCTTCTTATGCCTTTACGAGAGGGCGAAGTCTAAAGTAGGCCAGCACAGTGAACTAAGATGACATGTTCCATTATGCATGCTTCACTTTAAACGAGTGTGACATGCGCAACACATCATTCATTTGTACTACGGAGTGTGTGGCGCTCTGTGGATGGATCTAAATGTTTTATTTGGGTCCAGCTGTTACCAACAGCTTTCACTAACTTTATGCCAATTTTAAGATAAATCATTTAGTAAATAACTTTCATATAACATTAGAAAGATTAATATGCGCTCTCGTGATGTTGAGATAAAAAGGTTTTGTAACAATATTGTTTCTAGAATGTTTCTAGATATTTTAGTGTTTTATCTATTTTAAATATTTCAATTTTACTGTTACTCTAAACTGTTTTTATATCTGTATCTTTTTTTGCGATATGACTATTGCGGATACACACATTGCAATATCAATGCTCAAACGATATATTGTTCAACTCTAACTTCCATTCACACTATGAAAATTTCTGGTGATTAATTGATTTCCATTTATGGTAATTTACAGAATATGATAAAGGTTTATAAATGATAGATTTAAAAAAAAAAATAACCAAATGGTCTGATAGCCCAAGATCTACAGGAGTAAACAATGAGGTAAATGCACTATTAGTGATAACTAAGTCCAGAGTGTGACCGTTATTATGAGTAGGGAAGTCCACAAGTTGTTTCAAGTTAAAACACTCAAGTAAAGAAAGGAAGTCCTTTGACATTGCAAAGTTTTTGTCCATCTGGAAGTTAAAATCACCCAGGACAAGAGTTCTCTCAAATTTGAGGGACAATATGGACCGTAGGTCAGCAAATTTGAACATAAAGGCTTCATTAGGTTTGTAGATAGTAACAGTAATGGTGGAAATGGGTTTAGAGACCCTTAAAACCAAGCATTCAAAGGAAGGAATTTGGGAGTGACCACTGGGCTAATTTCTAAAAGTTTATTAGATATGCAATAATACCACCTCCTCTGCCAGAGAGTCTAAGAGAATCGAATAAATCATATCCTGCTGGAGTCAGTTCATTAAATAGGAGACCCTCTGATTGTGAGTGGCAGCAATTACTTTTACTCTCCCCAGAAAACCATAAAGCACTGTTTATTTGCTTTTATTTTTGCTATTTAGTATTATATGCTTTTATGTTTTATAATTTATTATATTTTATGCCCATGCACTGCATAGAAAAGATTATTAACCCTGTTGATCTAAATGAATGAAATCTTTTCAAACAGAGCTATTAAAAATCATCTGGTGATTTTATATTTATATAGCAAAATATATATCGCAGCAAAACTAAATATTTCAATTTCAGATTTTTCTAATATCATGCAGCCTTAATGGAAATGTTCTGAGTACATGATTTTCATAACATATTATATTTTCATAATGTTGACCGAAAATGTCCTTAAACCAACATTCCCACAACGTTGTTATGATGTTAATCTGCTGATGTTAACATTAATGTTGTTGGAATATAACGAAAAAAGAACATTCAAAGAATGAATACTCAAGCTGGGAGTAGGTTGTAATAATAACATTATCATAACATTTTATAGAATATTCTAATCCCAGTAGTAAAACTGGACATTTAATTGGTTTATATATAAATAAAATGCTAATACATTATTTTATAATGTTTGAATGTAAAGCTTGGAAATGTTTGTCACTAAATTTATTTATTTATTTATTTATTTATTTATTTATTTATTTATTTATTTATTTATTATTATTTTTATTATTAATATTATTATTATTATTTTTATAAACATTTATAAAAATAAAATTATTCATGAAATGCATTATTTATTTTTTGCTGAAAAATGTGCATTAATTATTTATCTTTTTCATAATGTATATAATTTTTTGTCTAGTAAACCATCTTGTTTATTTAGTATATAATTTAAATAAATTTCATGTATAAATAATCTATATTATCATGTGTATATTATATTATTTTATCATGTGTATATTATATTATATTATATTATATTATATTATATTATATTATATTATATTATATTATATTATATTATATTATATTATATTATCATGTGAATATTATATTATATTATATTATATTATATTATATTATATTATATTATATTATATTATATTATATTATATTATATTATATTATATTATATTATATTATATTATATTATATTATATTATATTATATGCAGCTTCATCTATTGCTTTTCTTTTAGAACTTATGTCCAGGTTAAAATTACACATTGTACCCTACATTTTCAAAGCACTCTTAGGCTTTTTCATCCCTTAGCTGTGCATCTTAAAATCTGATTTCTGGGGACACCATTCATATTTTATTTATACCCGCAGGTCCCAGTCCGTGGTGGAGCCAGGTGTCCTGAAACGACCAGAGAAAGTGAAAAGTGAAGAAGAGAACATGCAGCCGCTGCTTTCGCTGGACTAAAACTTCTTAATTCCCCAGGCAATGAGGAATCATCCCACCCCCTCTGCTGGGAAGGAGTGCACCTTGTTCCTGTAACACATGAAAACACGAAAAAAAAAATGTACAAAGCAAGCAAATGTTAAGAAACGAAAGAACACACGAAACAGCCTCCAGGAACACTACGGAGGGTTGCCAGTTAGAGGGATATTTTTGAAGCAAAAGCGAACGGCGGATGTCCGTATGTATTTGTCAAGTGCCAATTCAAACGTGTAAATACACTTCAGTTCTAGACGTGAGATTGAGGGAGTAATTGTGAAATGAACCTTGTAAAGACTGCTGTGAATAACCTGTGTGTGCTTCTCGTGATTATAATGTAGAACATGGTACTGTAGGACGGATAATCATGCTTATAAAGAATCACAAAAAGCTTTGGGGTTTCTGACATTTACAAAACCCCAAATCAGGAGTCGCTCTGTAGAGTATTACGAGAGGAACACATTGACAAGCATATGCTACTTTCATTAAAGCAAAAACACCGTCGCTCATGCAGGTTTCAGTGTTTCACAGTAAAATCCCCTTTACCGAGAAAGAGCTTTTCCTATGAGCGTTTGCTATTATTTTACCACACCTTAAGCTGTGTTATTGGGTTAGAATTCTTATATCCCAAAGGGGTCGGGCACATTTAGTATTGGCTATAGTTGTTTTTTCACTGATGGCCTTGTTGTTTACACTCTTGTCATGGATCTGCAGAATATTGCTTTATTTCATATCCATTTTCCTTAGTTAGGTTGTTTTCAAGGCAGATATGTATTCATACCAAGTACCAGATAAAGTACTTCTGAAGTTGGGATAGTTCAGCCAAAAATGTGAATTGTATTATTTACTCACCCCCTTGCTTCTAATTACGCCTAAACAGTGTAGATGATGAGTAGCATGTCTGTATTAATAGTATTTATAAAACATTACGCGGATAGTACTTAAGTCAACCCAGGCTCATTCTGAAAACGTAGCCCTAAATACATTTCTGGAGAGCACCAAATACGTCCCAGGAGCTATGCTGTCCACCAGAGGCTGCTGTGTATGCTTTTTGAGATCTCAAATTTCTGTCACGAGTGCCATTCGTGCCTGCTGTTCTCGCATAAATCCACCCGAGGCTGCTGCTGACTAACCGACTGACCGACCAACCAATAACCCCACCCACCGCCTTCCCTAAACCCAACTGATATTCTTTACAAATAGCACCGATTGACCAGCACCCTAAACTTCATTAAACCCAACCGACAGTGTCTTCAAAAGCAATCCAGAAAAAGAAAAGCCCCCTGATTTTTACCACGTTTTCAGATTTTACCACATTCTCACCCTGTTATTTACTTGTTTATTTAATTTTTTAGCTTTTGTTTTTGTCTTACCTGCTTTCTGGAATTGTTCTTTGCCAGATTCGAACCCCGTCGTCACCTTCAACTCTTTTCTGTGTCTCAAGTCCGCCGACGTATGCTGCGAGCCACTGGACAAACTGGTAACAGTGGGAAAGCTGTCCATACGGAGGTAAGCGATCAGCTGCTAGCGCAAAAAGGAACAGCATCATACCACTCGTATCGTTCGTTTTAAAAACAAAATGCAACCATACGTACTTCTGGCTACATAATTCGTGATCTCCAGAAATTTATATAGGGCTACATTTTCAGAATGAGCCTATGTTGACTTTAGTATTTTCACCGAGGTTCTAAGAGGCTGTTCACATATTACATCTAAAAGTGTGTGGAAAGAACAAGTCTCGTCACTTCCTTTACAGTTTTCAATGGGCTTCTGTGCTCTCATTTCTATGGCGTCTGTTATTGCTAGGCAACCATTCTCTCAGAGGATGACAAACACATTAATTCCACATGATGTGTGCGTCACTCTCTATTTGCATGTGCAAGCCTCGCACCTTTATTGGGAAATAAACTTTTTGTGCGAAAAAGATGTAAATGGCCCCAAAATGACTATTTACCACCATATTAAGCCACAGGATATTTGGCAACCAAGGCTCACTAAAAATACGCGACTCAGCATAGTTTTTTTGCGAAACATGACAAACGATCTCTGGGTACGTTTGTTGCATGTTTCCGATTACAAATCCACTAGAGGGCGCTGTGTATATTTTGGCGAATCTTAAATATGTTACTTAGGGTACGTTTGTTGTCCGTTTCAGATACATATCCTTCTTTTACACGTCCACAAGAAGACAGATCAGCTAGCAAACCACTTCCCTTTACCCAACCAATAGTGTTTCCGAAGGCAAACGTAAAAATAAAGTGCAATGCGACCATGTTATTTTAACCTTGATTTTTCATATTACTTTTGTCTCCTTTGTGAAACCATGTTTCATTGAACTCGAACCCTGAAAGTGCAACATCGTACAAAGTAAGCTACCAAGCAAAGTGATCACAAGTAAGTTAAATGTGCTCGATTTACAATTTATGGACATCGTTAAGTTGTTTTGTAGTATTTTTTTGGAGCTTTGCAAACAATGCATCCATTGATAATTTGCTCATGTAAATATAATTAGTGTGACAAGGAACAAAAGATGCTGGCGTTGCCTTGTAGCATTTATTTTTTACATAGAACCTGCAGCCAAACGTATGTTTATGTACATATTTTGTGGTTTTACAAAGATTTAGGCTGATTATTTACTATGAGCCTGTCAGTAAAGTGATGCAACTGATGCTGAAAGTCAATACTTTAGATATGTTTACAGTTGAAGTCAGAATTATTAGCCCCCCTGAATTATTATCTACCCTGTTTATTTGTTTTCCCAATTTCTGTTTAACGGAGAGATTTTTTTAAACACATTTCTAATCATAATAGTTTTAATAACTCATTTCTAATAACTGATTTATTTTATCTTTGCCATGATGACAGTAAATAATATTTGACTAGATATTTTTCAAGACACTTCTATACAGCTTAAAGTGACATTGAAAGGCGTAACTAGGTTAATTAATTTAACTAGGCAGGTTAGGGTAATTATAATTAGGCAAGATATTGTATAACGATGGTTTGTTCTGTAGAAAAAAAAGTTAGCTTAAAGGGACTAATAATTTTGTCCTTAAAATGTTTTTTCAAAAATTAAAAACTGCTTTTATTCTAGTTGAAATAAAACAAATAAGATTTTCTCCAGAAGAAAAAATATTATCAGACGTACTGTGAAAATTCCCTTGCTCTGTTAAACATCATTTAGGAAGTACAGTATTTAAAAAGAAAAAAAAAAATTCAAAGGGGGGCTTATAATTCTGACTTCAACTGTATATGTATTCATATAATCTGATTGTAACTGGATTGATAGATCCAACCAGGCTGAAAAGTGAAGAAGCTTTCCTGTATGATAAACTCAGTTCGAATGAAACTTCAGTTGGATTAAAAAGTGTGACGTCGACCTAAAATAATCAGGAACAAATGAAGCATCTTAAATGCTTAAATGTAACTATTTTCCCAATCAGAAACGTTTGTGCATTCATTGTGCCATGATGCATTTGTTTACATAAGTTTAACGTTGCACACATGTGCATACATGAATTTAGTCTATATATGAACTGGCTTTTTGTTTGGATACCCCATGACGCAGTGAATTTTGGGTGAGTAAATAATGGCAAAACATTCCTTTTTGGCTTTACTATCTCTTCAGTGTTCATTAAATTGCTTCGTTCAGTATTGCAAACTATAACATTAGGACACTGGTTTACACAGAGTCATAAACAAGGTGTTGTACAGTCACACATGCTAGTGCATGCTCCACATGGTTATCTTGCTCAGCTTATGGTTTAGATTGTGTGAAAATAGTTTTCTCTTAATTACTCAGCTGTTTTCTGGAATGCTGTGCCGTCAGTTTCTTTGGCAATAGGATTTTTCAGCTAGTTAATGAATTTAAAACATACAGTAGATCATTTCACCTTTTGATTTCAGGGATTTATTCTCTGTGTGCGTGTGTAAGGAACAAGGGCAATATATAGTACAGTTAAAATACAAGTGCATACAAACCTTCCAGACTTTTATGATTTTTTGTTTATCTAACGTGAGCAAATAATTAAACATCGCCACTTATTTTTGAGGAAATTATTTTTCCCAGACAAAAATGTACAATACAAAGACTTATTTAAAGCCTCTAACATGGCTGAAGAGTCAAATTTAGGAATATTGTTGTTATCTTAGTATTTAATGTGATTATACAATGTAAAATTATGTGGGCACAGCTTCTGTACAGTGGCTCAGTTTTGTCCTATTTTTATTTTTGTATTTCTTAACCATCCATGCATAAAGTTTAAAATGGTCTTTGTATATTTGCTAAAACATACATACAATATGGATGCACTGACAGCATCTAAAACTTGTATACTCAGCATTCAAAATGTATATATATACACTACCTGACAAAAGTCTTGTCATCGATCCTAGTTGTAAGAGCAGCAAATAATAACTTGACTTGTAGTTGAATGTTTGGAAAAGTATCAGAAGGTAGATTTTTCTGATGAATCATCTGTTGAACTGCATCCCAATCATCACAAATACTGCAGAAGACCTACAGGAACCCGCATGGACCCAAGATTCTCACAGATATCAGTAAAGTTTGGTGAAAATCATGGTTTGGGGTTACATTCAGTATGAGGGTGTGCAAGAGATCTGCAGAGTGGATGGCAACATCAACAGCCTGAGGTATCAAGACATTTGTGCTGCCCATTACATTACAAACCACAGGAGAGGGCAAATTCTTCAGCAGGATAGCGCTCCTTCTCATACTTCAGCCTCCACATCAAAGTTCCTGAAAGCAAAGAAGGTCAAGGTGCTCCAGGATTGGCCAGCCCAGTCATCAAACATTAACATTATTGAGCATGTCTGGGGTAAGATGAAGGAGGAGGCATTGAAGATGAATCCAAAGAATTTTGATGAACTCTGGGAGTCCTGCAAAAACGCTTTCTTTGCCATTCCAGATGACTTTATTAATAAATTATTTGAGTCATTGCAGAGATGTATAGATGCAGTCCTCCAAGCTCATGGGAGTCATACACAATATTAACTCTTTTTCCACTGCACCATGACTTTATATTCTATACCAGCCTGATCTCACGAGGAAACGTAAGTATTTTACGTTTTGTCAGTTTAGTGGCTAATTCGTACGAATTCGTACGAGTTCAGTCGTACGAAAATGTACGATTTTAAAAAGGAGGCGTGGCACCTAACCCCACCCCTAACCCCAACCGTCATTGGGTGATGGGCAAATCGTACTAATTTGTACGAATTAGATCGTACGAATTTATACGAATTAGCCACTTATCAAAAAGTTACGAATTGGCTGTGAGATAGCGTTGTCTATACTGTACATCATTTCTGTTAAAGGACAAGACTTGTGTCTAAGCAAAGTCAGACCTCACTGTCCTAATGAAATAATTAAAAATCAAGACATGATCCTATTTTATTTTGGTAAAATAAGTGTAAACTAGAGGCCTTTACCTTTTACACAAGCCACTTCTGATACCAAATGATCAACTAGAAGTTACTATTTGTTGTTCCTAAAACTTGGATAAGTGACAAGACCTTTGTCAGGTAGTGTATATAAATTATAAAGATCCATTGTATACATGTTGGTAATGTCACACTATACGCTCATACTATTCATTCCATGCATTTATTTTTAAAGTTGTTTAAGTTTAATGCTTTATTTTAGGTGCTGTTATGTATTTTTCACATGATGTATGTTTCAGTATTTATGCAAATGTTTTTTTTTTCTCTTTCTGTATCTTTGGACACTAAGAATATCCTGATTTGTTCCTCTTCAAACAAGCAGCTTAACAGTCCAAGTGATGATTTATTAGGTTTTACTGGCAACTTGTTAGGGAATGTAATTGGTTGTTATTCGCGAAATCCAAAGTCTTTCATGACTCACTGAGGTTCTAACATTTCAAGGAGCGAAAATTGCTTCTAATCACTTTGCTTTTTCATCATGGAAAAAGAGTTTAAAAAAGTTTAAAAGAAAATTTAGTCGTTTCAAATCTGAATGTATTTTCCAGAGAATAATGTCAAACTACTCTGGGTTCAGAGAATGATACTATATGAATGATCATTACTCCATTTACTGAATTATAGAATGATGTTCAGATACGTTGAGCTGGAAGGCCTAAAACGATGGTGTAAATTTCAGTATATATTAAGTAGAGCTGTGTTAATGCCATGATCAGTATTTTAATAATACCTTGAATTGATTTGTATTCCTGTATATGTTTTGGTCATGCTGCATTATGAACAGCCTTGTTTGTATTTTAGGCATTTGGAATGTTAATCATGGATATGTACATGTATTTCCGTTACAACCAAAGCAACCCTGGGTCGAGGAAACCGACCGCTATCCCCAGCTTTTCTAAAGACTACAGGAACAACACATTTGTTATTTCTTTGATTGTTGGCTTATCTTTTTCATATCACGTTGATTGTATAATAGGGTGTTAGTGCTGAGAAGCCCATGCAGTATAGAGGTATTATCATGCAGAACACTACATGTGGTTTAAAGGAACATGTTGAATGGGAGTAAATATGTGTATATGTCCTTTCAAAATGCTGAGATAAATTATGTAACTGAAACTAAACTGCGAAAGGAAAAAAGCAGCCAATAAATATTGATATACATAGTTTAAATCTGACCTGTTTTTGTGTTTGAATATTTCAGCTCGGTCTTTGCTGTTTTTTTTGTTTTAATATTGTTTTGGGTGAATGAAAATAGGAAAGTCAGTATTGTAAATATTGTATCTTAAATGCTGTTTAATGAAGCCCCAGAGATACCAAGAATGTATTTACCTTGCAGTTTCAGTTGCTTTTTAAGTTTTAAATATGTCTAATGTAGATCTAAGAAAAGATGCTTTTAACAATCCAAAATTCAGTCTTCGTGAGTGAATGTTTCGTTTTACTTATTGAAAATGACTCATTGAATCACTACTTAATTTAAAAGATTATTTCAAAAATGCTGATTCCTTCATGAACTAAACACTACTGTAAAGGAAAAAGGAAACCCCATATTGACAATATTGTGTCTAAAATGCTTTTTAATGTAGCTCAGAGATACCAAGAATGCATTTACCTTACAATTGGACCAATGTTTTAAGTTTTAAATATATTAAATGTAGTTCTACGAAAAGATGCTTTTAGCATCAATCCAAAATTCAGTCTTCATGATGGAATGTTTCATTTCACTTATTCAAAATGACTCATTGAATCACTACATTAACTTACCTGATTCTTTCAAAAATGCTGATTCCTTAAATCCTTAAGGAACTAAACACTACTGTAAAGGAAGTAGAAGGAAACCCCATAATGACAATATTGTGTCTAAAATGCTGTTTAATGCAGCCCAGAGATGCAGTGAATGCGTATGTTAGACAGTAGAGAGAGTCATTGATTCATTTATTCATTCAATTGATTTGTTCAAAACAGCTGCTTCATTTAGGAATGAAGCAAGTGGATGTTTTAATGAATATTAAAGGGGTGGTCCACTACGATATCATATTTTAAACTTTAGTTGATGTGTAATGTAGCTCTGTGAACATAAACAGAATGTATCTCTGAATGTAATCTCTGAATGTAAGTTCAATGCAAAGGGAGACATTGGCTTTTACAGAGGTAGCTTAGCAAAGCCTACAGCGAACAAAGTTTAGGGGAAAAAAATACATCCAGGTTAATGAGATCACAAACGCTTCAGGTTATGCGCATTCACCATGCGCAGAAAAGAGGCGTGGTCAGAGGCGCTGTAATGTTATAGCGGAGAAAGCTAAAATGCCGTCCAAAGACTGCTATTTCCACAGAGCTTGTTCTGTTTCTCTATTTGGTCATCCAAAGGACACGACACAAAGAGAGAAATGCTTACAATTTAATTTTAATTATGTCCCAGAGAATTATAAAAAATGCTTATTCTGAATATATATGAAAGACACTTGTCAGATTTTATTTTAGAGAGCAGGCTTGAGGTTTAGCTGTGTGCTCTTCATTTTCTGTCTGATTCAGGCTCAAACTGATATGGCTAACAGCTACACTGTATTTACACAGCAGAGGCACAGCGCATGCTACAGTATTAGAGGCGTGAAGCTTTTCCCGGTGACGTGGAGCCGATCTGCGAATCGCAGCTCATTATGTTAGCTGACCAATCAGAGCCTCTTGAGGGCAGGCTTTCGGAGGAACTAGGAAATATGACATGTTTTCATGTTAGCTCTATATAAAGTAAGATATATGAAAAAAAATAACGTGATTTTTTACAAATGAAGCATGAGCACACATTGCTTTGCATCTTATAAACACAACCAAGCCTTAAAAATACACTTGAAAAATGAATCATCCAGGAACAAAACAGGCCTAAACACAGGCTTAAAAATAGAGAAATAAATATTAATATATTTTTGGGTGGAAAAAAATATTTTGTTTATTAAGGATGTACTTAGATTAAAAATAAAATGTAAATATATAATTTTTTTAAATAGATTTTTCAAACTTTTTGAAGTGTCTATAAAATACGAAGCATATTATTATTAGTAGCAGTAGTAGTAGAATAAGTTGTAGTCGTATTAATAATAATAATAATAATAATAATAATAAAATATTTTTGAGCAATAAATCATTGTATTAGAAACCTTTCTGAAGAATCAAGACACTGAAGACTAGAATGAGGGTTGCTCAAAGTAATTAAATCTTAAAATATACAGTATGCTTTACATATTTATAAATAATAAACATTTTTTAACATTGTTTTCACTTTAGTTTCGATATAATAAATGCATCTTTTTTTTTTTTTTTTATTTTAGCAAGTACTTGGAAAAACTAGTAGTATATCACTCGTTAACAATCTGCATTATTTAATGTATCATAATGTAATGTTTCACACATAAAACTGAAGAACTACATAGCAAATACTCTTCCAGCCTTTTTTGGCTTATGTGTGCAGCTAATAAGTTTGAAGCCATCGTTTACACTCTGAAGGGACAGTTTGTTTGCTGAGCCTGCACAAAGCCGGTGCCAAAATCTGCCTGTTGTCCTGATCTCACTCTGTGCCGCCCACACCGAGCGTCTGCCCTGAGCCCTCGAGTACAAACACAGCACAAAACCACTGGGCCCCTGCATTATTTAGTGAGGGTGTCATCATAACAGCTCACACCACCTTAAGTGTGCAATCAGGAAGCAGCTCTCTGATGGCCACACATATGTCATATACTGCAGCACAGAGTCTAATTAAAATCAGGGTGGCCTTCTCTGAAAAGAAAGACATTTTCCTAAATTCAGTGAAAACGGTATAAAAGAACTGATACGTTTTTCCATTAAGTGGCCACATTTTTCTCCTATATTTATTTACAAGAGCTTTTTTAGTAGGCACATTTTTTTGTGGCACAGAAGCTTCATATGAAATGACATTTAGATGTATTTACACAGACTATTAAATGCTACTGCTACTGCATTTACATTGCAGTTGCAACTGGATAAATAATGTTAGGATACTGGGGTTTTAATTATTAAATACATTGGATATAGAAATATTAAAAAATACATTAAATACGAAACTAAAACTGTTGTGAGGAAAGCAGCTAAAGCAGGGGCTTAACTAATGCGTCATTGATTCATTGATTTATTTAACTCAATCAAATGAGACTTTATTAATAGCATAAAGACAAATAATAGATAAATAATATACATTAAACAAATATTAATATTAAATATATTGCATATAGAACTGTGAAAGGATTATTTATATGTGAAACTAAAAATCCCAGTGAAGACAGCCATGACTTTTTTAAATGAATCTTTTTAACTGATTCATTCATTCAACTGATTCGCTCAAAAACCTGAATTATTCAGGAGTTAAATAACCCTTTTTGGCAAAATAAAGAAATATTGTGTCTTAAATGCTCTTTTAACACTGCTTGGGGATGTCATAAATGCATTTACTCTGCAGTTATAATAAATAGTATTATTCAATTAAGGGTTCTTATCAGTGGCGCAATTCCTGGGGGGGACAGGGGGGACATGTCCCCCTCACTTTTTTTTTTTTAGATAGGCCTATACCACTTTACTTCATGCTATAATGTCCACTCGAGAGTTGAAAAAAAGTTATTTTTTAACTCACGATGTGTACGCAAAATTAAGTTTGCCGTCACAAGTATCACCAACATTCCACAACTACAGTATCACCATCACTCAGATTTGGTCCCCCCCACCTCTTAGACCAGAGTTGCACCCTTGGTTCTTATGTTTAAAATAATAAACATATTGCATACAGAATTGTAAGAGAATAGTTCATATATGAAACAAAAAATGCAAGGGGATAGCAGCAAAGTTGTTCCTGTTTTATTTATTATATCCAAATATATTAAATAGAAAAATGAGAAAGAAAAAAATGCTTACAATTTCAAACCAAGACAGTGAATAGGTGGCAGTCTTAATGAGTCAGTAATTGAGTGATTCATTCCAGTAATTTGTTCAAATTAATGATTCACTTATGAATAAGGCAATTGTCTGTCTTTATTATTGATTCAACTCACTCAATATGTTAATACAGAAAGAATCATTTTGAAACAAAGTTTATTTATAAACTAATTTTAAGAGGAGCACATGCTTATGATTGACTGCGGCTGGTCCCGCATTTGTTAATGCATGATTCACCAATCAGATGATTCCTAACTCACTATAAGGCCCAATCCCAGTTCTGTTTTTGTACCCCTTCCCCTTGGCCCTTAAAACCGAGTGTGAAGGGGAAGGGCTTTAAAATTTACCCCTAAGAATTGGGACACCACTATAACACCTGCACACGTCATCATCATCACGATCTCTTGCTTCATATGAGATCAGACGATGGCGACTGCTGTAGTGATGCCAGTTGTGTGTGTTTTTTTTGCTATTTATCTTCAGGAAATCACTGAAAGCATATATTATGCTATCATAACGATCTAATGAGGCAATAAAATCCTAATACTATACATTTAACACAGTGGCCATATTCATCTATGCAAACACACCAAAAACAACATTAACATTATAGCAGACACTTTAAAAAGCTCATTCCCAGCCACTAAACTTTTCTGACAGGGTATTCGAGTGTCATCGAGTGTCAGAATGTTGAGGGACTGCTATACAGGAGTTATTATTAGGGATTATAGAAATTTAGCAGTTTTTATTTTAGCGGTTTTTTTTTTTCAAAGCAAGACAGTAAAACTCGTACACGGTTATGAATATATTAAAACATGAGTTTGTTTGTTGTAAGAATTGTTTTGAGATGCAGTGGTTGACAACTAAGAGAAAAAACATCCTTGTTGACAATGCTGTATCTAAAATACATGTCACTTAATGTTAACTTTTATTTATTGAGTTATTAAATCATTCATTCATGTGATTCATTTAAAACAGATGATTTTATCATAAATTAGGCCAATATGTTTGTCTTTATAAACGGCTCATTAAATTGACTCACACAAATTATTAATAAACAAAGAATCATTTTGGACACAACCGTTGGCAAAATAGAGAAAAGCAGTCATTATTGACAATATTGTGTCTAAAACATATGTCACTTAATGTTAACTTTTGTTTATTTAGTCAATGAAGCATTAATTCAAGTGATCCAAGGGAAGGACTTATGCTTCAAAAGACCTAGAAAATAGATGAGTCTTTAATTTAGACTTAAAAATAGACAGTGACGAAGCCTTTTTTAGTTCTAACGGCAGCCCGTTCCAGGGGCGAGGACCTGCTATGCCAAAAGCACGTTCGCCCCTACTTTTAAGGTGGGCCTTTGGAATTTTTATTAAAAACTGGTCAGCGGAACGCAAGTGTCTGGGTGAAGTGTAGACAACAATCAGTTGGGATAAGTAATGGGGGCCCAGACCATGTAAGGCTTTATACACAAAGAGAAGGATTTTAAATTCGATTCTTTGTGACACTGGTAACCAACGGAGAGACCTCAATATAGGAGTAACGTGCATATTTCGGACTTTTTGTTAAAAATCTAGCTGCTGCATTTTGCACTAGCTGTAGGCAAGCAATCTGAGACTTCTGAAGGCAGAGATCTGAGAATCTGAGAATCTGAGGCAGAGAGAGTTACAATAGTCCAACCGAATCAATTTCGAACAAAACTATTTTTTCTGAGACTTAACAGTTTGCAAAATAGAGAAAAGCAGTCCTTACTGAAAATAATGTGTCTAACATATGTCACTTAATGTTAACTTTAGTTTTTTCAGTCACTGAATCATTAATTCAAGTGATTCATTCAAATGAATGATTCATTCATGAATTAGGCAAGTGTTTGGCTGCGTCCGAAACCGCCTACTACTCAGTAGGTACTGCATTTGAATTTAAACGTACTACTCGGCCGTTAGAAAAGTACGTTCTATACAGTATGAATGTGAGCGGTATGAATGGAATTCGGACGTACTACATCCGCCATTTTGTCATGGTCACGTGACCTACCTGCGTCATTTGCGTCGCTTCACGTCCATTCATGAATTCTCTCGCGGGGCATCATGGGATAGCGCAGCGTCCATGGGATGCGCACTTCAGAATCTCGCCGGAAGTAGTAAGTCATCCCGGTACTTCTCGCATACTGATTTTCGAATTCTATGAATTCGGACATACTACTCGGCTCGCATACTGATTTTAGCGTACTGTATAGTATGGAAGTATGCGGTTTCGGACGCAACCTTCATCTTTATGAATGGCTTATTGAATCGACTCACCCAGTTTATAAATAAACAAAAAATCATTTAGAGACAAAATCTAAAAAAAAAAAAAACTCACTTAATATTAACTTTTACTGTATAAATGTATTTATTACATCACTTCCACTGAATAAAACATAAAATAGTACTAAAAATAAAAGAACACATGAGTGTCTGACTCAAACTTGCACTGGTAGACAGATGTTCAATTTAAAAACTGGACTGTACAACATATAAAATGAAAGATGGCCACACTAATTAACACACTTGTCATATTTAAAGCCACGGTGTACCCACTGTCTCTCTCTGCATGCTCTGTTTATGTCCGTATATTCGCAAGGAGTCACTTCTCGGTAAGGATGTGCAGACCTATTTATCTCCAGGGCTTTTATTGTCTACCGAGACCATGGGATGCCAGTGCTAATATGAGATTCACAGTCACACCGTCTTCTCGAGACAGCAGTTTCCATATTGGAGAGTTTGGCCTCGTCTAAACCGGCCTATTTTAAATGGAGATGAAGCACTGATCCTGCCCCGAGGAAGCATCGCTGCTGATGTTAGTGGAAGACCGCTTGCTTTTATGGAGCAGCAGGGTGTTTGTGATTCATGGATGTTCCTGCAATGCAACCGTGATGAATAACTCACTAATTGAACCTGATATGTTGCAACGAGAGTTTCAGTCATGTGTGTTAAGATGCTTTCTGCATATGGGATTTTAGGAAGCAGAGAGTATGAACTTTTTAGATGAACACACATGGACAAATGCTGTGCAGGGTTTTTTTTTTGACTCAGAGATTGCCATTATTAAGATGGACAAAGACTAATTCAGTTAGTTGGGCTTATTAGGTTAAGTTAATTTAAACAGACAAATCAATTTAGCTTCAGGTTGTGGAATTTTACCAACTCAAAGTGACAGAATTAGCAATTAATTTCACAGTACTTTGGGAAAGGGGCGACTATTATTAACTATTTTATTCTATAGATTTAAAAAATTATTATATATTAATTGTTATTAGTTGTTTATTAGCAATAACATAAAACAAACAAACAAACATAAATACATTAATTGATTTAATATATTTATTTAAATACTTTTTGTGCCTTTTTATTTATTGGTATTTAAAAAGGCCATGTACATACCATGTAAAAATGTATATGATCAATTAGTCCTGACAGCATATGTTTTTATTTCATGGTAACTTATTAAACTTAGTTAATGATGTTCTAACTTCATTTTATAAGTTACGCAAGCTATTTTAAGTCAGTTTAACATAATATAAGTTCAATGTACTCATAAGGTTAATTTGATTCAGCTTTAAAATTTAAGGCAACCAGGATTTTTTTTTTTTACAGTGTAGTAGTACAGAGCGCAGGGTAGGAAATTACAGACTATTTTAGTTTGAACCTACTCGTACTTTCCCATAAGACTATACATCACTGATCATCAACTGGCGGCACGCGGGCCAAATCCAGCCCGCTGAGCCGTTCAATCCGGCCCGCGACTGGATTCCAAAATTGTGAGTATCAAAAAAAAAAAATCAATATAAAAAATATACTTTGAATGAAAGACACAGTAGTTGAATTTTTTCAGTGTACAGAGCAAAAGCTTCTCCATTCCTCTCTGTATAATTCATAGAGTCATTCGGTGCACACTGTCATCATGTCATATGCACACATGGGTATGTACAGTATTCACTACTGTGGATGTCATTGTCTTTCGATACAATTGTTACAACCTCTTTGATGTTAGTCTAGGGTAAAAAGAATAACATTTAAAAACTGTGGTACTTTCACAATGTGAGGGTGTAAGCAAAAGACACTAACAACAGAACTGCAGAACAACAGAACAAAAGTGATTTAATGTACAAAAAGTGAAAACAGAATAATAACCAAATATATACAAAAAAGAGAAATATTTATAATAATAAAAAATAATATAATAAAGTAGCAAGTTTTCAAGCCGCTTTAAGAAAGAGAGAGAGAGAACGAGAGGCAAAAATACAACAAATAAACGGCAACCGTAACACAATAAACTGGAAAAGAATTACACTTTAAACCAACTTAAAAAAATACTTTCATCTGTTACAGTTAATGGTTTTGTTTTTCTCAAAGTAAAATTTAAATTTGGTTCAAACTATAAAATGTAATGTAATCTATTTGTAAACACTGACATGTTAAAAAAATAGCACCTCATTGCGTCAATGTCCTGCCGCTGGTAAATAATAAAACGGCAAATTTAATAAAACAAGTTTTAATCAGAAACCCTCATTTTTCACTTAAATAAATATAAAAATGTATTTTGAATGAAAGACACAGTAGTTTCATTTTTTTTCAGTGTACAGAGCCAAAAGCTTCTCCATTCCTCTCTGTATAATTTATACAGCCGCTCGGTGCACACTGTCATCATGTAGTTTATCTGGCTGACCCAGATATCTTCACTCATCAGCTGATGTGACCTGCTTGAGCCACACTACTTATCCAGACTGAGGCCTAGAATCCAGAAACCTTGGCTTAGATTGTGTATTTTTTTTATAGCCAGGCAGCCATGGAGGATTCGGCTTAAAATAGTGAACTGCTTTAATGTTGCTCTCGACAGATGTGGGTATGAAGAGGGCACGGTGCGGGGCATTACATGTGGCAAAGTCTGACTTTATTCACCAGCTTCTTTTCAGCAGATCAGATTCAATTAGTGATATGAATGGATTAACCAAGAGTGTCCTGCAATCTCATAAAAGAAAGAGAGGGATAAATTGATAATGTAAATATTTTAAAATAGTTTAAGGGACATTCTACCAGAAACGTACATTTTCACTTATAAAAAATGTGACAGGGCCTGATTTTTAAGCTTGTCCTCCTCTAAAAAATCATACAAAAACAAGCATAAAATCATACAATTCAATGATAGAACATATTTTTGATCACTGTCAGCTTCTCCCCCATCAAATGATGTCACTTCCTTTGAGTCATCATAGCCTTAAAGGTGTATCGCACACATTTTATGTTAAATTTAATGCAAATGTGACAGGACTGACCGAAACATGGGGACAATTGTAAATTTATTTGTATTATATGTATCATATTATTTGTATCATATATTAAAATATATATATATATATATGATTAGTCCTGACAGCATATGTTTTAGGTCATTGATCATGTTCTAACTTAATTTTATAAGTTACACAAGCAGTTTTAAGTCAGTTTAACATAGTATGAGTTCAATGGACATAAGGTTATTTTGATTCAGCTTTAAAAATTAGGGTAACCAGGTTTTTTTTTTTTTTTTTTTTTTTTTTTTTTTACAATGTAGTGTTTATTTGTAGAACCTATTTAGAATTTAGTGTTTTTAATCACTTGATGTGAACGATGACAACCTGTCTATTTATGAAGTTTTTCCCCTCTAAATAACAGTTTTTAGCATAACAAAACTATTAAAGCTGTACTGTAGGTTTAATTGGGCTGAGGACAAGGACAATGACAGGGTTTGTAAAATTGTAAAGTGTTTTGAATAAAGAACAAAAATCTGAGAACCAAATGAATGACATATTCCTTTACAGAACAGCTCACAGAAATTAATCATCAGTCCATTTTAGACATTTTTTGAATGAATTGCTTTTATTCACTGTATTCATGTTTTTATTTCAGGCACAGATATTGTATGTTCCTGGTAGAATGTCCCTTAAAATAGAATTTAAAACAAATGTTGAAATATTTCTTATTATTGAATTTATAGATTGAATTTGTTATAATAATAATAATAATAATAATAATAATAATAATAATAATAATAATAATAATAATAATAATAATAATAATAATAATAATAATAATAATAATAATAATAATAATAATGGGCAACCCAGTGGCGCAGTAGGTAGTGCTGTTGCCTCACAGCAAGAACGTCGCTGGGTCGCAGGTTCGAACCTCGGCTAGGCTGGGTCAGTTGGCGTTTCTGTGTGGAGTTTGCATGTTCTCCCTGGGTTCGCGTGGGTTTCCTCCGGGTGCTCCGGTTTCCCCCACAGTCCAAAGACATGCAGTACAGGTGAATTGGGTAAGCTAAATTGTCCATAGTGTATGAGTGTGAATGTGTGTATGGAAGTTCCCAGAGATGGGTTGCGGCTGGGCATCCGCTGCGTAGAATCGTGCTGGATAAGTTGGCGGTTCATTCCGCTGTGGCGACCCCGCAAGGGACAAAGCCGACAAGAAAATGAATGAATGAATGAATAATAATAATAATAATAATAAGTATTATTGTTTTTATTAGATTTTTGTCAATGGCTACTCATAAAAAAGCAACAATTAATCAATTTGAACAAATATTGATTATTACTGAAGGAACAGATGTTTTTAAAAATCCATATATTGAACGAATTTGATAAAATGAAAAAACATTTTAACAGTATTTATCGCCTCCTACTGGCATAACGATGCAATAATACAGTTACACGTTCAAAAGGTTGTTGCTATTCGATCTCTTAAAAATATACATCTGGTTTAAAAACTGAATTATAAACTTATATTTTAACTGGTTGCAACACAGAAACGACAATATTATGGCTGAAATTACTTTTGGAAGATATGAAGAGTTCAGAAGCAAAAACCATCTAAAAAAAATTCTACTAAAATTATTAATTTTCTCTGACTACTATGTATAAGTTAAGTACTTTTCCTTTTATGGCAATTAATATGTTATTTTCATTACCTTTAATGTGAATTTAGTGAACATATAGGAGTCTCTGAAAAATGCTCATTTTAGAAGAAAATTTCAGACGGCACTTTGAGGGTTTTGCATCTAAACTCTTCCTATATCTTTAAAACGCATTTGAGATTTTTGAAATATTTTATTTATGATAAATGATGCAGTTAATCTCCAATTATTAATCTCAATATGTTATATTTAGTTACCTGAAAACACAATTATGTGTTGGTGAATGGGTATTTTTCTTTTTAAAATGGTGAATTAGGTGAATTAACGAAGAACATTAAATTGTTAAAACACTTTAAAAACAAAAGGTATTATTTTGACTTGTTTTTGACGAATTTGCCTACTGAGCAGTTTACTAGATGCTGCCATAACCGTAGTATGCATGCTAGTCGAGTCCACTGGTGAGAAAAGGTTAGCTAAGATAGCTAATGTGTGTGACAAAAGTTTGATTATCCTGTTGTAGGTGATATTTCCTTGGTGTGATTGATACGTGGATTTCTGTCATGCAAGGTAAGGTAATTTTTTTAAAAAACATTTTAAGCTATGCCTAGCTAATTCTGGCAATACTAATAACATTTACGTATTTTTAGTAGGCTAAGTTTTAGGAAAACACATCGTTTGTATTGAAGCTTAAAATAGGCCCAAGGTACTAAATAATGTGAGCACAGAACTGAGACGAATGTACTTAGCTAAAATGGGTAGCAAACAAGCTAGCAGTTTAGGTTTAATTACAGTAGTTTGCTGAGTGCACGTTTTTAATGATAGTGTATTGATATAATAAACATGTGTTGTTGTACTTTTGACACTTTATTTACATATTTTTGCTCATATAATGTCAGGGCAACATTTTTGTTAAGATTTGTGTCTAAAATACTGATGACTTTCTGGAGTGTTAGGCTAAACTGCTGTCATTTTGTAGGAAAAAACGAGATATATCCAGCTGCAGGCCAGAACCACACACGTTTCAGGCACACACAATCCAGGACACACGTTCTAGGCAAGCCATATATGGTTACGACAGAAGTTAATGTTATTACGTCTTCTCGGACATCGTCACCAATATATTTATATATATATTGTTGATAAATATTGTACACAATAAACAATAGTGTTTACTGTTTCACAAATATTGCGATCGAGGCGGGCAAATGGGGCGTTGTTTCCGATCGCCATTCAATATAATAGACTAAATAGTTTTCTATCAGTCATCATAGATGATCATTTATTATTATCTGACAGAGTCAATATAGCAGATACTCGCTTGCTGGCCTTGCTGAACGATCTAAATTGGACAGTTTTAATTTATATAATGGATGAAGGAAATAATAGCAATATGCATAGGCAATAACGTCTTTATATGTAATACATTTTTTTTTTACATTTAATAAATGTGAACACTATATTTTACTCAAGCGATTTAATAGTATTTATTTGCTTAATTTTCGAATAACTTTTTTATTAATGATTTCCCACATTAAATACTATAGTAATTTATAGTAAGTAATATATTGTTTTTAAACCATAAAGTACTAGTAATTTGTGGTAATTATAGTTGCAACAAATTTAGCAAAACAAACAAATTAACTATTAATAATGAATTATATATATATTACTAACAGTTGCTACAGTTTAGTAAAAGATGGTAGTTTAAATCAGTTTATAACTATATTAATTTTAAATTATTATCTATAGTAATTCATTTTTTAAGTGACACATTATTGTTTTTATATATATATATATATTTTACAACAAAACGATTTTAACCAAGTATGACAACATTAAGATCCTGAATTAGTTTCTTACACTTAATACAATTAGACGGTCTGTTGTGTTTTCTTTGTGTATGTGGATACGTGAATAAAGTCTTAAGTGTTTAACCAATTATTTTTATTTACATAATTTGAGTTCAGAAACTGTAGCGATGTTAAAATGATCTTTACGATATAATAATGAAATAATGACTGAAATAGGAAGCCATAAACTGTTGACAGTCTAATGAAAGGCAATCGTAGCACGGGCGTTCTCGATCGCCGTACTTGTGAAATACACTAGGTGGCGATAACGCTCCTAAGGAGTTAGTTAGTTACCATTGTATGGCTTGCCTAGAACGTGTGTCCTGGATTGTGTGTGCCTGAAACGTGTGTGGTTCTGCGGGCCTGCAGCTGGATATTATTGGAAAAAACGAGTCAGACTTTGGTGTTACATGTATAACAAAATCTTAACAGAAATTACAGGCTGTTTTTTTTCTTAATCTTTTATTTAAAGTTGCTTTCACACTTTTGACTTGTCATATATTATTACTCCCAATGAAATATTAACTTTCCAAGTAGGCTACATGAATAAAAGAAAATCTTTCACTCAGACCTTTGCACAAAGCGTTTACTTTATTTCCAGAATTCTGCCCACTCCATGATAAAATCCAACAAGATGTGCATGAAAGAAAAACAACATTGACATTGAAACATTTCTTTGGTTTTACTGACAGCTCTTATTCAACATTCATGTGAAACATGACAGTTTGACATATTTAAAACTTTGAATTAATGAGATCTTTGCGATGTGATGAAAAATTACAGCATAGTATGCCGCGCCTTCCAAAAACTGATAAATCAAACCACAAAATCTATCCTGTTATCAACTAAACATTCAATGTGCCTTAATAACGGTGACAAATTCCAGCTGTGCAACCTCACATCAATAGTGTAAGTCTCATGAAAAAAATGATATAGCAGCATCTATTGAAATTCAGTGTTAAAAGCTAATTTAACATATCAGAGACTGACTTTCACATGGGTTTTCTTAAGGCTCATGCAAATACGAAACACATTCAAAAACTGTAAGAGCATCTTCTGTCACCTCTTAAAATACACTTTTAGATCTACAAGTGAATTTTGTACATCTATGGTGCTCAAAGCCTTCTGAGAATCAACAGTTGAGGTTCTACCTCGTAAACATGGCATTTTCACTGTAAACTGTCTCTCTTTTATGGTAAGACAGTGATTTTTTTTTAGTTTCAGACAAAAACTTTCTATTTTATGCATGTTTCATACAATGTCATCAGATAAAATATTACGGATGCTCAAAATAATCGATTAACCGTTAACCGAAAGGGTGCGTTTTTAACCAATTAATGATATCAGTTAAATGATTAAAAAATAATTGTATATATTTTTTAAGTTTGGCGAACACGCTTTTTACATCCGCGAAGGCCACGAATGTTTTCCGTGCTGCTTATGCGCCCTGCGCTCCTCGCATTATTGTCATTGCACGCTGTGTGCTCGCAGTTGAGAAAAAAGTCAACCCTGAGCGGTAAAAGCGTTCAAATGAAAGCAGAAGCGGGGTTTACGATAAGTTGACAGCAGTGTTTGTGTTGTCATGACAACTACGGAGAAATTTTAAAGATAGAGGAGAGACTAGCGGTCATTGTTTCAAGTTATTCAGAGCTGTATTACTTTACAAATGTTGAATATCACAATATTATTAAATATTACAATTATAACAACATCGACAGCAACACTCGTGTACAATAGACCAGCTGATTCAGTCGTTTCCTAGTGACATAAAAAAAAAACACTGCGCTTCTTTTTTTTCTTGTCAACAAAAAGGCAGTGTGGTGTGCCTTGCGTTTTTGGAACGTTCATTGTGATCAGCCCCTGATCTGCAACATATTTGTTAACTGACAGTATGGTAACAAGTGCAACCACACGTGCCTACAGACGTGTTTTGCCAAAGAAGCAAAATGAAAGAAGGATATTGCTGGTCACAGTTTGACACAGACGAGCTGATGCCAAACCAGCGCTGATGCTGATAGCCTCTGTCCTGGATTTGTGTCATAAACTCAACAAATAGGCTATTGATGATTTAGTGTGCAACCAACAAACCAACCTTTTTTTCCATTTGGAAAATTACAGTTGTTAATAGTTCTTATAAAATATGCATTTTTAAAATAGCCTACATAATCTACGAATCAAACAAATCCAAAGATTTTCTTGATTTTTGCATAATGATATCTCCGCACCAAACTGAGGCTTTTATTTTATAGATTATAAAACATATATGCAAATTAATGCAATATCATATGTAAACAACAAAATTGCTATATGCTTTAGTAGCCTATACTTTACAAAAAGTCAACATATGAGCCTTGTCATTGTCTTTCATCACACGCAGCGCTCGCACAATGATTCGCATGTGAGAGAGGAAATAAAAGCACACAAGCATAAGATAAAATCAAATGCTCAAGGCATAATCTTTAATCTTCAATGACTTATATTAAAAATGTTGACAGAGGCTTGTGATAAAAATTACAGTGAATCATTAATTAAATGCATAGGCCTATTTTCTGTGGAGCGATGATTTGAGGTAGCCTGCTATTTTAATTTGACAAAAAAAAAACATATGATGGGAATAAAACGCCGGTTTTTAAAAAGGATTCAGTCAGTGTTTTCATTTTGTAATCTAAATTTGTCATTTAAGTGAAATATATCTTGGGCAGGACTATTTATTTTATTCTTTTTATTTAGTTCATTCTTTATTTTTGTGCTGTTGGAAACACTGCAGGTGCGTAAAGATGTTCTGTTGTTAATATGTTAGCATGTTAAAATAAATCAGTATTTTAAAATGTAATATTTAATGTGTCAGACACAAAACAAAACAAGACATGTCATTTTTTTTTATTAAATAATAATTTGACCAGTTAACCGTTAATATTCGGTTAACTAGTGGCGGTATATATATAATATTATATATAGTGCCATCATTTATTGTCATTATGTATGATGTCAATGTATGTATGTATGTGTATATATATATATATATATATATATATATATATATATATATATATATATATATATATATATATATATATATATATATATATATATGTATGTATGTATGTTTGTGTGTATTTATATATGTATATATATATGTGTGTATATTTATATATGTATATTTGTGTGTGTGTGTGTGTGTGTACAGTATGTATGTATGTATGTATATGTAAATATATCCACAGGAATATTCGCAATAAAGTTGACATCCTCTCTACATGCCGTGTCTTCAAAGTGGGATGATTTCGTGTCCTACTTTTCTGTTCAAAGTCACACAGATACAGCTATCTGTCTCACTATGTCCTGATTAAAGTGAAACAGCCTTCTGCTGCAATCACTACATACTGTACCAACATTATGCAGTCTTTCCATGGCCATATGCAGCTCATATGCACAGAGGCACTTAGAAATACAGCTGACTGTTCACTATTGTTCTTGTCATTTAGATTTTTTTTTCCACTCTAGTGGATTATAAAACATCAATTTCTTACTATTGAGTGCAGTTGAGCATGTTTATAAACACTGTTGATTGGCCATTGATTTCATGTGCTCAACAGATATGACTTTGATTGGCTGCAGTGATCATCTTTTCACCGTACACTTACACTGATTTACCAAAACTGAAGCAGTTAAAACCCATGTTTATCATACTGTAGTATCAGTCCACAAGCAGATATGAGAGCAAGCCATTGACCAGGTTGCAAATTACAGGGGTTTGATCCCCTAGTTAACACTTGATTCCCCCTGAAGGACGTCAAAGAAGATGTGGGTGTGTTCTTTAAAGAGTGGGAAATAGTTTAGCTGTGCTAAATTATTAGTCGTTCTGTTTTTTGTTTAACAGAAAGAAGGTTTTTTTTAAAAAAAAACTAGGTTAATTAGATTAATACACAAATTGGGGTATTTAGGCAAATCATTACACAGCGATGGTTTGTTCTGTAGAAAATTGGAAAAAAAAATGTCTAAGGGGGCTAATAATACTGACCTTAAAATGGTTTTTAAAAAAAATGTTAAACTGCTTTTATTCTAGCCGAAAATAAAACAAATAACTTTCGCCTGAAGAAAACATGTAATCGAAAATACTGTAAAAAATTACTTGCTCCGTTATACATCATTTGGGAAATATTTTAATAAAAAAGAAAATTCACAGGAGGGCTAATAATTTTGACTTCAACTGTATGTGAATGCACAATCGTGTCCAGCAGCCTTTAAGTAAAATCTAATTAAGTGTTAGTCTAATGTTAACATGATATTTATAGAAGAAGGCTAATAGTCTTGGTTTTCACGGAAACGTCAACTTGTGCACATCCTGAATTACAATCTGCAAACCAGCACAGCATTAATTAATCTCTGTTATTGTTTTGCTTGGGAAATAATGTGTTCGAAACCAAAGTTTATTGGACTTTATTTTTTGGAACCCTCGACAAGCGGTGTACTTGTACACAACTTATTAACATACGCTGTAAAAATGCTGACTTTCACACAATTCCTTTGTAATCTCAACCCAAATTGATTAATTTAACTTAATAGTTTTTATAAATTTAAGTAGATTGAACATAAAACCCCTCCCTATAAGTCCCCCCTCCCCAGAAAGAACTGAATAATTGTTTATTCAGCTCATTTTAAATGAGTAGTTTGAGGAAACAACAAAAATACTTTTTTGAGTGTAAAGTTTACCTGATTTCAACGCTCCTCGATGCCCACACTATCCAAAATGCTTCCAGCTACTTTGACGCTCTCACCGGTTGCAGTGTGAATGCATGGTTAGTGTTCAAAAGACACATTTCTGTGTTTAATGTTTGTTCAAACTACTTATTTAAAAAGAGATAAAACAACACAATTCTTGAGTTTTTTTGGGACAACCTAATTGTTTTATGTTCAATCCACTTAAACCTGTAAAAACTAATAAGTTAACTTAATTCCTTCATGTTGTACCTACACAAATTGATTGTATGAAAGCCAGCATTTTTTACAGTGTAGTGTGTATTTAAATAGATGCCTATGCTTGCACAAGGAAGTTAAACAGTAAAACGGACAGCATGGTCTTTCATGATCTTCCATTTATTGGTGACAAAATGCAAACTTGTCATCTTTCAGCTAAATTTTGCATTTTATATAAAATACAGATCATCTTTGGGAATAAACTATCAGTTGAAATAATCCATCTGAAGTTACTGTAGGTCAGAAGCCACTCACTTTTCCTCAAAATACTGAGAACTTTTGATTGACCAATGAGACAATTGAAATTAATAAATGAATTTGGTTCATGGAAGCATGCGTATGTTTTACATCAACTGCTGAAAACATTCAATGTAAAATTCACACACTGTCACTGATAGATAAACTGATAGATGCTGCTTTCAAATGCTCCCATTTGTGTCTGTTTAAATGCTTAGTGATGAGCATGAAGGGATGGTCATTGTAGCCAATCACAGTCGTATCTGTTGAGCACGTGAACACAATGGCCAATCAACAGTGTTCAAGAATCCACTCAGCAGGACTCAAAATGGAAGTGGCAAAATGCTAGTATTGTCACATTTATACCATTTCAATACCGATTGGTATCAAAGTACTTTTGACAACCCTAAATATATTTTAGGTCGTACCATTCCTTAACTTGCTTAAAATAAAGAATAATACGTCAGTGTGCTCTTGAATAAGACACAGTAATTCTGGTTAATAAATCTTCGAAAAATCACTGTTGGTCAAAGTAATGTCATCAACATATACATCGTCATTATTCTGCTACTGTGTTTTACAGTGAATATTTATACAGCGTTATCTAGAAAAGGGCTCTTCAATAGGACTTCTTTATTTTTAGTTAGAGATTCTTTAAATTATCGGCTGGTAATCTTATTTTAATACTCACAGTAACAGGTATGAATTAATCTGAATTTGAGTTAACACAGCTTGAGGCAAAGATGCTGCCAAAATTAACAAAAAAAGTCTGACAAATTTAAAATAAGTGGACAAAAAATGTTTCTTGAAGCGAACTGTTTTGCTACAATTGTGATTGAAGTGAAATTTTTTACATGCCTTTTTGCAATGAATTTCATATCATAATTTTGTACCTTCAAAAATCTTGGTTGGCAAATCCTGTAAGCACTGTCTAGCGTAATGATTAATAATTAGAATAATTAGATATAGAATAATTAGAATAATTAATTAATTTTCATTAATTAACATATCAAAAATTTAAGTATATTTAAAGTACGCTACAAGAACATGAAGCATGAATTATATTGGTTATAATCAATATTTATATTTTAATTAAGCTTAAATATCTATTAAATTTTTTATGATTTCAACTTTTTATTGATTTTCTTATTTGCAAATAATGCAGATGAATATCAAATACAGAGCACTAACATAAAAGAGGAACAAAACAAAATAAATAAATACAATAATTTACAAAGGCAATATCGTAGCCTTAATATTATTTTGTCACATTACATGTTTGCTAGCATTGTGGGTCACAGAAATTCAGAAATGTTCTCCATTTATCAAAATAAATTTAATAAATTGAATTTTTTTATTTTAAATATTATTAATAATTAAGCCTGTTCCATGCAATAAACAAAACAATGTATGCATATACAGTATTGTGCCATACACATTAGACCAGGGTTATTTAATTGCCGACCCGCGGGCCGAACTTGACCCCTAAGGCAATTTGTTCTGGCCAAATAGTGTGACCATCAAAAATAAATTTAGTTCAGCCGAAAAACGGCCGCTATAGTTATGAAGTGACATGCATCTGTTCAATACAGCACGAGCTGCAGTTAAAGGTTGCGCAGAGCATGAGTCATCTGACATTAAACATTTGGATATGTTTGTAGAAAAGGCCTTTTGTTCAGTGCACTGATATCGTTATTAGGGATGCAACAATTAGCTGATTTCACTATTAACCGCACTTTAATTCGTCACGGTTAATCAATCTTAAAGGCTTCTCAATGCCGCGTTTCTGTTGTACGGAATGAAACTGCTGCAACTAAAAGTTATGTAAGTTCCGAGCTTATACACCAAGGCTAATACGAATGCACACTGGGTTAACTATAGCAGCAGGCCGTTCTCATTTTGCGACTTTTCCGCACGCAAGTTTATTTTCAATGTAAGTATATATGCCAATATGCGTGCGCAAGCGGAGAGACACCCAGTAGAAAACATCTCACGTTGTAGCGTGGCTTTCAGTGCAATGTAAACAAATTATTAAAATGATTATGTATGTATGAATGCAGATGATAACAACAGTTCATTTAAATTCTTAGCTATTGTTTAGCTTAAATTTACATTAGACGTGATAACCGTGAAACCATTATTATTCTTCAGACTATAATCATACAACCAAAATCTATAAACGTTGTATCCTTAATTGTTATGCAGTTCAAAACATAACATATGAATGTGTTTGAATGTAGAAGAAGCCCACTTAAGCAATGCACTGCTTTTGTTGTGTTTGTGAAAAAAGCCACATTGTACAAGGCAATGATTATGTAGTTTCAAATACAACATATTAACATTTTAATGTAAAAAAATCCAACATGGGTGTCTAATGAGCAAAAATACAACATATGGGCTCTTATAAGCTGTTGTGTCATTACTCATATTGCAAGTCATATCTCTCCAGCCCTTAATTTGGGCTGCTTTTCATGAAACTCATCAAAACTAATTGAATAGCCCTGCATTAGACTTTAGGCCATGCTTAAAATGCAAATGATTTACTGTTCACAAAGAGATTCTTGCAGTTTTAAAAATTATGAAGACCACTGATCTAGAATAATAAAATAAATACTGTAAAACACTGTATACATTAACTGTACCCAAGTAGCAAAATTGCTTTTGGCTTAACCTGTGCATAAAGCTTGAACATAGACGTACACTATTAAATTCACTACAGTAAATCTAATAACTCCCAGTAAAGTTTCAATTAACTAAAGACATATACTCGAGAAGTCTCAGTCAAGTATACAGAGAAAGCCTTTCATTATTTAGTGGCTGTTGGCTTTCGTGTGCCTTCATTTCTTAATGTCTCTTTCAATTCTATGAGGATGTAAGCTCTTCTCATTGGCTAAGATAGGAATCGGATTCGGTCCAAATGGCATCCTCCTGTTTTCTAATGGCCATGCATACAAATGCAGAAAGATCGCAGACCCTGGTAGAACCCAGACACACTACACATAATCTTATTAGCGGGAAATGGCCTGGGCCGAAAGATAAGGGCCCTTAGTAAATGTGTGCTGCTAGATTTCTTTCCGTAATGGGATCATATACTCTGACATAGAAAAATAAATATCTCGAGTAATTAGAGCAATGCTTAAATTATTTAAGCAGTTCTAAATTTGCTCTGGCGCTGAGTAGTCTTATGTACAATAAGAAAAAAACCATATAATTTTCCCTGCAACAAATGTAAACAGATGATTTAAGATCTTGATTAATAATAATAATAATAATAATAAAACAAATCTAACCACTAACACATTTTTTGACAGGCATTTATGCATTAAATATATTCCCAAATGTACATTTGATTATTTTGTTTTGATGCACTTGCATGTTCATTTTTGTCAGAATTTTAAAAAAATATGATCTAATTCAAATGCCACTTGATGGAGGACTGGAAAACATCCATACTTTTTTAAGTATCTGTAATGGTCTAAGTGGAGAGCTCTTGAGAGCCCAACAGCAGCAGCTCTGTGTTTACAGCAGTTCATAAGCAGTTTTTAGTGCCCGGGCTGGATGGGTCTGTCGTCCAGCTACTGACCGCCTGCTCTGGCTTTCTGCTGTAATAACGCTGCCCGCTGCTCCATCATGGCTCTCATCATGGTTGGGTTAATAGCTGGACTCATAGCAGGGGACATGGGTCGCAGCGGATACTGACTGGATTTCGAACTCATTAAAACACACTGGAAGTATGGTATCTTGCCTGTAATGCAAAAAAAAGAGTCAACCAACCATTATTCAACCAATCAGTCATTCGTTCAATCAGTCAATCGATCGTTCAATCAGTTAGTTAATCAATCGTCTAACCAGTCAGTCAATCATCCAATTGTTCAATCGATCGTTCAATCAGTCGTCAGTCAGTCAATCGTTCAGTCAGTCAATAAATTGTTCAATCAGACATTCAATTGTTCAATCAGTCAATCAATCCTTCAACCAGTCTGTCAATCGTCCAATCAGTCAATCAGTTATTCAACCAGTCAGTCAATCGTTCAATCAATCAATTATTCAACCAGTCAGTCAATCGTTCAATCAGTCAATCAATTATTCAACCAGTCAGTCAATCGTTCAATCAGTCAATCAATTATTCAACCAGTCAGTCAATCGTTCAATCAGTCAATCAATTATTCACCAGTCAGTCAATCGTTCAATCAGTCAATAAATTGTTCAATCAGACATTTAATCGTTCAATCAGTCAATCAATCAATCCATCAATCAGTCCTTTAACCAGTCTGTCAATCATTCAATCAGTCAATCAATTATTCAACCAGTCAGTCAATCGTTCAATCAGTCAATCAATTATTCAATCAGTCAGTCAATCGTTCAATCAGTCAATCAATTATTCAATCAGTCAGTCAATCGTTCAATCGGTCATTCAATCAGTCAATCAATCGTCAGTCAGTCAATCGTTCAGTCAGTCAATCGTTCAGTCAGTCAATAAATTGTTCAATCAGCCAGTCAATCGTTCAATCAGTCAATCGTTCAACCAGTCAGTCAATCATTCAATCAGTCAATCAATTATTTAATTAATCAGTTAATCTTTCAATCGGTCAATCAATCAGTCAATCAATCGTCAGTCAGTCAATCCTTCAGTCAATCAATCTTTCAATCAATCATCAGTCAATTCTTCAGTCAGACAATCGTTCAATCAGTCAACCAATCAATCGTTCAACAGTCAGTCAATTGTTCAATCGGTCAATCAATCATTCAATCAATCAGTCAATCAAACAGTCAGTCAATCGTTCAATCAATCATTCAATCAGTCAGTCAATCGTTCAATCAGTCAATTAATCATTCAATCATTCAATCAATCATTCAGTCAGTCATTAAATCAGTCAGTCAATCGTTCAACCAGTCAGTCAATCGTTCAATCAGTCAATCAATCGTTCAATCAGTCATTCAATCAGCCAGTCAATCGTGTATAATTAAACATAACAATATACTAATTAATTAACAATATCTGGAAACCTGTTACAGTATACGATTTCTATAGCAAAAAGCATTATGGTGTTGATCAAGTAAGGATTTGCAGAAGTAGATTCACTTACCTGGCTTTTTGCCCTCTGTCACATTTTCTTCCACTTTCAACTCTTCTAATTAAAGTTAATTAGAGAGAGGGAGGGAGGGAGGGAGAGAGAGAGAGAAATTGAGTAACAATAGATTAATTTCAGCATATAATATGAAGTGCTGTAGTAGAAAATCTTTAAGTGACGAACAAGGACTTTCAGTTAAGGATTGAATATCTGTTAATGTGACGTTAATTATCAGTTGTTATGAGGTAACATGACAAAGCTCAGTTCTCAGTGGAACAGTTTTTACATGCGGCAGACCCTGATATCTGCAAATACCCACTGAGGAAGAGCTGAGGACTTGAATTTTAAAGTAATGACCTTCAAAAGTTACTTTAAGTGGTTGAAAACTAGGCTTTCAAATAGTGACTGATGGGATTTTATATCCTTAAAGGGGACCTATTACACAAAAATCACTAGGGGATTAAGCACAGTTGTGTGGCAAAAGTGTGTAAGTATAGCCAGCCTCTAATAGTAAAAATTTATTAACTCAATTTTTTTGTAATCGCACTTCATAAAAACAGTAGGCAGAAATACTTTGATTGACATTCCCTCTTTGTACAGGTCATCAGAGGGGGAAAGACCCACCCATTTGTGATGATCTCACCCCCATTAGCATAAGCAGCCCTGAGTGAGAAGCAGCCATCTGACTTAGAGGTATTATACATGTCAAGTTTTAGGATGTTCAAATGAACACTGTAGTCTCCATAGACTGCCTTCCTCTGAGCCCCTTCTTTTGACTTTTTCAGTTTGTCACAGAGATTACATTAGTCCTGTTTTGAATCTGCCACTATGCTGGTGCACATGCGTTGGTAGCTCTACCCATTTTTGAAAAGAGCACAATCTCATTTGAATTTAAAGCGTCAGTCTCCGGAATGGCACAATTTAGATTAAAGTCTAAAAGGGGAAGTTTCAAAGAGTTACAAAACATTTGCTGTGTCCCAATTCCAATACTATGCGTCCTAAATAGTATTTGAAAATAGAATTGGTATGTCCCAAATCGTAGTATGTCGAAAAGAGTATGCTAAAGGTTCCCAGATTATCTACTATTTCCGGTAAAAAAATTAAGTGTGGAATCGTCCATACTCTAACCGCTAATATTACCCACAGTAGATTGCACATTAGACGTGAATTTGATTAGAACTACAAACGTGGGTAAAAAGTGTAAATAAACTACAAACATAATGGAAGTGCAAGACCAAACGTCAAGTAGGGAGGCTTTGTTAAAGATGTTTGTATGACTGTTAATTAATATCTAGCCCACTGGAAAATATTTAAATCTCGTTTTATTTGTTATATTTCATCTGCAACAACAATCCTGAACTTGTATAAAGAAGTGTTTGGACATTCCCGTCTGAATGCATTATCCAAAGCCTAAAGGAGATTTCTCTGCAGGAAAGACTTGTGAATGGCAGATTAACTTGCTGCTGATTCTCTAATAGGGTAGGAAATAGGGTAGGCTTTTCTGGAAAAAAACACCTTAAAAATTAAGTGATTGTTTGCTTAAAACGAGCAAAATTATTTGCCAATGGCAGGGCTTGACGCTTTTTTCAGAAGGAGCACATGCGCTCCTAAGTTGAAAAATTTAGGAGCACATTAAAGAATTTTAGGAGCGCAGTAACATCAGCTGTCTCTTTAAATATTATTTAATAATTATTTATAATTTAAGCTGTATGAAGTTTAGCTAGCGTCCACAGCAGGACTGGGATCAAATTGCTCTAATGAAGGCCTCTCTAAACTGATCTGAATCAAGTCTTCAGTTGCGGACATGCCTATAGGCAGCTTCTTGTTCAATTTTTTAATCCAGTTTAGAGCTGAAAAAATATCTTTCACACTGGGCAGCAAAAATAGGGAGTTATTGTTATAAGTTATTGATAAGTTAATAAAAATGTGCACTATGGTTAATGCAAATATTCACATGACCAGAGCTATTTAATTTATTTACATGAATTACACGATATTTAAGTTTTTGTGTGGTCATTGGAGTAAACATGTTGATGGCAACAATAGTGACCAATTAAACAATGCAGTGCATTTAGGTATGCATCTACAGTTACAGTTGCCAAAGTTAATTTTGCAGTAGGCCTACATAAAAAATTTGCATGTTACAAATAATTCACAATATTTGTTTTAATACTGGTTGCATCAAAAGTTCTGACGCTTCCTCAAAAATATTGCTGGGGTGCAAGACTGAACATTGTATTCAGTCAAAATGATCCAAGTAAAGTGAGTGAGATAGAGATACAAGGACTCAAGTAAAACTTAATCTCTTGATAGGAATTGAAACTCGAACCCTGTTTTTCATATAACAGGCAAAAGACAGACAAAGCATTAAAGACGTATTGTAGTTGAGTTCAGGAAATTGAATGTGTTCAGTGCTTTCCACAGGTCTGAAATATACTTGCAGTATATTATACTTGGCTTTTTAAAGAAGAGCTGGATATGGGAATGCCTCTATGAAATAAAGTTTCCTTCTGCCCCAAAGTAATATCATCCTCTATTAAACTTTAATGGCCCTCAGCAACAGAATAATTTCTTATTCTCTTATTCTTATTTAACAGATGATTAAAAAAAAAAAGTTTAGCATTTAACACCTTTTACATGACACTGTGTTTCTTTTCAGTGTGTTTCAGTAAAAAGAAACTGTTGGAATAAGAAATCCACTATTTCACTTACTATCCATGTGCACCACTGACAGGTCAAATCTGCTCGCTCTTTCTCTGAGAGATTGAGACTCGGCAGTTAAAGTTCGCGTATAAAGTTTGCGTAGGGACATTACGTTCCTCACTTCAAAACGGAACAAAAGTAGGATTCTGTAGTGATTTACCCTGCTGTTGCTCCCTTCCTCCTCATCAAAGACTCCAACACGTTTGCATTTTAGGTGCCGGATCATTGCCGTGGTGCTCCTGTCATCACTTTTGCATAGTTGGCCGTTAACACACTGTTTTTGTTTATTTAGTGTGAAATGCTCCCACACCTTGGATGACTTGGCTCGGACAGATTTCTCTGCCTTCACCATGTATCTCTCCTCTAACGTTACCTCTGCTCGTTTTTTTGCTCCGTCCTGTCTATGAGGCGAGAGAGGCAGAGTGCGTTCTCTCCGCTCCGCGCTCAACTAAAGTTTTTTATAATAATCAAATGTCTTCGTATTGCGCGACACGACGAACCGATTATGAAATTCATTGCCAACGTATTTAGTAATCGATTTAATCAATTCGTTGTTGCCTAGTTAAAATGGACTGCAAGTGGTTTGTGAAAAAGAGCCATGTTTTTTGCTGTAATAACACGCTGAAGTAGAACAAGGGTTAGTACATTTGACCTTCAGTCTCTGAACAGGCAAGTCAAGCAATTTTTGTTGAAAAAAAAAAAAAAAAAGTAGTCAGGTGTTACAGTGGAAAAGTGACATTAGGAGTTCACACAGGGCCAAGCAGCATTAGTGTATTAATAGCTGCATTTAATATTACTATTTCACTAATGTTGTTTAAAAATAGCTTAATCTCTTTGGTATAAGCGGGAACCACGGAATAGTCACAGTGTGGTTCCTTGATTTTACAGTGAATAGTTGTGTCTGAGTTATTGAAATGGTGATGTTAATATATTTGGTGAATATAGAATTGTACCTCAGTGTCGCCTGGAGGTTTTTGAAGTTCTCCCAATTTCTACAATATGTATATATGCAGGATCACCATGATGATGCTTAGCAAATTTATTTCAAAATGTAATCTGTAAACTGCTTACACAAATGGATGCATTATCGATTTTGATTTGCGCACAGGCTTAATGTAATGCTTTAATGGAAGCTTCACACCATCCTCACAGATGACAGAAAGCATCTAAACTTACTGGCTGCTGCTGGTGCTTCGGCTGCTGGTTTCTCTGAAGACAAAACAAACGAGGACAGAATTATGATTAGCGGAGATTAACCTGTAAAGGAATGGAACACTTAGGCTCCGTTCCAAAGCGTAGAAATGTCTCGCCGCCTACTTATATTCTAACTGAAATAGAAGCTTAGAAGTGACTGATTTGGAAAGCTCATCACAAGCAATTTCCAAATAGCTAATCACACTTTGGATTCCAGCAGAGTTTGTCTTTAACACATTTATGAGCTAACATTGGCATTTATTTAAAATGAGGACAACATTGAATAAACATTGTTGTATATATAAAAATGAAAGAAAAACAGCTCATTAGCCCCTTTAAGAAATATATATTTTATTGTATCTACAGAACAAACCATTGTTATCCAGTGGCTTGCCTAGTTAACCTAATTAACTTCGTTAAGCCTTTAAATTGCATTATAAGGTGAATACTTGTGTCTTGTGTCTAAAAAAACTAGTAAAATATTATGTCCTGTCATCATGGCAAAGACAAAATAAATTGGTTATTAAAACTAGGACTGCACAATATATTGTTTCAGCATTGATATCGCAATGTGTGCATTCACAATTGTCACATCACAGGGTCTGCAATGTTGAGTTTGGATTATATAGTTTAGCATTGTATATATTATATCAGGTTTATTTAGCCACACTTCAAAATAGAGTTGCACGATACTGAAATTCGTTACCAATCGATGCTGAAGTTTTAAAAACGTCCATTTGCCGCTGACATTTGAGAGCTACTGAGCACGTTCTTAAACAGCACTGATTTGCCATTGTGTTCGTATGCTAAACAGAAATGACTGTGATTGGCTGTGAACCTCATCAGTTCACCGAACTCACCGCTGTTAACTGACTGTAACCATAGATACATGGACACTGGGGCATTTTAAAGCCGCGATTCATCAGCGGATCGCTTGTATCAACTTTTAGACAAACCAGCTGATAGACGTGACTTTGAAACACTCCAGTGTCCCTGTATCTGTGGTTACACTTACACTGTTTATTTAACTTTTTTTATTTGCTCTGTTGCATTTATCTATGCTTTTTAATTTTTTTATTACATTTTATGCATGATTCACACCCCAACAGAATTATCCCAATCAATCTCAAATGAATAAATTATTTGCAAATAGAGCTATTTAAATCATCTGGTGAAATTGCATATATATATATATATATATATATATATATATATATATATATATATATATATATATATATATATATATATATATATATATATATATATATAAAATATAAATATTTTATATATTGTGTTGCATTATATTATAATATAATTAGGCATGGGCCGGTATAAGATTCTGACAATATGATAATCTTGGATAAAAATATCACAGTTTCACGGTATTGTGATTACTGCTCAAAAATATATTCTATTAAATTTCTGGGGTAAAAAACAAAACCTTTTTCCCCCTTTGAACACAAAATATGTTTTGGAGCAGTAAACATGTCAGGCTAAATAATTCCAATGAATCATTGACTTCTGCTTTGCAATTTAAAATTACATCCTTGGATATTTCTGCTGGAGACACTGTTGCCGTAAAAAAAAATTAAAAATTCTAAATAAAAAATCTTACATATACCATAGGAATGGTATAACAGAAAAGTTATAAAGATTTTAAAACCTTGACTTTTTCTAACCACTGTATACCGTGAAAACGGTTATCATCCCATGCCTTAATATAATATAATATAATATAATATAATATAATATAATATACTTGTCACGGTTGCAGGTTTGTGCGTCATCCGGAGTGTTTGTTTTGTCACGTGAGTTTGTTTTGTTTTGGTCGCCCATGTGTATTTGTTATGTCACATGTCATGACGCGACTCAGCTGTTCTGATTACCATCCAGCTGAGTCTTATTATCTCATCTATATATGGTCTACGTTTCTATGTTTTCCTTGTCAGTTCGTTGTTCGTCTATGTGTCTGTTATGTATTCTGTCCGTGCTCAAGACTGTAAGGAGTGGCTGTTTTTTGGACCCTGTTTCGTCCTTCTGTTTGCCTGCCTTCCCTACCGGTTTTCCTTGTTTTGTTATATTTTGATCATCTTGTCCCGGTTTAGTTTGACTTTTCAAATAAACCACACACTTGCATTTTGGATCCTCTCAGTACTTTGATTACGTAACAGAACGAACTGACCTTTTTAATGGATCCAGCGAGTGTATCACAGCAGATCGCTGAATTTGTCACCCTCAGCAACGCCAGGATCGAGCAGCAGGATGGGGCACTGGCTACCACCGCCCGGGTCATTCAGACTCTTGTCGGCCAGGTTTCCTCGCTCACCACCCAGGTTCAACAGCTGGCTACTGGAGCGGTGCAAGGAGAGGCCGTACCAGCTCCAGCAGCATTG
Source organism: Danio kyathit (assembly GCA_903798195.1). Taxonomy (NCBI): domain Eukaryota; kingdom Metazoa; phylum Chordata; class Actinopteri; order Cypriniformes; family Danionidae; genus Danio; species Danio kyathit. Next base: position 45,962,703 of record LR812538.1, on the reverse strand, counting down.
CCGACACCGGTGTTTGCTAACCGCTCGGTTGAGCCTCGCCTTCCTCCACCGACCAATTACGCAGGTGAACCCCATTTGTGTCGGTCCTTCCTATCGAAGTGTTCCCTCTACATAACACTGCAACCATCATTGTTCCCCACAGAGCAGTCCAAGGTCGCCTTTGTTATCACGCTCCTTTCTGGAAAGGCGGGTCTGTGGGGGACTACAGCTTGGGAACAGAAGCTGCCTTGCTGTTTCTCTTTTGAATTGTTTTCCAAGGAACTCAAAAAAGTTTTTGATCGGGCCGCTTCAGGGAGAGAGGCCGCTCGAGTCCTTGCAGAGCTCCGTCAGGAGAATCGGAGCGTGGCGGACTACTCAATCGAGTTCCGGACATTGGCGGCTGAATGTGGCTGGAATGCGGAGGCGCAGTGGGACATGTTTCTTCATGGGTTGTCGGATCGTATCCAGGACGAGATCTATACATTGGACCTTCCGAGAACTCTGGACGAGCTGGTCGATCTGGCGATTCGGGTGGACGCCCGACTACTTCGCAGAGGGAACCGCACACATCGGAGAAGTTATTCAGACCCAGTTTCTGACTTTCCGGCTTTGGCTATGGCGGCGGAAGTGGAGGGCGTTGACCCGGAACCAGTGCAGGTGGGCAGATCACGTCTGTCCGTGCAAGAAAGGCGCCGACGGGGAAACAAGGGACTCTGCCATTACTGCGGTGGCGCGGGCCATCGCAAGGTTTTTTGCCCGGTAAAAGACAAAGCCCCATCAGTAGGCGAGAGGTTACTGATGGGTGAAATCAAGCTAGAGAAACCCTCTGTGGCGGCTACCTTACTGTCCGTTACTTTGACATGGGGTTCCGGTACCCAAAACACCCACGCCCTTATTGATTCCGGGGCAGAGGGGAACTTCATCGACTCTAGTTTCGCTTTCAGTTTTAAACTTCCGGTTATCGCTCTTTCTCAACCCATTGCAGTACGCGCCCTTAGCGGCCTTTCCCTTCCTACCATCACTCACTCCACTAAACCCATAAAACTTATTACGTCCGGAAATCACGTCGAACATATATCATTTTTTTTAACGGACTGTTCTAATACACCAGTGGTTTTAGGTCATCCTTGGCTGGTCCTTCATAAACCTCATATAAATTGGGGTCTCAGCACAATATTTTCGTGGAGTGAGAAATGTCATGAGTCTTGTCTTGTGTCTGCTTGTTCTGCTGTGTCTTGTTCTGTGTTTCAGGAGGAGCGTATGGACCTGTCAAACGTGCCCAGTGAGTACCTCGACCTGAAGAGAGTGTTCAGTAAGTCTCGGGCTGCTTCTCTTCCTCCTCATCGTCCCTATGACTGTGCTATAGACTTACTGCCAGGTACGTCTCCGCCTAAAGGCAAGTTATACTCTCTTTCCATTCCTGAGAGGGAGGCCATGGAGAAATATATTTCTGATTCTCTAGCGGCCAAGATCATCCGCCCCTCTTCTTCACCGGCGGGGGCGGGGTTTTTTTTCGTGAAAAAGAAGGATGGCTCTCTTAGACCTTGCATAGATTATCGGGGGCTGAACAACATCACGGTGAAGAATACGTATCCCTTGCCGTTGATGTCTTCAGCGTTCGAGCGTCTGCAAGGGGCATCCTGTTTCACGAAATTAGACCTCCGCAACGCTTATCATTTGGTCCGCATAAGGGGGGGGGACGAGTGGAAAACGGCGTTTAATACCCCCAGGGGGCATTTTGAATATTGTGTTCTTCCCTTTGGGCTTTCCAACGCCCCCGCAGTTTTCCAAGCACTCGTTAATGATGTGTTGCGAGACATGATAGATCAGTTCATTTATGTTTACCTGGATGACATTCTGATTTTTTTCCCGTTCTCTCCAGGAACATGTGCAACACGTCAGGCGAGTGCTTCAGCGGCTGCTAGAGAATGGGCTTTTTGTCAAGGCGGAGAAATGCGTGTTCCATGCACAGTCTGTTCCCTTTCTAGGACACATTGTGTCGGTCGAGGGGGTGCGCATGGATTCAGAGAAGATTAAGGCTGTGGTAAATTGGCCAATTCCGGAGTCTCGTAAGGCCCTGCAGAGATTTCTGGGCTTCGCTAATTTTTACCGGCGTTTTATTCGCAATTTCAGCCAACTCGCCGCTCCTCTGACGTCCTTAACCTCCTCCAAGACTCCCTTCAGGTGGTCGAGTGCTGCTCAAGCAGCATTCACAAAACTAAAGGGCAGCTTTGTTTCAGCCCCCATTCTGGTGACTCCTGATCCATCCCGGCAGTTTGTGGTGGAGGTTGACGCGTCAGAGGTGGGGGTGGGCGCTATCCTGTCCCAGCGCGCAGCTTCGGACGACAGAATTCATCCTTGCGCGTTTTTTTCACACCGATTATCTCCCGCAGAGCGTAATTATGACATTGGTAATAGGGAATTGCTGGCTGTCAAACTCGCTTTGGAGGAGTGGCGTCATTGGTTGGAGGGTTCGGGGGTTCCCTTTATCGTCTGGACCGATCATAAGAACTTGGAATACATCCAGTCCGCCAAACGACTTAGCCCCAGGCAGGCTCGGTGGGCATTATTTTTCGGACGTTTCGACTTTACCATCTCTTACCGACCGGGTTCCAAAAACATCAAACCCGATGCGTTATCCCGCCTTTTCGATGTTTCCGAGCGCAATACGTCTCTTGAGCCCATTGTTCCTCAGAGGATTTGTATTTCTGCTGTGACATGGGAGATCGAGAGCAAGGTTCGCACTGCCTTGGAAGGGGTAACGCCCCCGCCCGGATGCCCACCCAGCCGTTTATTTGTGCCAGAGGAGATTCGGTCTGACGTCATTCGATGGGGACACTCTTCCAAAGTGGCTTGTCATCCGGGGGTGAGTCGTACCTTATTTTTGGTTAAACAGCGATTTTGGTGGCCAGCTATGGCACGGGACATACGGGGGTTTGTTTTGGCCTGTTCTGTTTGTGCAGTTTCTAAGACTTCCAATCGTCCCCCCGCTGGGCTCCTCCAGCCTCTGTCAGTGCCTTCGAGACCCTGGTCGCACATTTCGCTAGATTTTGTCACAGGTCTCCCGCCATCTGGTGGCAATACGGCTGTTTTGACCGTTGTGGACCGGTTTTCGAAGGCTACTCATTTTATCCCTCTGCCCAAATTACCTTCAGCCAGAGAGACAGCGGTTGCTGTCATCAATCACGTCTTTCGCATTCATGGCCTCCCGACAGACGTGGTTTCTGACAGGGGGCCTCAGTTTGTCTCTAAATTTTGGAGAGAATTCTGTCATTTATTGGGGGCGACTGTAAGTCTTTCTTCTGGTTTTCATCCTCAGAGTAACGGACAAACAGAGAGGGCCAACCAAGATCTCGAACGTGTGTTACGTTGTTTGGTTTCTCAGAATCCCGCCTCTTGGAGTCAGCAGCTCCCATGGGTGGAGTACGCACACAATTCATTACCAGTGTCTGCCACGGGCCTTTCTCCGTTTCAGTGTAGTTTAGGTTACCAGCCACCAGTTTTTCCCAGTCTGGAATCTGAAAGCGCGGTTCCCTCTGCTCACGCCTTTGTCCAGAGGTGCCGACGCACTTGGAACAGGGCCAGACAGACCCTCCTCCAAGTGGGTGCGCGCACCAAGGCGAAAGCCGATCGCCACCGGTCTAAGCCTCCCGTTTACGTCGTCGGTCAAAAAGTGTGGCTTTCAACCAAGAATATTCCTTTGCGGTCCGTATGTAATAAACTTGCACCTAAATTTATTGGCCCATTCACTGTCATCAAAATCATTAGTCCGGTGGCAGTCCGCCTCAAACTTCCTCCAACGTACAGGAGAATACATCCCGTGTTTCATGTTTCCAAATTAAAGCCCGTTTTTCATGCGGCCATTAATCCGCCCATGCCGGTCCCCCCCCCGCCGCGTCTCGTAGATGGGGAGACTACCTATTCGGTTAAACGCATCCTGGACTCGAGACGGAGGGGGCGAGGATTCCAGTATTTGGTGGACTGGGAAGGTTACGGTCCAGAGGAGAGAAGTTGGGTTCCGGCTAGGGACATATTGGATCACTCTCTTATCGATGATTACAATCGCCAGGTTAGCTCTTCAGGGAGCACCAGGAGGTGCTCCTAGGAGGAGGGGTACTGTCACGGTTGCAGGTTTGTGCGTCATCCGGAGTGTTTGTTTTGTCACGTGAGTTTGTTTTGTTTTGGTCGCCCATGTGTATTTGTTATGTCACATGTCATGACGCGACTCAGCTGTTCTGATTACCATCCAGCTGAGTCTTATTATCTCGTCTATATATGGTCTACGTTTCTATGTTTTCCTTGTCAGTTCGTTGTTCGTCTATGTGTCTGTTATGTATTCTGTCCGTGCTCAAGACTGTAAGGAGTGGCTGTTTTTTGGACCCTGTTTCGTCCTTCTGTTTGCCTGCCTTCCCTACCGGTTTTCCTTGTTTTGTTATATTTTGATCATCTTGTCCCGGTTTAGTTTGACTTTTCAAATAAACCACACACTTGCATTTTGGATCCTCTCAGTACTTTGATTACGTAACAATACTATAATATAATATAATATAATATAATATAATATAATATAATATAATATAATATAATATAATATAATATAATATAAATACCAAGTTCCTGAATTAACTTCCATACAAAAACTCTTTTGAGTCAGATGATTGAAATGAAATGGCCAAAACAGTAAAGAAAACCATCCTCTAGTTCTTGAGTTCGTCTTTGTGTGTGGGTGAATGAGGGTGAATAAATAATGGCAGGCTTTTGCTTTTTTGACTGACTTATCACTTTAATGCACAGCCTACGTAGTCTGAAACTAGAGCAATACTGTGCTTCATGCCTACCTTTGGTTTCCTCAGATGTTTTCTTCTCAGCAGGTTCAGGTTTTTCTGGAAGTAATGGAAAATAGGACTTGTCACATTAAGCTTTTTCAATCTACCATGCTTTCACATTTCACATGAATGTGACACCTACAATAATATCGCACTTCAGGTGTTCATGCTAAGTCTTTTTAAGTCATGTTTAAAATCATAGTTATTTCTATTTTTTATGTGTCAGGAACACATGCTCAGTTATGTGATTACACAGTCAATGCACTTTTTGTCATAAAAATCGAGAAATTCTGTCATGATTTTATTTATATTTCTTGACAGATCCAATTTTCTTGTGCCAACTGGAGTCAATTTTCATATCTTCTTTTTTTTGATGGCTTGATCTAGAGCTGCACTACATTGGAAAAGAAATCACATTGCATTATTTTGTTTTTCTGAAATACAGTTGAAATCAGAATTATTAAAATTATTAATTTGATTTTTTTTTCTTTTTTAAATATTTCACAAATATTGATTAACAGAGCAAGGACATTTTCACAGTACGTCTGATAATATTTTTTCTACTGTAGAAAGTCTTATGTGTTTTATTTTGGCTACAATTAAAGCAGTTTTTAATTTTTTAAAGCCATTTTAAGGACAAAATTATTAGCCCCTTTAAGCTATATATTTTTTCGATAGTCTACAGAACAAACCGTCGTTATACAATAACTTGCCTAATTACCCTAACCTGCCTAGTTAACCTAATTAACCTAGTTAAGCCTTTAAATGTCACTTTAAGCTGTATAGAAATGTCTTGAAAAATATCTAGTCAAATATTATTTACTGTCATCATGGCAAAGATAAAATAAATCAGTGATTAGAAATGAGTTATTAAAGCTATTATGTTTAGAAATGTGTTGAAAAATTTCTCTCCGTTAAACAAAAATTGTGGAAAAAAATAAACAAGAGGTGCTAATAATTCAGGGGGTTTAATAATTCTGACTTCAACTGTATATACTGCAATATGAAATACATTTCACCAAAAATGTTCCCAGAGATGGGTTGCGGCTGGAAGGGCATCCGCTGCGTAAAATCGTGCTGGATAGGTTGGCGGTTCAATCCGCTGTGGCGACCCCGCAAGGGACAAAGCCGACAAGAAAATGAATGAATGAATTTCACCAAAAATGTTTTTCTTACTTAGATTTTTTGTCTTGTTTCTAGTCCAAATATCTAAAAATTCTTAAATCAAGAAGCATTTTCTAGATGAGCAAAACATATTGTCTTATTTTCTGAAATAATATGCCAATATAAAGTGAGTTTTTCCTTAAAACAAACAAAATAAGCTGTCAATGGGGTGAGAAAAATAATCTTATGTCAAAAGTAAAAACACGATTATTTTGCTTACCCCATTGGTGGATTATTTGGCTTGTTTTAATGAAAACTCACTTAATATTGGCATATTATTTCTGAAAACAAGTCAACACTTTTTGCTTGTCTAGAAAATACTTATTTATCTAAGAATTTTTAGATATTTGGACTAAAAACAAGACAAAATCTAAGCAAGAAAAGCATTTTTTGCAGTGCATATAGATTGAATATCTCCATTTGTGCAGAATTCATTATTTCAGAATGTTTAGGGTGATTTTAAAAGGGAGTGCATTTGCAGGAATTAATATAAAGTTAAAATTCAATTTAAACCAGATTTTTAGAGGAAAAAAAAAAACATATAAATGAGTAAAAAAAGTGCTTTATCTGCTACTTTTTTCTGGTAAGTCTAATGCCTCATTTACACTAGCAGCGACTTGGTAGCTGCCTGTCGCTCTGGGTGGCGACCTGCTGCAAACGCAGGTCTGTGTAGGTCTACAGCATGGAGAATACAACTGGCCAATGAAGAAAATCGTTCTTCATTTGCATAAAATTGAAGGATTCTCAACTTTGTTGCGTCGCTCGACACACCCACCTGGTCATCAACGGTCGCTGTCGCTCGTGTAGACAGAGGTCACCGAAAGTTGCGCACTCTTCATTGAAATGAATGGTTGCTTTTTTCATTATTTGCTACTACGAGTCGCTCGTGTGAATGAGGCTTTATTGGCATAGGACACAAATATTTAAAAATCTTATGTAAAATGACAATTGGCAGCCTTCACTAGCTACAAATGTTATTGTTTCTTGTGCCTGAATGCTTTAAACTCACTTGATATGTTTAACAGAAGAAAAGTAATGCAAATTATGAACTTTAAATCCACAATGGTTAAACTTTGCTATTAATCTACAAGCTCCTGGTCAACCATAACCCATACTTGACATTGAAGATCATGCGATGTGACCATTGCAGATGTGCACATTGCTATAGCAATGGTTAAACGATATATTGCACAGCCCTAGCTTGATGCACCTTATTAACTCGATGCTTTTACAAAAACAAAGAAACCATGTTCCAGTATTCACATAACAATGAGAACACTGGGAAATTAATGAAAAAAACATTTCCTCAATTTTTAGTTGAATATGTCATTCTTTGAGAATAAATTATTGTAGAAACCTCCTGTAGATCCAATTTCAGTCTTGTTAGCCATGAAAATGAAAGATTGTTGTCTCTTTTTTTCAGTCTTTCAGTCTTTTTGATTGAAATAGTCATTAAAACTTACCTGCAACGTTTTCTTTAATGGCTTGTTTGGCTTTAGGTATTGATGTAGACTTCTTCTTGACTAGTGATCAAACATAAACATATTACACTAAAGATATTATACAGTAAGGCACTGCTAATATACTGTACAGTGCATTTGGAAAGTATTAATAGAGCTTCTCTTTTTACACATTTTTTTATGTTACTGCCTTATTCCAAAATGGATTAAATTCATTTATTCCCTCAAAATTCTACACACAATACCCCATAATGACAATGTGAAAAAAGATTTTTTGAAAATGTTGCAAATTTAATAAAAATAAAAAACCTGAAAAATCACATGTACATCAGTATTCACAGCCTTTGCTCAATACTTTGTTGATGCACCTTTGGCAGCAATTACAGCCTCAAGTCTTTTTGAATATGATGCCACAAGCTTAGGCGGCCGGCCAGCTCTTGGAAGAGTCCTGGTGATTCCAAACATCTTCCACTTATGGATAGAGGCCACTGTGCTCATTGGAACTTTCAGAGCAGCAGAATTTTTTCTGTAATCTTCCCTATAGCTTTGTGCCTCGAGACAATCCTGTCTCTGAGGTCTACAGACAATTCCTTTGTCTTCATGCTTGGTTTGTGCATTGACATGCACGGTCAACCCTGCGACCTTATACTGTATAGACAGGTGTATGCCTTTTTCAAATCATGTCCAATCAACTGAATTTGCCACAGGTGAACTCCAATTAAACTGCTGAAACTTCTCAAGAATGATCAGTGAAACAGAAAGCACCTGAGCTCAATTTAGAGCTTCACGGCAAAGGCTGTGAATACTTATGTACATGTGATTTTTTTTTTCAGGTTTTTTATTTTTAATAAATTTGCAACAATTTCAAAAAATCTTTTTTCACATTGTCATTATGGGGTATTGTGTGTAGAATTCTGAGGAAATAAATGAATTTAATCCATTACAGAAAAAGGCTATAACATAAAAAATGCGGAAAAAGTGAAGCGCTATTAATTCTCTCCGGATACCCTGTACATGCATGCATACAATTGTGTTTATAATTATTAACACCCTTATTAAATATGAGCAAAAGTTATGAAATTAAATTTGAACTGTTTATGCTTTTAATCTTGCATAAAGATATCACAAAAACGCATGACCTTTTATTAAAATTACTAATTGAAAACGAGGGGGAAATCTTATTAAGAAATATATCTTTTTTTTTTTTTTTTTTCTCAAAATGCACTTATCACTGCAGGTTGCCACTTTTTGTACCACTTTGATTTGACTTGACATTTAAGGCCATTTTAAAAGTTAATTGGTTGATATTTTAACATTTCATTTTTGGAGATCAATCCAATTTTAAACAGCACTGTTTTATCCACTTTTTTATTCCTGTACTTGCTGGTTACAACTGAAATGAGTAAATATATATAGTACATATATATACATAGTACTATATAGTTGATATACAGTATATATCAAATAAGAGTATAAAATATTAACATATTAAAATATTTTATCAGGGGGTTCTTTATATTTGAAACACTCAAATATGAGCATCAGTAAATTTGATAATATATAATAAAATAACTTACCATCTGCAGTGGGCTTCACTACCTTTGCAGATTTTTCTTCTTCACATGTAGACACAAAAAAGAATGTATTATGACATTAATTAAATTTATCAATATCCAAACTTCACTTCTTAAGGACAAGTTTCATAAGACTGATGGATAAGTACTAAGTATTTTGTCGTATCAAACAAAATTGCATATTGAGAAATGTTAATGTAAATAATTGTTTTCATCTGCCCTTATTCAGAAATCTACAGAAGTAGAGGAGCAATGCAGAATTTAGCTAAAGGTAAAAGAAGTAGGAGGGATCACTAAACTGTACTCTCAGCAAAACTCTGTGGTGCTTTTTATGTCCAGCACTTTATAAAACAGTGAGGCAGAAAACTTTATGACATTGCCACAGGGTGGCTAAGAGGCACTTGCCTATAGAAGCGAGGCAAATATCATCTAGTGTGAAATATTTATAGCTGTTACCAGTTTCTAAACACTCAGTTAAAGCTCTTTCTTTGAGTAGTATACAGGAACTAATAAAAAAAGCAAGTCGCTGCTTTTTTTTAACTTTAAAAGGGCCCTATTATGTTTTGTTTTTAGACTTTCGACTTCCTTTATTTTGAAGTGTTGCTGTTTGAGTATGAAAAACATGTGCAAAGTTACAAAGTATCTACTCCAAAGGGAGTAATTCTCTATATCAGTAAGCACTATTTCCGAGCTCCCTTAAACTCATTGTTTTTCTGAGTTTTTGTTTGAAAAAGCACAATACAATATCCAGGATTTAAATAATTTCCACCCAAGAGGACGAGTCTTGGTTGAGTTGCATTAGTAGGTGTTGTTTTCATTTTCAATAGATGCTGTTTCACAGATCTAATACTGATACATTGTTCTGCAGCAGTTTACATTCGCCAGCATAGTCAAAATAATTCATAACATTGATAGATTACTGATAGACTTTGTGTATTAGCTTAATTTCTCTGCTCTCAAAAAATGGTTTATTTAATTGTATGTTTATATTATTGTATAACAGAAACATTTATTGTAACCTGAAAAGGCTTTAGAACAAGCACAAATAGGATTGCTTTTGCAGGACTAACCAAGGCACCACCCTTTTTTGGAGTTGGGGTCAGGGAAAAGCAGCTAATTTGCATTTAAAAAAGATACAAAGACACATTTTTGCCTACACTCAGAAACTGACATTTATAGCATGATATATTATTGGTAACACTTCACAACGATGTCCATTAGTTAATGTTTGTTAATGTATTTACTAACATGAATTAACAGTACTAAAGTTATAAACAGTATCTAAAGTTGCGCGTGTTATAGCTGTTTATACAACAGTTCTGTCTTGTTCTTGAATCTGATTGGCTGATAACCACGCATGCGATATTCTGCCAGTAACAGCACTCGTCCAGCCTCTTAACCCTGTATGTCAGCCCACATACAGCTACAAGCAGAGGACACTCTACAGTTTGACAACTATTGCTGCTTTTGGGCAACATACTGTACTTTAAATGCTTGTTTAGTTGAGATTTCATTTGTTTAGATAGCATCTATGCAGTTTATTATTAAGAACAGTGCCTATTTTAAAATATTTATAATTTCAGAGAGACAGCGTGTTGGCGGCCATTAGCCTGTTTTTGAGCAAAGACGGTTGACCATGTTCATTCACAAGATGACGACAATTTCAAACTACAGCTGATCAAATCATTATTAAGCAGGTAAATACCTTTTAAGTTGTAGTGCTGAGATGGCATTTCATGCCGTCCGCCCATATAATTTTAAAATGTGAGCAAAATCACCTGTTTTGATATCACTTAAGACATTACACAAGAGAATCATTTAAATACTAGCTCTAAAGTGGCGTCGGTGAATTAGTAACGGCTTCTGCTGTTCTGACGTCAGCTGCAGATGTAAATGAATGGAGGAAGAAAGTAGTTCCTGATACAAAAGGGTTTTGAGACTCTCCGTGTTTGATTTTTCTTTTTTATACACACGATTATGCCGTCGAATTGTTGTATAAACGCAATATCACACGAGTAGCAGTGCGATGTGGCTGTATATCGTCACTGGTGGGACACAACGCACGATATACAGCCACATCGCACTGCTACTCCTGTGATATTGCTCATGTAGCATACCTGTGAGTTAACATGAATTAATAATGAACAGTTTTATTTTGTGATAATGTGATAAATGTATTGTCCATTGTTTGTTCATGTTAATAAATCCATGAATTCATCTAATGGAACATAATTTTAACGTGTTACCAAATTATCTTTAAGGTGAGTTGATACTTAATAGAAACATTTTGGGTACACCTGATATTATCCAAAAAGAAAATGGCAAAATAGGACCCCTTTTGGTTTTAAGTATGAAAAGTGAATATATTAGCTTGAGTAATGAATACTAAATATACTTTGTAATTAGTAAGTTTACCTTTGTATTTGGCTGCTGTAACTCTTGCCTTCCTTGTTACTTCTGGCTCTAAAGAGAATAGAGAACAAATATTTATGATTTTTTTAATGTTTAACAATCAAATTGGTGATAATTGTGATTTTAAGTTAATTTTAGTTAATTTAAGCAATCATTTGCATTAATTAGTCAACTTTATTAATGATGGTGTAAATAAATAAATAAATGGATAAATGCATTAATATGCATGACAATATGAAGCGTGTATGTAAAATATATAATATGCAACATAAAAATGTACCTCTCTTAGTAGAGGAAGGTTTTGCCCTTTCTTTAGTGATGACTCGCTCTGCAAAAGAGGAAATTATAGGTTATATCTCATTAATATAAAACTACAGCTAAACCAGTTCCTGAACCATAATTACCTGTCCTTTTAGGCTTTGCTTTCACAGCTATTGGCTCTTAGGCACAAAAAAATGATTTATTTAGTAAGCAAATAGATCTAAAATGGAATTTTTTTTGGCCATTTTTCTATTGTTCTTACCTTTCTTTGCCACTGTATGTTTTACTGTAGGTTTAGTAACTGTGGGTTTTTGATCACAAACAGTGCAAAAACAAAGTTAAATGCAGATTCATAAACATGCATTAAAAATGTATTAAAAATAATCAATCTACAACATGATTAATAACATTTAGTTTCAGAGTTTTTACCTTTTTTCGCTGGAGCTGCCTTGGCTTTTTCTTTCGGAGGAGCTGGTTCTAAAATTGGAAGTCAGAGGTTAATTTTTGTCTCAGGGTTGCTAACATTACAAACTAGAAAACAAAATACATCCCATTTCAGCCTGATCTCATGAGGAAACGTAACTATTTTACGTTTTGTCAGTTTAGTGGCTAATTTGTACGAATATGTACAAGTTCAGTCGTACGAAAATACCCAACCCCACCCCTAAACTGAACAATCATTGGGGGATAAGCAAATCGTACTAAATTGTACAAATGAAATTGTACGAATTCATACGAATTAGCAACTAAATCAAAAAGTTACGATTTGTCATGAGATTGTGTTGCCCATTCATATTACCGGTGCCATTCTTGAAAATTACCTTTCTTTTTAGCAGCTTGTTTAGGCTTTTCCTTTGCATCTTCTGGTTCTTAAGCAAATAAAACATTAAATTAGATAAGTAAAAGAGCCAATTATTATCATAAATAAAATAAAATTCTATATACGTTATGAGACAAACACCTTTCAATGTAGTGGGAGCTTGATGAGTTGTTAAAATGGGAATTTCGGATTCTGAAAAACACATGGATAACTGTTAAGTGTTAAAAAAACGTGTAATTCTGTGATTAATTAGATTAATTCGATTTTGTGGCACTACATAATAGGGCTGCACAATAGGAGTGTCAGAATTAATTGTTTCTTCGGTGCACCGCGATGCAGACGTGGACAATTCAGTATTGGTTCAGTAATAGATCCTAACTGGTTATTACGTACTGACGTCATTTATCTCATATACACTCTATAGTTTACTATGGCAAGGGAGGCAAGCATGAGTAATAAAAATGCTCCAACTACTTAAAAAACACAGAAACTGCACACGCTTCCTCTCCTCTCGGCTGTTACAGCGATACTTGTGGATCCACGCACGAGTGTGTCTGCAGAGCGTGTTTTCTCCACCGCGTCTATCATGGATCAGCTGTGATCGGCGTTGCCATTTATCAGTGTAATGCCCCGGTCACACTCGAGTTTGAGCGTGCAAAATTCTGTAGTACGGCGCTGCGAAAAGGAGCGGGATTAAACAAGATGATTAGACATTTTAAAAAGCGAGCAATTGGTCCATATTTTAAATTTCTGTACAGAGAGGTTATGTTTTCAACTTCAATTGGTCTTACGCAGTCATGTGATGCGATTTCACAGGTAAGAGTTGTCGCACGAGCTTGCGTTTCTGGTCTGACGCATTCGCTTGCATATGAATGGACGTCTATGGGGAGAAAAGTCCAGCGGCTTCACTTATAGCGCCAGAGCATTGAGCCAATCGCAGCCCTTTCTGTTGAGTGCGTGACCAATCATAGTCATTTTACAACTCGCTCGACAATGCTCAAAAAGCAAGCGGGAAAATATTTACGTTTGTTTATTTGCTCTAAATGCTCAGGTTGTTTTGTGCATGTACTTTCGTTTTTGGTTGATACATTCAAAAAGCGTGTTTTCATTGAGCAGGTAAAATTAAATGTACATTTCATGTATCTGACTGCTTGTATTAAAGGACAAAATTGTATTTCAAATACACAGAAAATGTATTTATAAATTATACATTTTAATATAAGAATTCTTGTGCTGTGAATTAAAATCTAAAATTGTGTATGGAAAGCATTGCCAATGCACCGCGATGCACAGAGATATCGTATTGAACCGAATCGATGGCATAATAATCGTAACTGAACCGTGAGAGGTTGACACCTCTACTGCACATTATATCGTTTCAGCATCGATATCGCAATGTGCGAGTCCGCAATTGTCACATCGCAGGGATCTGCAATGTAGTTGAGATTATAGTTGACGAGACATTTCAGTTAACAACATAGTGGATTATTTTCAGATTTTAACCTTAGTGTAAAAGTTTATTATTGGCACATGTTTTTAAGACCGGACTGTAAGAATTTGAAGCAAATTTTTGGCACAATAAATCTTTGAAGCTTAAAGATTAATTGTACATTATATAATTATTTACTCAATTAAAACAATACAGTATTATTATTATTATTATTATTACTATTATTATTATTATTATTATTATTATTATTATTATTATTATTACTATTATTATTATTATTATCATCTTTTCTCTGTTCCATTTAACTTTGTTTGACATTTTTAAATTATTTTTTATGCAAATATGCTTCCCTACAGAATCATCCCAATCAATCTAAAATTATGAATTCCTTACAAGCTGTTTAAGTCATCTGCTGAAATTGCATTTATATTGCAATATATATTGTAATATATATGAATGAAAATTTTGCAATGTCAGTTTTTTTCAATATCGTGCAGCCCTACTACACATTGTAACTTAGTTAGCAAAAACACACAACGAGTATCTTAATGAATACATTTGGATTAAAATAGATTTGGATACCTGGAATAGCCGATGGTGGTAATGGGCTGCTGGTAACTATATGATGAACTGTAGGATAAAATGCTTGTCAGGGTATTAAAGGATGCTTTCAAATTACAGTAAACACTGTTTTACAATAACTGGGTTCCACACAATTCCTTCATTTTGTCCCAACACAAATTAAGTTTGTAATTTACAAAATTACAACCCCCCACCCCCCCCCCCCCCAACCCCAAAAAAAAAAAAAAAGAATTGTGTTTTTTCAACTCATTTTTAATAAGTAGTTTGAACAAGTCATTTTCTGAGTGCATAGTGATTCTAGGTGACTGCATTACTCACCATACCAGCCAGGGGGCGCTGGGCAGTACACAGGCGTTGGTCGGCACATAGGAACTGTTATATAGAGTTGTGACAGAAAGATTCAGAGTTACAGCAGACTGATTGTAGATTGCGTCTCATTGCTGCTGTCGTGTTGCATTATATGAACGTAACGTAGTGTAATAATAAAAAGGCTCAAGGCTATGAGTTATACTTACGCTCCTGTATCGGAGCTGGAGCTGCTGACACTTCCATGTTCTCTGAGGGTCTGGATCCTGTTATTAGGAGAAAAGAAGAGCACTGCTGTCATACTGTTAGATCAAACTGAATTTTAAAACATCAACTTCAAGGAATAGTTCACCCACAAAAAAAGAAGAAATATCTGTCATAATTTACCCATCCTCATGTTGATCAAAAATGTCTTCAGTAGAACACAAAAGGAGATTTTGAGCAGGATTTCATGATGTTCTTTCTCATACATTGAATATTAATAGTGACTTGGGCTTGTCAGGCTCCAAATACCAACTACTAAATACCAAAATAATAATAATATTAATAATAATTCATAATAATAATAATAAAACAGACAAATTGAGGAAATTCTCTGTATATTTTTGGTGTATTTATAACATATTTATGTTATATTGATTTACTATTATATATATATATATATATATATATATATATATATATATATATTGCAAACACAAGGGAAAACCATATAAATATTATTAACTGATTATCATGATGTGATCAATGTATATTTTGTTAGCATCTTTACATTTGGGCATAGTTAAAACCCATATGCATTGTAAAGAACATTTTTCCTGTCCTAATTGTTTTATTTCAATCAATTTAACTTTCTTAGTCAATTTACATCAGTCAAACTGATTAAACTATTATGTTAAACTTAAAACTTAAAGAAAATCACAAAAAATCTGATTAACTTATTAAAATAAGTTCAAGTACCATAAAAACATTTGTTGACATGGATTTCTCTATATATTTTTTTACAGTGTAGACTGCAGATTGCCATTTTTTTGCCAAATAAGACTGTTATTAAATTACCTTAACCAACTTTAGTTTTTTATTTTTTATTTTTTGGCTGTACACAAAAAAAAAAAAATTGACTGAACTTTAAATTTTAAGGCAACCAGCTTCAGGACAATTTTGAGTTTACTCAACTTAAATCGAGTCAAGTACAGTACTTGGGTTGAAAGTTGAGTCAACTCAAAAATGTCCTGAAGCTGGTTGGCTTAATTTTAGGTCAAGTTTTTTTTTTTTGAGTGTATATAGCATATTATTTAAAGCAAGTATTGTGAAAATATCCAATCCAGGCACACTGTAAATAAAAAAAAAGCTGGGATCAACACAATCGATTTGTATTGGGACAACATTAAGGAATTAAGTTAACTTATTAGTTTTTATGAATTTAAGTGGATTGAATTTAAAACAAGAATTGTGTTGTTTCAACTCATTTTAAATAAGTAATTTGAACAAACAGCAAAGTGCAGCAAAGTGAGTGCATCACTTTTGGCTATTACTGTTGCTCATAAGTTGTATACATCTTTTTATTGTACTTTTTTAATTGATGAATAACAAAAATGGGTTATACGGAAAAGAGCATTTCTGAACATGTATTAAATCATCTTTTTTTGTGTTCATGAAGGAAATAAAATCACATACGTGAAATAAAGGTGAAAATATTAACAAATGTATATTTATTGATGAACTATTCCTTTTTAGTAGTTAAAGCATGATAAGATCATGAGGATTTACTTCTCATTTTGGGTATGTTGACAGCCGCTGCCTTTGCTTTTGGAGCTGTGGATCAGAGAGCAAACTTGAGTCTGTGATATTCATTATTCACTCCGTATTGTTTGAAACATGTCTTTCAGGGGATGATGATAAAAATAAGCAGGATCGCTTTGTTCTTGTACCTTTTTTAGCTTTTTCTAGTCTTGTTCTTACTGGAGCCTCTTTTTCTGATAATATTAGTGAAAAGGTGAAGTAGAAAAAAAAACTTGGTTATACAAATACATCACAGGTAGGTGTGTTTTTTGGATATTTAAATCTGAGTAAAATTTGACAGAGCTGATAGATACCTTTTCTCGGTTTAAGCAGAGTCTCCCTTTTCTTGGTGTCAGCTTCTGATATGGAAAATACATTAAACAAATTAAAAATTAGTCTTCAGATATATGCTCTGTATATACAGTTGAAGGCAAACTTATTAGCCTCCTGTGAAATTATTCTTTTCATTTATTTCAAATATTTCCCAAGTGATGTTTAAGAGAACAAAGACATTTTCCCTTTCTACTGGAGAAAGTCTTATTTCTTTTAGTTTGACTGGAATAAAAGCAGTTTAAATACTTTTAAAAGGATTTTTAAGGTCAATATTATTAGCCATTTTTCCCGATTGGCTTAAGAACAAACCACTGTTTTGTTGCCTAATTAACGTAACTTGCCTTGTTAATTATCTTGGTTAAAGGTGCAATAGGTGATTGTCTTCAGAAACATTTTTTGTTGTGCTGGTTGAAAGTCTCTTCACATTCCAATAGTAATGATTAACGTAAATGATCTAAATGTATTTATTTGTATTTTTATATTCTGGATAAGATATAAGACAAAAAATGTTCCCATAATTCTGGTAAGTAGCCCAAACGGACTATCAACAAATGTAGATTTGTACATTTGTGCTCCCATTCACGCAGATCCGCCATTTGGTACCTTTTAAACCATCGTTAATGTAGATTTTTATTTAATTTAATAACAAAACATGTGCTGCATGGTGGCGAAGTGGGTAGCACGTTCGCCTCACAGCAAGAAGGTCGCTGGTTCGAGCCTCGGCTGGGTCACTTGACGTTTCTGTGTGGAGTTTGCATGTTCTCCCCGTGTTGGCGTGTTTGGCACATGTCCAAAAACTTGTGGTGTAGGTGAATTGGGTAGGCTAAATTGTTTGTAGTGTATGTGTGTGAATGAGTGTGTATGAATGTTTCCCAGTGATGGGTTGCAGCTGGAAAGGCATCCGCTGGGTAAAACATATGCTGGATAAGTTGGCGGTTCATTCCACTGTGGTGACCCCAGATTAATAAAAGAGACTAGGCTGAAAAAAAATGAATGAATGAATAACAAAACATAAGTAAATAGTGCTATTCCACCTAGCCTGCTTTACTGAGCTGAAGTTGGTTTTATATTCACATTGGTTCATTTTTGAACAGTGATAACCTGTGACCCGCTCCCTATATTTACCATGCTACTTTGAATATTCGATCTGAAATAGCATGTAAGTATGGCTTAGTAATAAGTGTAATTCCTGCACGCCACCGGCTAACCACTAAGCATACAGATAACGTGTGAGAGAGTGAGACCAGCGATCCTTGCATGTGTGAAATATTGCACATTATGACAAGTTTTGCTTGCTACACAACTGAAAACGTGCTAAATAGTTTTTCGTTCTGAATTGTAGTATTATAAAGTACTATTAAGTTTTCTAACTGGCGAATGACATGATCTAGTGGGTCTCTGTCATCTTTAATGTCACGTTTGTGATTTCAGGAGGCATGGCTTTGGACGGCAGGGGAGGGGACTGTGTTTTCAAAGCTATTATGCTAACGGTTAACATTTTGGCAAATCACCTACTGCACCTTTAGGCCATTAAATTGCACTTGAATACTAGCTGAATACTAGTATCTTACGAAATATAATGTACTGCCATACTCAGTGTTTCCTCTAGGATTTTTTCCAGCTGTGGCGGCAGGCCTGGTAGACACAGATCTACCAACTACCTATGGCGTTATTTCAATGACAAATGTCATGAGCACAGTATTACAAGTGGAGATCGCATTCATCTGCTTGCGTGCCTATTTCCTCTGTTCGTGCACAAAACTACTTGCACGCCCTTGTGCGCTCTCAAATGAACATTGCTGAAGTGCGATTTAGTGCGTTTATGAAACAAGTATGTCTCCAACATTTATTAGATTTGCTAGGAACATTTATAATTGCGTCCAATATACCTACAGAGCGGCATTAATGCTTCCTGAAGTAAAGTGAAACGGCTATAAACTCCAGCAAGATAAAGTCATTGTATGCAGAACCATAGACCTTTATAACTAAAAGCTACGTCGTGTTTGCTGGCCTCACGCATCACGCACCTGTCAGTCAGTCAGTATGTCACTTTAAAGGGTTAAACAAATAACGCACAGCACTATTACGATTACAGAAAAGTCAGCGCTGTTATAATTCACTTACCTTTTAATACGTTTTGGTGCGATTGTAACCCACTGTTTAAAAAAACACGACTGAATATTTTTGAATGAGAAGCTGTAACGTAGCCGTGGCAGGATTAATTTTGGTGTGGCACTCGCAATGGAAGAATGAATATAGCGGAAACCCTGATACTAGTATCTAGAAGTATAGTATGAACACGGTAAAAAAATGTGGGGTTCTACACAATCAATTTGTGTTGACAGCTCAGTCAGTTAACTTATTACTCTTAAGTTTAAGAGAATTGCTCATGAATCAAACAAACAAAGACTTGTGTTTTTCAGCTCATTTTAAATGAGTGGTTTGAACAAAGAGAACACTTTTGGGTGTACTTTCATCATAGCAAAGAAAAAATAAATTAGTTATTAGAAATTAGTTTTTTTTAATACATTTTTTTTCAATTTTTTTTATACATCTGTGATTTATCAACAACATAGCCAGTATGATTTGCTGTAAAATGGCTGTAATATTCAGAAATTTTTAACTTTTAAAGTGTTTGGGGGAAAAAATCTTAAATGGCACTTGGGAATTAAAAAAATAAGTCAAATTTCACAGTAGGGCTAATAAAAATGCCTTTTACTATATTTACAAACTTTGCTTCTATCAAGTTGCTGGAATAATGACAGCATTTAATCAAAAGCCTTAGAGGACATTTAGAAATGTATATTTTTATTTTATAATTACGGAAATACAAACATGGGATTTGAATTTGAAAAACCTGCATCTTTAAAATGCCCAATAATGCTTTTGGCTATGGCTTTTATTGCATTATAGATAAGCCTCTTTTAACCATTTTGCTAACAAGACAGTTTTTAAAGCATACATAAATATGCTTTATCAATTTATTAGTCTGACTACTTCTAGTTGCTTGTTGAGAGCTGTGCTGTTAAAGCAAGCAGTTTGCTGTAGAAATTGACATTTGCCTTGAGCTAAACCAGCTTTAATCAAACAAAACAATACATCACATACTTTTGCGCTCTATGGTGACTCTTTTAGCTGTGAAATGGAAAAACAGTCAGATGTAAATCAGCCTGAACTGCTTTGCTTAGAGTTTAAACTTTAATTTGTAATGACTAAATTACTGATGCTGTGCATTGTTTTTGTAAAAAGCATTTGTCATATCTATCAGCAATCATAGTTGCTTTTATACTTTCCAGGCTTGATATGAAAATATATGCTTAATGGTTGAAAAAAAAAAACCTAGATTAACAGATATGCACCAGGGGGCACTATTGTGTTTGCCAAAGCCTCTGCAAGTGTGAGGAAAAAACTGATATAAAATCCTCAGTGATGTCTTTTTAAACAGATGAGTGTATTAATATAGGCTATGGCGGAGATTAAAGGATATAAATCCATTAATTTAAACTTGGATGAGCAAAATAATAGACACATATAATATTTAAAATACCAGTTATGTGATATTAACTTAGTCATAGAATTATTAAAACACTATAAAATTCCGCGGCTTTATATCTGTGACAATATAATCTCTAAATATGTGGCTTGGAAATCTAGGAAATCTACACATTTCTAATTATACTTCAATTTCTGTTTTATTTTAATGGAATTTTTAAAGGGACAGTTCGCCCAAAAATTTAAATTCTGTCATCATTTACTCACCCTTCATTTGACCTGTTTGAGTTTTTGTCTTCTGTTGAACAGAAAAGAAGATATTTGGAAGAAAGCTGGAAACATTTAACCATTGACTTCCAACGTATTTGTTTTTTTTTTTTACTATGGAAGTCAATGGTTACAGGTTTCCAACTTTCTTCAAAATAACTTCTCTTATAGGTTGAGTAGAAAAAAGTAAGGCAGAAAAGTTTGGAATTACCTGAGGGTGAGTAGTTTAGTTTTTATTAAGTTTTCATTTTTTTTGGTGAACTATCCCTTTAAAGCTGCTCTATTTACATGGCCTAGCATAACCCTGATTACTCAAAAGAAATCACACACTACTACAATATTGTATTGTCCTCTTTACTGTCAATAAACGCGTTACAAACAATTGCAGTATAGCTGCAGCCATTTCTGTACTACAAGTACCTCTTTTCTTCACTCTGTCAGGTTCAGCTGAAAGAAAAAGGAGTAGTGCTTCATTTTAATATTACACTAGATGGTGACTTTGGATGCACAAAACTGACTGCTGAAGGTCCCGTGAAGTGCTTTGAAATGTCCATTATGTTATTTTATGATTGACAATCTCAACTGAAACATGAAGACATGGTGGGACATATTGTATATAAGTCACTCCCCTTTAAAAAAAAACAGACAATACCGTTTTTTTTTTTATCACAGCTCTGACAGGGAGAGAGGTTGAGCTCAAATGCTTAAATGTAACGCAAATGAGAAGTGTCTTGAACAAGGTGGGACATGTCCCGTACCAGAGTGCATTTGATTGATCAGAAAATTTGATAAGAAACTGAAGGATGAGGTGATGTCAAAAAAAAAGTTGATCCATTTAGGCAGAATTGACAAGATGCAAGATTTCAGTGTTTATATGGTCTAAATGCAAATTTTGTCACTGTGCACACTGGCTTATAGATATCCTTAAGACTAACATACTGATACTACATCTAATGAAAACTTTTTCACGGGACCTTTACAAGAGGACAAGTTTAATACACAACAATACAAACATGTTTTTTCCAATCTCATTATGAGTTTCTAAAGTACAGTATAGTAATGCAAGCAAGGTTAAGAGAGATTTGCAAAATTCAAACTTTACAGTACAACAGGACAGTCTTTTTATTCTTACATATTCCATTATTTGAATCCAACTAAATGTTATTGTAAAACACTGGCCACTTTATTAGGTACATATTTATATTGTTGTTGTTGTTGTTGTTAGTACTGGATTGGGCCTCCTTTAGCTTTCCCAACTGACTTACAGTATGTCTTTGATTTAACAAGGTTCTGAAAATATTAATCTTTCTGAGATTTCTGATATGATGACATCTCTATATGTGTGTCCATAATGTGAATTTCCTGTTCTTTCACATTTAAGAGGTGCTGTATTTGACTGAGATCTGGTGATTGTAGAGATCATTTAAGTATTGTGAACTCATTGTTATCAAGCAAGAATTTTGAGATGATTTGAGCATGAAAACTGCATGTTATCCTACTCTAAGCAGCATCACCAGATAAATGCATGCATGCAACAATACGTAGGTAGACTGTTGGGTTAAATGATGCTCAGTTGGTGCCACTGTACCTTTACATCACCAGCAGCCTGGACTAAATTTTTGCTCTGACAACATCATCTGAGAAATCGAGATTTATCAGATAAGATAAACAAACTGTAGGGTGTTGTCTTTGCTGTAGCTCATCTACTTCAGTGTTAAATATGTTGTGCAGACCTAACAAGTGCTTTATTCTGCTGCAACATTCAGAAATGTCATAAAAGCTTTGGTCAATCCTGCCTTGAATCACTAGTTCAGTCTTACTGCTGTCTTTATGTAAGCATGAACCAGTCTGTCAATTCACCACTCAACAAGACATAACTGCAGCTCAGCATTCTGATCATTCTCTATTAAACCTTCATATAATTGTATGTGAATACCCCAGAATATAAGCAGTTTCTGAAATACTCAGGGCAGCCTTAGCTGTCTGGCAACTGAACTCAATTACTGTGAGTGACATTTTTAATGCTCAGTTTAAACATAACAACAAATGTGATTTGCTGGTTAGATATTTGCATTGAGGAGGAACTGAGCAGGTACAATTTATCTGATAAAGTGGCCAGTGACAATGTGCACTCAAAAATGACTTTTGCTGCTTGTTCAAGCTACTTATTTGAAATGAGTTGAATCAACACAATTCCTCATTTTTTTGTGGGGGACAACTTAACTTTTTATGTTCAATTCACTAAAAATTATAAAAACAATTAATTTAATTTAATTTGTGTTGGGACAGCATGGGAATGAATTGTGTGGAACCCAGCATTTTTTACAGTGTAAATTGTATTTAGTTGCATGAATTGACATAAAGCATCAAGGGTCACACTGTAAAACCAGGTAAGTTAAGTTTGAGAAAACCAATTGCGGTAAACCATTTAAGTTTTGAAACAAAATGGTTTGAGTACTGTAAACTTACATGTATATTATTTGTGTTGATGTTGTCAAACATCTAGAGTATTAGTAACTTTTTGGCCTCTTTTAATGATGTAGGCGCAAAGTCTAAAGCGCATGGCACAAAAGCATTAATGGCGTATCCGAATTTTGCTATTTTAAGGACGGAAAAATAAGGCGCATGATCTAACAGGGTTGTGCTTATTCTCTTAATGAGTTAAGGGTGTGTTTTGAGCATAACTTGCATTAAACCAATCAGAGTCTCATCTCCCATTCCCTTTAAGAGTCAGTTTCGTCGCGCTGGTGCATTTGCTATTTACATAGCGGACTGTGTAAGTGGAAAAACTGAATGCTTTACTAGGGAGAAAACAGTCAAACAAACCATCTGTGCGAGGATTAAGAACAAGCCTCCTCCATTCAGCCACTTTTCTTTCTCTTTAGTTTACTTTTACTCTTTACTCCTTTACTTTCATGGATAAGGAAACGGTGTTGTTTAATTTCATTTAAGCGCAAAGATTTGTTTCGAAACTAATTCTAATTTCCAGCAAACGAATAAATGAACAATAATAATGAAGTGTGGTCAAAAAACTGAGTTATGTCCAAACGCGTCCTATTCTCATGCCCCAAATGGTGATGCAGACTTCTCCAAAACACGACAGGTGGACAAATCTAAACTTGTTTTTATTAAAACAAATGTAAACATGCATATACTGTAATAAATAATAGTACTAATAATAACATTATACAAATTGTCATAAATAAACTGAAAAAAGCCCCCCAACATGAAGAAGGCATTTTAGGTAGTGTTTTTTTTTTATATTTTTGTAGAAAATAATAATTTTGTAACATTTTAATCCTTTATTTTTTTTCATATATAAAGATATTAGTGTATTGCTGTACATCCTGTTTGTATTAAGCAATGTGTAAGTATTTTGTACCTGCATAGGCGCATAACTAACGCGATCTGCGCTGGACTTTAGACCAGGTTTCAGCTGGTCAGTGGCGCGGTCTATTTCAGTTCCTCAAAATAGCAACGCGCCAACAATGTGCCACCTTTTCAGATCAGCACACCCATAAGTCCACAAAGTGGCCCAAATACATTTGCTATTTAAATAAGCTGACACAAAATGTGAAAATTAGGGTTGCGCTGGTCTGAAAATAACAACAAATTGTGCCAAACACATATTGCGCCAGGTGTATGATAAGGCCCTTTAAGTTCAGTTATCAAATTGATATGAATTTAGTTAATAGAACAAGCAACTATATAGCCAACTATATAAGTGCAAACAACAAATGGTTTGCTATTGCTTCTAGCATTAGATTTAAGTTAACACAAAAAATGTAATTAATTCATTCATACCTTATTAGGTTTGAGTTCTCCTTAATATAATCAGTTCATGAGTTACTAAAATTCTTTTTCATGAAGTCAAAGTAACTTTTATTTAAATTGTAAGTTAAACTAACTTATTTCATTAATGATTTTCACTGTTAGATTTTCCTGTGCAGTTAAAGTATCTATAAAGTTAACAACTCACATTTAATTTCTCTAGATGCTGATACAGAAACTAACCATATGGGTCATATTCCATGCATGCTTTGTACATATACACTGCAAAAAAAAGTCTTCCACACAATTCATTCTCGTTGTCCAAACACAAATAGGTTAAGTTGCCTTAATTGTGTTTACAAATTCAAGTGGATTAAACATAAAACAATTAAGTTGTCCCAAAACAATCATAAGAAATGTGATTTATCAGGTCATTTCAATAGCACTTTGAATAAGCAGCAAAAAATAAATAAATTGAGTGTACAGTATGAACAGTTCACCATCTTTTCATGCGCACACTTGCCTACCTTCTCTTTTATTTAGGTTTTAGATACACATCATTCACCAGTCAATTATAACATTTTTAGCATGCCATTTTTTGCATGAACACAGTACAAAATGCCTCTTGGTTAGTTATTCTTGCATTGAGAAAACAGTATTTATTAGAACAGAATCCACAAAGATACTAGCATGACTCTGACTACAGTACATTTATGATTTATCATAGCCAGTGTGATTTGCTGTGGAATGACTGTGTTATTCAGAAAAATCGAAAATGCGGCCAGGCTCTTAAATTTTATTTGAAAACAACATGCATGATATTGACCTTGCAAGTCAATATCAAATACCTTTTTCTTCTTTTGGTTTACTGTCTTGGGCTTTCTGAGGCTCTTTATGTATTTGTGAATGCATGCAAGGACAGGTAGAGGGCTCTTTTTGCTTATCTAGATACAAACAAATGCAAAACAGTGAGTGTTGTCAATGAATACAGTGATTCATTTCTTTTTCTTTTTGCTAGAACAGTCAATACCAAAAACAAATCTGCCCTTAATCTATTACATATGAAAATTATTTTGATGTAAACGGAAAAAAAAGACACAATCTAATGAGAGATGTATTAGATTAGCCTCGTTTAAATCAACACAGGATGATAAAGATCACATTGGCAGCTAAACACAGTGATAAATGTCTTCTACAGCTTAATATATTGATGTCATTATCTTTAAAACCCATTATGTGCTTATGCCATCGGAGGCCAATGCCAGGTTTTACGTCCATAAATCAAAATGTTATTACTAAAATTAATTTTTAAAGTGGTGGTGGTAAATCACAGGGATACAAATATGACACCTTCATTATAAGTTCGGATTGCATAAATTTGTCAGAATTAATGTGACAATTTTTGATTAAATGCCAACCCCATCGGTAAAGAGATTGGATTAATACAACACGAAGGAAGCCGGCTGGAAAAAAAAAAAAAAAGTTGACAAGCTCACCAAACAAAATGGAGATTAACAATCATCTGAAGATATTGGCCGAGACGAAGGGAAATGTGTTTTAGCGGCTGCATGCACGAACTTCAAGAAGTCTCTTTGAATAATAATTGTATTGAAATTCAGAAAGTCGGGTTTGATTGTGTTGCTTACATGCTCGCGGGGAATTACGGGGAGGTGTCATTCAAAATGCCTTTAACCTAAAATGCTAATGCCATTTTTGATATCAGTCAACCCTGCAGCCGAGTACATGATCTGTGTTATTAAAACAGCACGCCGTTCTTTCTTCCTTTGTTTTCTCACTGACCTTTGACGCAGAAGTTTATTAGCTAATAAAATGCATTTACTCTTTGCTGATTAAGATCAGCAGGGCAGGTGAATGCTGTAAGATAGGGGTAATAACCTATGACTTTGATTTGCCATTGGAACTTATATTTTTTGCATTAAAACAACATTTAGTGTTTAGTGTAACTAGGCACTGTCTTTGCTGATATCGCCCTGTTTTAAATGCATTGAATAGCACTGTCACTATTTTCAGTGCAAACAAACTGGAAATTGAAAACTTTCAGGAGCAAATGAGCTCATTTTTAAATGGAGAAACAAAACAAAGGAGAAATTACATTAAAAATAACTAAAAAAAAAAAGAAATATATATATATATATATATATATATATATATATATATATATATATATATATATATAAGAAACACGTCTACTAGGATTGCACATTCGGTACCAATCAATACTGAAATTTTAATTTTCCTGCTAACATTTGACACTGGAGTGTTTTAAAGCCTTGATTCATCAGTGGATCGCTTGTATGTCAGCTAATTGACATACCAGCTTATCGACGTGACTTTAAACGCTCCAGTGTCCTGTATCTGTGGTTACACTCCATAAATAGCGGTGAGTTTGATGAACTGATGACCTTCACGGCCAATCACAGTCATTTCTGTTGAGCAAATCAGCAGTATTTAAGAACGTGCTCAACAGCGCTAAAATGTTAGCGAGAAATTGAGGTTTTTAAAATATCAGTATCGATTGGTACTGAATTCCAGTATCGTGACAACCCTAGCATTTAACGTACTACTTGCATTTAAAGTAACTATCATTATTTTACTAACACCATTTCAGTAATAATGAGTTTTTTTTAAACAAAACAAAAATAAGATACAAAAATTGAGTCACTCTCAGCTAATATGAACAAATAATGAACAATACTTGTACATTTAATAAAATAAAATGTAAAGTCCTATTTGTTAGCTAATGGAGCATGAGTTTACATGAACTAACCAACACAATCTCGCAGCAATTCATAACTTTTTGAATTAGCAGCTAATTCGTATGATTTCATTTGATCTCAATTTAGTACGATTTGCTTATCCCCCAATGATGGTTGGGTTTAGGGGTGGGGTTTGGTGCCACGCCTCCTTTTTATAATTGTACATTTTCGTACGACTGAACTCGAATTTGTACGAATTAGCCACCAAACTGACAAAACGTAAAATAGTTATAAAGATCAGGCTGAGCTAACAATGAAGGACTTTATTTTCATTAACTAACATGTAACAAAGATTAAACTATAATAATAATAATAATAAAAAATGTATTCATTTTTGGTTCATGTTAGTAAATACCAGTCTGATCTCATGAAACGTAACTATTTTATGTTTTGTCAGTTTAGTGGCTAATTCCTATAAGTTCAGTTGTACGAAAATGTACGATTTTAAAAAGGAAGTGTGGCACCAACCCCGCCCCTAAACCCAACCGTCATTGGGAAATGAGCAAATCGTACTAAAATGTATGAATGAGATCATATGAATTCATATGAATTAGCCACTAGATCACAAAGTTATAAATTACTATGAGATTGTGTTGTAAATACAGTGGGTGACACTTCAAAAGGAGCATTACCACAGAGTGTGGCACCGCCATGGCACAAAAAACATTATAATTTCTTCATTAATTATTCAAAACTTGTTAACAAGCTTTATTATCATTTCAAACTTAAGTGCAATGCGGATTCATTTAGGAAAGTAAAATTAAAGAAATAAAACACAATTAAAATGAAAGTACAAACGCACATATTTACTAGGGATGCAACAATACAGTTACAGTAGCTTACGGTTCAATACATACCTCGGTTTTTTAACACGGTTTTCGGTTCGGTTCTGATGGCTTAACACATAAGTGTTTT
The DNA here is from genome assembly GCA_903798195.1 of Danio kyathit. NCBI lineage: Eukaryota > Metazoa > Chordata > Actinopteri > Cypriniformes > Danionidae > Danio > Danio kyathit. Next base: position 45,934,532 of record LR812538.1, on the reverse strand, counting down.
TTTTTTATTGCTATTCTATGCTTAGGCAATAGGAACAGTAAGAAAGAGAAAAAAAATAAAAACGATTTATTGCAATACTCCTTTATTTTACTTCAAAGCCAAGAAAGGTACACTAGTTCCTAGTGTATTGTATAATAAAAAAAATTAACACTAAAATCTCACAGCTGCTGGTAGCCTATGTACAAACTGGGCATTAAATATTAATTAAATCTTTTTAATAACTGCTTTCTGATTGTATGTAGTTTCAAATAAAATTATTACTCCAGACATTATTGCTTTTATTACTATTACCATTAAAAAAATAATAATAATAACAATAATAATTAATATTAGAGTGATTTCTGAAGGATCATGTGACTCTGAAGACTGGAGTAATGAAGCTGAAAATTCATCTTTAAAATCACTGGAATAAATGATTAAATTAAATTATAAACTACTTTTGAACAGTTATTTTATAGTGCAATAACACTACAATTTTACAATGTGTGCTATATTTATGATGAAATAAATTTAGCCTTGGTGGGCAGGAGAAGCTTATTTTAAAATATTTAACAATCATACTGACCCCAAACTTTTGAGCAGTTGTGTATATATTTTATAAGCGAAAATATGCACTTTAATTTTGACACCCACAGACATAAATACAAATCAGAGAGGTCAGACTTTCTCATACAGAGCCTCATTTCAGTTGTCAAGTTTTGTAAAAATCTATTGAATTAATCTATTAAAGAAACGTTGGCTAGAATTATGCATTATAGGCTTAAATTACAAATAAATAGATGAACCGATCATCAGATCATGCATTAGATCATGAAGCAGATCAATGTTGATCTTTCTTTCGAGCTGTCAGTGCAGAAATGAACAAAACAACAGGCCTAATATAACATATTATAAGATTAAAATATGGAAAGATTATCAGTTGGTAACTTCGTTCAATCTTTCTAACTGATAAACAGCTCTCGTTAATATTTCAGCATGCTTTCACTTTCGCATTAGACACGAAACGCACATTTACCGGTAGGAATGACATCCCGCCCTGCTCATCATTCGTATATATGGCTATTACACAATCATAATACACTGTGGTATAGCCTGGGTCCTTAGTTCATTAAATTGTTTTGTTTTCTCACTACAATCGATCTGCTCAATCGAGCAGAGACCACCTCATTCAGGCGATCTCAGAGCGATTGATTTGGCGCTGATTTGAGCGCGATTCCTGGACTCGCATATGCCAAACGAACCGCGCTAACGGGGGGAAAGAGACAGATTCCCAAACAAACGTCTATGTGTGAAAGCATCCTAAGATTGTATTTGAACGCAATTGACAGACAGTCGCAGCCAAACTTTTGTGACAAGGCAGCACTGGCCCGATCGGGCCAGTGACCATTCTGTACACTGGCCCGAGCGTCTCTCATGCTGGCCCCGGGCCGTCCTTATTTTCGAGCCCTGTAGTGATTGAATATTTACTCGCGGGGAGGAGTTTCCTCATCTCAGCTCGTAAACTTACAGGGACACACAAACAGTCTATTCAGAGAGAAATAAAACGCACATAAATTATTTAAACGTAAAACCGGAAAAACCGCAATTCACAAGCGCGTATTGAACCATGGATGTCGTACCGAACGGTTCAATATTGTATTGAGAATTGTGGCATCTCTAATATTTACATAAATAAATAATATAAAGCAGCGTTTTAGCCTAAATATAGAGAGATGTAGTGTTTGCTATTTTAAAATGATAGGACTTAAGACAATAAATAAACTTCTTCATTTACGTTTTCATACATATTAACTAATACAACCTTATTGTAAACTGTTGTCAGAAATGTATAAATAAATGTAAAAAGACAACAAATTAAAAGTTACCTTTTTAATTTAAAGAAAGCTAAAAATACACGTTTCAACCTAAAAAGAAAACAAAACAAACTTTGTAAAACAGTAACATTTACTAATTGTATACTGACCTTCTTTTTCAGCCTCTGCCACAGGTTTCTCAGCTGCTTCTTCTTTCACCTCTTCGGCTGTGGCTGTTTTAAGAAATATAACAAACAAAACAAAAGGTGAGTCTTATAGCCCAGAAAGAAAATAGAGAGACAAAAGACGCAGACGTGTACTAGCTTACACACAAACACACACACAGACACATCGACTGAACGCAAACTTTGATGTTCAGATCTTGTTTTTTTTTGTAGTTTGTTTGTGCTTTCGGTGGAGACTGTTCACAACCCCATGGGTCAAAATGGATCTCTTCAAGTCCCACATTTTCACTCTCTCTCTCCCCTACCAGCAGGCTTCTTTCTCTCAGCAGGGATTTATTCTGTTGTGTGAAACATATCTAATGATGTTCTTGATAGAGGAATGACAGAGTATCTGCTGCTTGCCTGCAGGCAGGGCAGAGATTCGTGTTTTTCTGGCCTGCGCTTTGCAGTAAATGGAACGGGTTGATGTTATTGCTGTAATTTTCAGCGGAGCACAACATTTTAAAGAACTAAAGTACCAAGTAGTAAAGTCAAAACAAGCCAAATCTATTTGAGTTAACCTTGTCAATAAAAAAGATCAGCAAAAGAAAACCCTGTGAACCCTATTTTGAAATGTGAAACAGGTGGGATAAAAAAAAACCCCTAATATTTCTATACATCGAATGTGTAAAAACAAGCACACAACATGCATAATGAACATATTACAATCAAATCATATTGCTATCATTAATTTTAATTTCATTATTCATAATGAACTGTACACATTTTTGTAATAAGATTTATACCAGTTTGGTGAGGCATAGATTAAGTTGCTATCATGTTTTAGCAAATTGTTAGCATGGCTATTTAAATGTTTCAGTTATGTTTTAACATGATGCTAGCATTTTAACACATTTTAAGCAATAACAAGTGGTTAACATGTGGTTAACACGTTTATAGCATGTTTAAAAAAACTTTGATAGCAAGATGCTAATGTTTACACCACATTGCTAGCATATTTTGTTATGTTACTGGCATTTTTAGCACAGTGCTAACACATTGCTTAATATTTTATAGCATTTTTAACATCTACATATTTTTGTTATAAGATGAAAACTAATTTAGTCAGACAAACATTGATGTTGACATGACACTGTTAGGTTTAGAATGTTGAAGTTTGAAATGGTTACAGATAAATTGTTAAGCTGTTAGCATGTTTTTTTTTTAGCAAATTAGTAGCATAGGTGTTAACTTTCAGTTATGTTTTAACATAATGTTAGCATTTTAGCACGTTGTAAGCATTAACAAGTATTTAACATGTCCTAGGCTATTTTTCACTAGCCAGTTAATTTTAGAACAGTTTTTGAATTTTTCTGTATGTGTAACAAATTGCTAGCATTTATTAGCCATGATTTACTTGTTTGATAGCAAGATGCTTATTTTTACACCACATTGCTGTCATGTTTTAATGTTACTGGCATTTCTAGCACATTGCTAACACATTGCTAAATGTTTTATAGCATTTTTAACATCTACATATTTTTGTTATAAGATGAAAACTAATTTAGTGAGACAAACATTGATGTTGACATGACACTGTTAGGTTTAGAATGTTGAAGTTTGAAATGGTTACAGATAAATTGTTAAGCTGTTAGCATGTTTTTTTTTTTTTAGCAAAATAGTAGCATAGGTGTTAACTTTCAGTTATGTTTTAACATAATGTTAGCATTTTTAGCACGTTGTAAGCATTAACAAGTATTTAACATGTCCTAGGCTATTTTTCACTAGCCAGTTAATTTTAGAACAGTTTTTGAATTTTTCTGTATGTGTAACAAGTTGCTAGCATTTATTAGCCATGATTTACTTGTTTGATAGCAAGATGCTTATTTTTACACCACATTGCTGTCATGTTTTAATGTTACTGGCATTTCTAGCACATTGCTAACACATTGCTAAATGTTTTATAGCATTTTTAACATCTGCATATTTTTGTCATAAGATGAAAGCTTATTTGATGAGGCAAACATTGATGTTGACATGACAAAGTTTGTTAGTTTTAGAACGCTAAAGTTTGAAATAGTTTTAGATAAACTGCTTAGCTTTTAGAAAATTGGTAGCATAGCTAATTTTGTTTTAACATGATGCTAGAATTTTTAGCATGTTTTACGCATTAACAAGTGGTTAACATGCCCTAGGCCATTTTTCACTTGCCAGTTGATTTTAGAACATTTTTTAATTATTTTTTTATATGTGTAACAAGTTGTTAGCATTTTGTCATGTTATAGCATGTTTAAAAAAACTATGGTAGCAAGATGCTAATGTTTATACCACATTTAATATGTCCTGGCATTTCTAGCACATTGTTAACACATTGCTAAATGTTTTATAGCTTTTTTTAACATCTGCATATTTTTGTTATAAGATAGAAACTAATTTGGTGATACAAACATCGATGATGACATGACAAAGTCTGTTAGTTTTAGAATGTTGAAGTTTAAAATAGTTACAGATGCTAAGCTGTTTGCATGTTTTTAGCAAATTGGTAGCATAGCTGTTAACTTTCAGTTATGTTTTAACATAGCATGTTGCACAGTTAAAAATTTCTAAGCCAATCGTTTTAGAACATGTCTGATTTTCTTTCATTTGTAGCAAGTTGCTAGCATATATATTTACCATATAGTTGCTTCTATGTTTTAGCACATTTATAGCATGGACGAGGACAAACATGTTAGCAAGATCCTAACGTTTTTAACATATTGCTTGCATTTTTAATGTTACTAGCATTTTTAGCGCATTACTAGCACTTTATATAGTATTTTAACTTTAACATATCTATCTGATAGAAGTTCTATCACCTTGAACAAGCAGAGTAACAACTCTATCATTGAAGACAAATCATACATTAGAGCTGCAGTACAATAACACAAAGTGAGCAAATGGAGAGGGTACACTATGTTTTCTTGACTGAAGTCAAGAGAGAATCACAAAGGAATGACTTCGGTTCATAAAAGCAGTGGTCAGCTTGAGATCTGCATGAGTCATTTTAAATTCAGTGCGTATGAATTGCCACAAACTTGACATACATTTTTAATATGTTCTATTGCACAAACAGCAAGAGACTGAATACAAATCAATCTGCTGCTGCAAAGTCACTCTAGGTGAAATGACAGACCTAGCTAGAGAAGTAAACTTAGTGAAGGTAAACGTCAAATCATTGTCTAAAAGTTTAAATCAGAAATATTTTGGTCACATTTTGTTTTCATTTACAATTCACGCTATTAACAAACATTTAACTAAGATCTTTAGCTCATCCACACATTGATGTCCTTTTGATAATCAAAATAATGACACAAAAAGTATTATGATATAGGAAATGTTTATTTATTCATTCATTTTTCTTCAGCTTAGTCCCTTTACTAATTAGGGGTTGTCACAGCAGAATGAATTGCCAACTTATGCAGCATATGTTTTACGCAGTGGATGCCCTTCCAGCTGCAACCCAGCACTGGGAAACACCCATACAATCTCGCAATTTAGGTTATTAATTTCACCTAAAGCACATATCTTTGGACTATGGGGGAAATCGGAGCACCCAGAGGAACCCACGCAAACACGGGGAAAACATGCAAACTCCACACAGAAATGCCAACTGGCCCAGCCGGGGCTTGAAGCAGCGATCTTCTTGCTGTGAGGCGACAGTGCTAACCACTGAGCCACCGTGCCACCCAAGAAATGTTTTATTCATTTATTATTTATCCCTACAATGCATGTAAACAATATTAATGTCAAAATGACATCAAATTGATATTTTTCTGTGTTTTTGATACCAATGTTAGATGTCAATTTAATGTTGTTTTGATAATAAGTCAGTTGACATCAAATTGATTTACATTTTTATTGTGTAATTTTATGTAGTTTTAAATGTAGTTTTTGTCTGCTAGGCTGTGTAGAACGTACTAATCGATTTTATATCAAAATATAGACGTCCATTTGACATCCACACATTGATGTCCTTTTGACCATCAAAATAACGTCATAAGAAGTTGCAAGCTGCAAGCTTCAATTACTAACACTGGATTTTGTATCCCTACAATGCATGTAAACTCTATTGATGTTAAAATCACATTAAAGTGACATTTTTAATGTGTTTTTGACACCAATGTTAGATTGTTTTGACGTCAATGTTAAATGTCACTTTGATGTTGTTTTTAAATCCATTTATATTTTTTTGAGTATTTTTATGTAGTTTTAAATATAGTTTTTGTCTGCTAGGCTGTGTAGAACATAGTAATCGATTTTATATCATATACTTCCATTTGAAATTCACACATTGATGTCCTTTTGACCACCAAAATAACAACACAGAAAGTATTAAAATATATTATGAAATGTTTTATTAATCTGCAAGCTTCAATTACGAACACTGGATTTTGTATCCCTACAACTATATTGATGTTAAAATGACATTAAAGTGACATTTTTGATGTGTTTTTGACACCAATGTTAGATATCAAAGCAACATAAAATTGACATCAAGTCAGATGACATTAAATTGATTTACATTTTTATTATGTATTTTTATGTTGCTTTAAATGCCATTTTTGCCTGCTAGGCTGTGTAGTACATACTAATCGATGCTAATCAATTTTATATCAAAATCTTGACGTCTACTTGACATCCACACCTTGATACTAACACTAAATTTTGTACCCCTTTAATGCATGTAAACTATATTGATGTTAAAATAACATCAAATTGAGATGTTTTATGTTTTTTTGACACCAACGTTTGATGTTGTTTTGATGTCAAATCGATTTACATTTTTATTGTGTATTTTTATTGTTGTTTTAAATGTAGTTTTTGTTTGCTAGGCTGTGTAGACCAGTGTTTCTCAACCATGTTCCTGGAGAACCACCAACACTGCATGTTTGGATGTCTCCTTTGTCACACCCATTACAGGTTTTTCAGTCTCTGCTAATGAGCTCATGATTTGAATCAGGTGTGTTTGGTTAGGGAGACATGGAAAATGTGCAGAGCTGGGGGCTATTCTAAGCTTAGAGAAAAAGCCAGGCTTATTTTGGTAAGTCAGGTTTATTAATCGCGGATTCGGTTTCATAAATCAAACTTACGATAGTTCAAACTTAGTTACCCTGGCAACTTATGCTGGGAAACTAGCCTGGTCTGGGGCAGGCTAACTCTCAGGCTAAGTCTAAGTTCAAGCTTAATCAAAGTAATGTTAACATTCACCTGCCATATTTGATGCCATTTTTATTTATTTAACCTCTTAATAATGATTAAAACTTTTTAGTCACTTAATAGTATATTAAGTGTGAATATATATGAATATATATATATTCATTCATTCATTCATTTTCTTGTCGGCTTAGTCCCTTTATTACCGCCAACTTATCCAGCACGATTTTACGCAGCGGATGCCCTTCCAGCCGCAACCCATCTCTGGGGGAGATCCACACACTCATTCACACACATACACTACGGACAATTTAGCCTACCCAATTCACCTGTACCGCATGTCTTTGGACTGTGGGGGAAACCGGAGCACCCGGAGGAAACCCACGCGAATGCGGGGAGAACATGCAAACTCCACACAGAAACGCCAACTGACCAAGCCCAGCCAAGGTTCGAACCTGCGACCCAGCGACATTCTGCCGCCACGCCAAAATTCATCCCACCACGGCTACATTACAGCTTCTTATTTAAAACATTTAGTCGTGTTTTTTATAGCGGGTTATAATCGCACCAAACATATTAGAGGTAAACAGCGCAAACTTTTCTGTAACCCTAGTAGTGCTGTGCGCTATTTGTTCAAGGTGACATGCTGACTGACTCTCTGACAGACTGACTGACAGGTGCGTGAGTCCAGCAAACACCGCGTTGCTTTCAGTTAAGATGAACACAGTTTCCATAAGTATACTTTATTGATAAAGGTCAATGGCTTTGCATACAATGACTTTATCTTGCTGGAGTTTATAGCTGTTTCACTTTACTTCAGGACGCGTTAATGTCGGAAAACGCACAAAAACACACTAAATCGCGCTTCAGCAGCGCTTACTGGAGAGCGCACGAGAAGATCTGCGCTTGAACGTGTAAATTTGAGTGCGTGCAAGAAGTTCTGTGCTCGAACAGAGGAAATCGGCGCCCAAGCAAAGAGATTCGCATGCTCATATTACATGAATGCTATCTCGACTTGCTATACTGCGTGTAATATTTGTCTTTGAAATAGTTGGCAGATCTGTGTAAAAAAAAAGTCCTGCCGCCACTGCTGGAAAAAAATCCAAGAGGAAACACTGATATATACACGCACGCACGCACGCACGCACGCACGCACGCGCGCACACACACACACACACACACACACACACACACACACACACACACACACACACACACACACACACACACACCACACACACACACACACACACACACACACATACCCTACCTAACAGTATACTTATAATCTAATGGAATCAGTTGGCATATATATGCAGTGTAACTTAAATTCGGACCATCAAAATAAAGTGTGACCATATATTTAAATTCATATAAGTCATTCCAAACAAATCAAATACAAACTACAACATTTCAACTAAATTGTATATTTTTTCAACTAAATTTTATATAGTTTCTGTTGAATTTTTTTTTTTTTTTTTTTTTTTTTTTTTCTGGTTATTCAAATTTTTCCCCAACATATTTATTTGGGTGTACTAATTTTTGCACTGTGATCTTCAGTTTATTTTTTGCTAGATTATTTCCAAATTTTGCTTTGGTAGTGAATAATTTAATGTATAGGCACAAATATATTATTGTAAAGCATTCTGTAGAAAATATTAACTTAAAAGAAATATATATATATATATATCATTCATTCATTTGTTTTTTTTCTGCTTAGACCCTTCATTATTCTGGGGTCGCCACAGCATAATGAACCGCCAACTTATCCAGCATATGATTTATGTAGCGGACGCCTCACTGGGAAACACATTCACTATAGACAATTTAGCTTACCAAATTCACCTATACCACATCTTTGGATTTGAGGGGGAAACCGGAGCACCCGAAGGAAACCCACGTGAACACGGGGAGACGAAAGCACTGACTGATATAAGGAAACAGACTACATTTCTTAAATAATGACTTTAAAGCTGCAAACCCTGAGTGAAATAATCGGGAGATGGATCCGGGCCGAGCAGTATGCTCACTTTAATGTAAAGATATTTTCCCACGGGGCGCGGGAAACACAAGTGTCAAAGGCAATGCAGCTATTTGCAGCAGTTTCGGGAGCAAATTAAAAATCCCGCCGCTTTTGCATGCACACCTCTTTGTTGCCATTTTAATGTGGTTACATTTAGCACATTTTGTATGTTATATTGAGGGTGCAATGCATTAAAGCTTTTTCTTGCAAGCAACAACTGGCAGTAAGCGTGCATTTTCTCTCTCTCTCTCTCTCTTTCTCTTGCACGCGCGCGGTCAAGTACAATTTCTATCTATTATGACAAATATTTAATCTAATGTTAATAGGCCTAAATAATGGCCTATATTTTAAAATATATTGCTACATATGTAGCCTATTGAGACGATCTGCAATTTCTTGTCAGCATTCTCTCTTGCTTTCTTGCAAGCCATATTATTTGATTGTTATGTTTAAATTATTATATGTTTGAACTCTAAAACTAATGCTCTCACTCGCTGTGAACAGCTGTCTCATCTCAGAGCTCTTTCAGTTTTCGAAGTTGCCATGGTAGCACACAACATAATCGATGTATCTATGATCGACCTATCATAGATATATACACTAGATGTCACCTACCCTGCTATTGTCTATTAGAACGAATGCGTCAATAGAGCCGCCATTTTAGTACAGGGTAGCGCTCCTTTGAAATGAATGCGGCACCAAGGTGAAGCGGAGGACTGTGGCCATCCAAAGCCAGAGAAATACACATATACACATATATCTATGATCGGGCGTTTTCCCCGGTGGTCAGTAAGCAAATATTTTTTTCAATTACGAAATATTATAATTTTACATCACTTTTCTACATTGATGGATGTGACCGCACGTGCATTCCTGACAAAAAGTGAGTGTTTGTGTGCATGGAAATGCATTACCCTCCTTCCCTGTTTAATTTGATCTAATCCATGTCCTGAAACACACCCCCTCTCCTGCTTTCACTTCTCATTCTGACGGAGGGAGCGATCCGTTTGTGAATGAATCTCCGTTATGAACGACTCGTTCACTTAGCTGACAATAATACAAGTTTCTGGCAGCGCAGCGTCTTGTTGTCATATTTCATAACATAGTTTGCTTATTTTATTCAACAAAACTAGCATAAGTCTAGAATTTAGTGTGAGTTGGTGCTACTTTGCCTTATGGTGAATGCAGTAAGAGACTTTATTATCATCAATAAAATTACTTTTTAAGCACAAAAGTTCATAACATACAAAAACATAAAAAACTAAATCTATATGAAATGTTCTGCATTTGTGCTTTGTTTTCTTTGTTTGCTCGTTACTACAACGCAAACACAACGCTAAAGTCCAGCATCTTCACATTGGCACACTGTCTTGACTAGTGCGGTTGAATGACGTTTGTCCTAGAAGCACTGTACCAATGTGGCGGCGCTATTGACGCATGCTCAGGGTCCCTATGCGATATCTAGTGTATATATCTATGTCGACCTATAAGGTTTCACGACAGAAACGTACACGAGCAGTTATCTAGATTATTTAAACTGAACTAGTTAGATCAAATGATCTTCAACTTACTGTTATGGAACCAATTTAAGTGTGGATGTTTAGTTTGGCTCACTGAAGTCAAGCTTTTGACTTTAATCCCTGCTTTTCTAAACGACTTTTATGAAATAGCCCCCTGGTGGTCCTCCAGGAACATGTTTGAGAAACACTGGTGTAGAACATACTTATCGATGCTAATCAATTTTATATCAGAATCTTGACGTCCATTTGACATCCACACATTGATGTCCTTTTGACCTCCAAAATGACAACACAAAGTATAATAATATACGAAAGGTTTTATTAATCTGAAAGCTTCAATTACAAAATACAAATTAACACTGGAGTTCCCAGAGATGGGTTGCGGCTGGAAGGGCATCCGCTGCGTAAAATCATGCTGGATAAGTTGGCGGTTCATTCCGCTGTGGCGACCCCGCAAGGGACAAAGCCGACAAGAAAATGAATGAATGAATGAAATTAACACTGGATGTGTTTCCTCACAATGCTTGTAAACTATCTTGATGTTAAAATAGGTTGGTAGAGCAAACTTTTTGACCTTTTCTCCTTCACCGAATGTATTTGAAACTTTCTGTGCAAGTATAGTGCTGTGTCACCATGTAAGCCTCAGTCTGGTCATATTTTACTGTTAGCAGATCCATGTACACCTCATTCTCCTCTTCCCAGACTGAAGAAACAGCCTTTCTCTGAACTCATCTCAGCTCTGAGTCTGCTGTGATACTGCTGTGTCATACACTGTCTCTGCACAGGATTAGATTTCCATCTCGCAATACACACATCGCTTTATCCCCAATCTCCTCTCCAGATTTTAATCTGATACCCAGCAGGATCTTTTGCCCTCAGGAGGAATTCAGAAAAAATTCTAGTTCAACACCATATCAATAAATCAAATAGCAGGAATAATTGGAAAGGGAGGGGATACATCTCACTGGAGGAAATCTTATTACAGAGATCCCTGTGCTTTTATTTAATGTTCATTATTACATGGCCGAGGTTACACCTTTTTTTCTGCTTTCTGTGCATTATTTATTATTTTGTGAGTGTTCAGCGAGATACTGTACATTTATACAGTAGAGGCTGATACTGGTATCTTTTTTTTTCCCCTCCCTGCTTTTATTTTTTCATTGCTTTCGTAGTAAACAACATATTTTTTTTTAAATTGTTTAAAAAAATGTAAGTAAATAAATTATTTTTTTAATGAAAATCAATAAATAATTATGTATTTTGTATTTTAATATATGGGGAATTACGTCAAAGTATTTCAGGTAATTCTGCTCTCTAGGCCTGTATACTGTATTAATTAAGAAGTTTATTAAAATAATTTAGCTTTAAATTTGAATGGATTTTTTAAATACACTCACCGGCCACTTATTAGGTATACCTTACTAGTTTTGGGTTGGATAGAATCATGCTGTTGCTGCAGATTTGTCGGCTGCACATCCATGATGTGACTCTCACTTGCCACCACATCCAAAGGTGCTCTGTTGGATTGATATCTGGTGACTGTGGAGGCCGTTTGAGTACAGTGAACCCATTGTCATGGTCAAGAAACCAGTCTGAGATGATTCGCGCTTTGACATGGGACATTATCCTGCTGAAAGTAGCCATCAGAAGATGGACACACTGTGGTCATAAAGGGATGGACATGGTCAGCAACAATACTCAGGTAGGCTGTGGCGTTGACACAATGCTTAATTGGTTCTAATGGTCCCAAAGTGTGCCAAGAAAATATTCCCCACACCATTATACCACCAACATCATCCTGAACCATTGATGCAAGGCAGGATGTATGCATGCTTTCAGAAATCGAGACTCATCAGACCAGGCAACGTTCATCAATCTTCTATTGTCCAATTTTGGTGAGCCTGTATGAATTGTTTCCTCAGTTTTCTGTTCTTAGTTGACAGGAGTGGCACCCGGTGTGGTCTTCTGCCATTGTAGCCCATCCGCCTCAAGATTCAACGTGTTGTGCATTCAAATATGCTCTTCTGCATACCTCGGTTGTAACGAGTGGTTATTTGAGTTACTGTTGCCTTTCTATCAGCTCAAACCAGTCTCCTCTGGCATCATCAAGGCATTTGTGCCCACAGAACTGCCGCTCACTGGATATTTCCTCTTTTTCTGACCATTCTCTGTAAACCCTAGCAGCAGATGGTCTTGACCATGTCTACCTGCCTAAATGCACAGAGTTGCTGCCATGTGATTGGCTGACTCGAAATTTGCGTTAACGACCAGTTGCACAGGTGAGCCGGTGAGTGTATATAAAAATGTGTTTAAAGAGCCCCTATCATGGGTTTTTGAAAATGACTTAATGACAGCTCTAAGTGAAGTGAAATCGTCTGATAACGAGTCTTTAGCCGTTTCAACGTGACGTGGATACGAAACATAAGCCCTGCCCAATTGCTCACAAACCCGGGGAAAATTAAACCTGCGGTCCCACCCACTAACACAGCAACAAAGACAAGAGGAAGATAAACAGATCCTGAAGTCATGAGTCATGAAGACGCTGTGCTTAGCTGGATATTATTGGAAGTTTGAGGGAAAGTTCGTGTTATATTCTCTACCCAAAGATGAAGCTGTGAAGAGTCAGTGGTTGAGGTTTATTTTTGCAAAAAAGGAAGGATCAGAAAAGACTACTGATATATGAGACTTTGACAGAGCTCCACAGGAACTATCAATACACAGCTCATGGATTAGTTTCTTCCTCCATTTTTTAATGAGGGTTGGTGATCGTTGGGCAAAGCAGACTACAGGTAAGCCCTAAGAACATATAACACTTATACATATCGCAACTTAAACCACGCTAAAAACGTGACATGTGCCGCTTTCTTTGCGGATTTAAACGTGTTTGTGAGCTTGCAATCCTGTTGTTTGTCATTGCTATGGCTACCGTCAGCTGTTCTTACACATGTGCGGCAATCAAGGTTCAGAATAGTTCAGCTTTTGCCACTGTGTGGATTAATACTGAATGTGTGTTATTGTTAATAATAGAGCAATATGCTAGTGTTTAACTGCACTGCTTTAATGCACTCATGCACACACAAAAAATCCGGGAGACTAGGGGAAAGTGAGGACCGAGAGGAAGGGGGTGGGTGTCGCGGATTAAAGTGAGAACCGGGGGAGTTCGCGGACGCCGCCCTCACTATTCTATGGACGCGTCAGCCCTAATAACAGTGGTGAGAACCGGGAACTGTGTTCTGTGGTGTTAGTAACTAATGTGAAGTTGTTTCTTTAATATGCATTCTATGTATTCTGTTTTTGAATGTTTCTGTTAAGGACTTTTTGTGTTGTGTCCTCTGAGGAGGAGGGTAAGTGTGTGTGTGTGTGTCGTGTGTGTGTTTGTGAAAAAAAGAGCAGGAAGAGCAGTGTTGCCAGAGTTGGGCGGTTTCCCGCTCAATTGGACTGTTTTTTAACACGATTATGCAGGTATAAAACACTTATCATGTTTTTCGCGACTGTCACAACCGTGTTTTCCAGATGAGTGGGGGCGGGTTTTTTTTTGCTTTTTGGCGGGTATTGGATAGTTTTTGGGCTGGAATCAGTCAGCTACATCTGGCAACACTGAGGTAGAGTGTGACGGGCTAGGAGACTCATGTCGATCTCCTCCCCAGTTCTTGGAGTTTTTGCTCAATAAAATAGTTAGTCGTCAGTATTTTCAAGGCCATCGTCTGTATTTACATTCACCCACTGCCGAAATCCACGCCTTACACTAATATGAAGCGTGTATGCACTCAGACTACTTCTATATTGTTGATAAGCTGTGCTTTGCATTTCACTCTGTCTCGCACTGAAGGCTGTCAGTGTCGACCAATCGCAACAGGCTGTCATCGGTCCAATCAGCGCAGATTAGTTTCGCGCTAAGGAGGGGTTTGGGAACAAATGAATTGCTGAACAATTTATATGGGAGTCGCTGGGAAAATTAGGTAAAAATAAATGCATATTGAAAGACCATGAAAGTGTTTTTTGACCTTGCATGCATATTAGACTGTTGTTGGAGACCCTTACAACCAAAATATGACCCTATTTAATGTATAATAGGGGCTCTTTAATAAAAAAATACAAGCATACTTTTAAATACATGATCACTTCAACAGAACATGTGAAAACTCTTCAGTCTATTGATTTCAAAGTTTTAGCACACCTTTCTTTTTTGTCTTTTTACAGCAGAGACCAGAGCAGAACATCAAGCACTAGACACATAGCAGCAGCAGCATCCTATAATATTGTGGAGTAGATGGAAAAATGAGCCATAAGGAAGTCTTTGGAGATCAAAGTTTGAGGCCTAAGGCTCTGTTCAGCCCTCATATTCACAACCACACACTCATACATTCATCTCCCCTCATCCACCATCCCCACAATTCTACATGTTGTACAACCCCACTCATCCACCATCAATAACCTTACACCTCATTAGTGATTAAACTATTTTCTTATTTAATTTGGTTCGTTTCATCATGTTGTTTCCATGCCTCTTACCCTTAGCGACCGGTTCTGGTTCTGCTGCTTTTTCTGCAATTTCCTCTCGCTCTGCACTTTCTTCCTTTTCATCTTTCTCCTCTTCTTTCAGGGTTTTTATGTCTTTGAAAGAAAAGAACACATTTTTAAAGTCTCGCCGAACAGAGAAGTCTTTGTGATTTTTCATCTTCAGTAACCATTAAAATTCAGTTACTTATTTAAAACAGTTTTTTTTCTTTCTGCATTTTTTAGAATGCTGAAAAAATGATTCATTGGATTTACTAATTTTTTACGGTAAGTGGTTGCAAACAATTTATATGAGCTGAATTTAAACAAATTAAATTAGTAATGTTGAACTTAATTTGTTTGGATAACTTCAGCCCATATAATTGTTTGTAACCATTTACCTTAAAGGGGTGATCCAGAGTTTATTTTTAAGGCTTGGTTGTATTTATAAGATGCAAAGCAATGTTGTGTTCATCGCTTCATTTGTAAAAATCACATTATTATTTTCATATATCGTAATTTGATTATGTAAAGCTACTCAGCTAAGATGAAAATGACGTCATATTTCCTAGTTCCTCTGAAAGTCCACCCTCAAGAGGCTCTGATTGGTCAGCTAACATAATGTGCTGTGATTCGCGAATCGGCTCCACATCACCAGGAAGTGTCACGCCTCTACTAGCACATGCTTTGCTTTGGCTGTTTCTCAATATGCGTTCTTAAGCGGTCTTGAGTCCTCGTGTTCTCGTGTAACGTCATCATCAGCTGCCAAAGTTCAGTTCCAATACTCAAGACCGCAAGAACAGAGGACGCATGAAACTTCCCGCATGTGTTCTTGATATTGAGGAACCACCGATGCAGACTTGAGGACCGATCTCGCTCTAGAAGTCCCAGAAGTCATTGCGACTGGAGGTGGGAACCGCAGCATTTTATAGTAGATTTATTTTAAAGTTCAGAGATATCACTTATTTATCTCAGGAGTTTCCCTAAATGGAACGGTGAATATAAACATTACCATGGGCATCTTAATAAAGTAATAAACACATTAAGGGTGTTTGTTTGCTGATATTCATATTAAAATTTGTTTTATTTCATATTGTCTAACATATATTTGTAAAGTCTTTATGCATTGTATATATTGTAAAAAGGGGAAAAACAATAAATCGTTGTATGAATGCTGTAATATTTAAATAATTTTTCATTTAAAACGTTGTGGAGGTCATGTGACCATCAGGAAGAACGCAACATCTGATTTCTTACAGGACACATTCTCTGTTCTCGTGGTCTCTTGAGTTCGTTCTTCTGAGGGACACCTGTCAAGACCGGTCTCTGCAAGAATGCAAGTCTGTTCTCTGCGTTCTTGAAAAAGAGAAACAGCCATTGTGTACGTAAAGTCAGTCAGTGTAGCTGTTAGCCGTATTAGTTTAAGCCTGAATCAGACAGAAAATGAAGAGCACACAGCTGAACCTTATGCCTGCTCTCTAAAATAAAACCTGATAACTGTCTTTCATAAATATTCAGAATAAGCATGTGTAAGTATTATGAACGAGTTTGTTATTTGAGATATAGAACGCAGAGAAAGCGGCCGCACATAGAGAGAGACGCTGCAGCGCTGGTGAAGATTGTAGGCGTTTTACAGCGATTGATGGATATATATGAATTTGTAGCTAAATTGTTAGTGGTGCCAAACAGCATTTTCCCATTGTTTACATCCTTGTTTACGTCCTTGCTACAACATACCGTTAACGCTAGAAACTGTGCATGTAATAGATTAATTTTAATCAATAAAAATACCTACAGGTGTGGCTCACAATCCACAGCTTCTGCTGTTATGGTTGGAGCTGCTTTCTTTGGGAAGTTTTTAGCCGAATCCAGCGCTGAACTGAGAGAGATTCTGGAAGCTGTTCTTTGTCAAATGCTAGTTATATATTTTTATATAATTCCTCTGGAACATAATTAAAATTAAACTGTAAGCATTTCTCTCTTTGTGTCGTGTCCTTTGGAGACCCGAATACAGAAACAGAACAAGCGCTGTGGAAATAGCAATTTACCTTTCTCTGCTATAACATTACAGCGCCTCTGGCCTCACCCCTTTGCTGCGCATGATGAATGCGAATAACCTGAAGGGTTTATGACTTTATTAAGCCGGATGTATTTTTGTAGTCCCCAAACTTCGTTTGCTGTAGTCTTTGCTAACTCTTTAAAAGCCAATATCTCCCATTGCATTGAACTTTGAGCGTATTACATTCAGAGATGTTGTTTATGTTCACACAGCTACATTACACATCAACTAAAGTTTAAAATATAATATCGTAGTAGACCGCCCTTTTAAAAAAATAGTAAATCCCATGAATCAATTTTTTTAGTGCAGGATGACAGTGATTTTCACACTGAACTTTCTGAAATAGACAATACCTTTAGCCATTTCTTCTGTGTCCACTTCTTCAGTGTCTTTAGCTTCAGGAGCTGTTGTATCACATATACAGTGTGAGTTACACACACAATGTCTTAATGGTCAACAATTTATTTAACCTATTATTCTATCATTTTGCCAAGCAATTTTTGCAGGAGCTCAACTTTTTCCCCTTTGTCGTTGGTAGATTGCATTAGTGTCTGACATAGAGCTATAATCAGATTTAATTAGCATGCAAAATCATTTTTCATTTGTACTGGGACGATCCTTCAGAATTCAGTATAGCAGCATCAGCGGCGAGTTAGGAGCAGAAACAGGTGGTTTAGTTTTGCGCTGAGTGAATCTGCAAATACGCTAAATTAAGTTAGCAAGGTAAACTCAAGCTGCTCTTTGTTATAAGCATATGTTATAAGCAGCATACATTACCTTCGCCAGCTAATTCATTCATTCATTTTCCTTCGGCTTAGTCTCTTTATTCATCTGGTGGTCGCCACAGCGGAATGAACCGCCAACTTATCCAGCATATGTTTTACAAAGCGGATGCCCTTTCAGCTGCAATCCAGTAATGGGAAACACCCGTACACACATGGACACGATACGGCCAATTTAGTTTATTCAATTCACCCATACCCAACATGTCTCAAACTCCACACAGAAATGTCAACTGACCCAGCGGGACTTGAACCAGCGCAGTTTTTTTGCTGTGAGGCGACAGTGCTAACCACTGAGCCTCTGTGTCGCCCCTTCGCCAGCTAATTCTTGAGTATATCCCTAGATTTGTCGGATCTTATTGGCTTAATCTGTGTTTTCATGTTTCATTGATCGGCCAGAACTTTGATGCCTTGAATGACCCCTTTAGAGACGTGCGGCCCTGTGACAGCTGACATGAAAGCAGTCTCTCATGGATTCGAACCGTTTCACTGGCAGCTGAGCAGCAATGCACCAGCTGCTGTGCTTTGATCCACCCAGCATGAATTAGACTTCAATCACTAACTCAAACGTGCTTCCTTTCCTGCCAGCGTATTTGGATATGTATGTTAATCTATGTTTGTGTGACCGCGAGTCTAAATGATTATGGATTAAAAGTAAACATATATGGAGTATATAAAAGTTTATAATTATTTCCAAAATAAATGACAGCAAATAGAGATGAAAATTGTAAAGAAAATTATTATTATTATTATTATTATAAGTTTATTCAAGTGGGCTATTTGAATAGCATTTAGAATAAGTCTACTTTCAGTCTACTTTTTATGTAGTTCTCTGAAATGTACTTTAGACACTGCTCATAAGTATACTTGGATATTGCTCTTAAAGGAACACTCCACTATTTTTTATATAAAAAGGCCCATTTTACTCTTCCCTAAACAATTAAACAGTTGATTTTTTGTCATTTATAAACCTATTCAGCTGATTTACGAAGCAACTTTTAGCTTAGCTTAGCATAGATCATTGAATTGGATTAGACCGTTAGGCATCGCGCTTAACAAATTCTAAAAAGAGTTAGATAATTTTCCTATTTAAAACCAGAATAACGATGCTATAAATAAACAGCATTATAACAGCTATACTTTTTTTCAGTACGAGTAATCAAATGATTTACTGGTCCCCCAATATTGTTTTAACAAGATTAAGGAATGGTTGGCTGGAATTTTTTTTTACACTTGAATGAATCAAAAACTGAAGCGCTAGTGTTTGGCCCTCCGAGTGTCTGTGAATCTACAAATAGTCAATTAGGTTCGTTTAAAGCCTAAAGTCCACAGTCATGCAAGTCTTGCAGTTATTTTTGACACGGAGTTAAAGTTTGACAAGCAAATAAATTCAGTCGTTAAAAGTGGTTTCTATCAATTAAGGAACATTGCCAAATTAAAGCCTTTTCTGTCTTTTAAGGAGTTGGAATCCATCATCAATGTTTTTATTATGTCCAGATTGGACTACTGCAACTCTTTGTTTTCAGGAGTTTCGCAGGCTTCAATTGTACGCCTGCTGCTGGTTCAAAATGCAGCTGCTAGGCTTTTAACTGGGACAAAAATTTTTCTAGTATTTCACCAGTTTTATCATCCCTTCACTGGCTCCCAGTCCAATTTAGGATTTAATACAAGTTATTGTTATTTGTTTTTAAAGGTTTGAATGGTCTGGCACCTACTTACATCGGTGAACTTTTTCATTGGCACACTTCATTGAAGCCAATCTGGGGTGCATTTCCCAAACAACGACATAACCCGCTGCTGAACTATCATAACACGATGTATTGTTTGAGAAAAGAACGATGTAGTGACGAGTGTTTCCCAAAACCCATAGTTTCTCTCCCACAGATCCATCTTTTGAACCATGTTAGTTATAGCGTAAAACGCCCATGATGCTCTAAATGGGGTGGAGTAACTTCTTTAGAGATCAGCCCCATCATTTCTTTGTGCAAATTATATTGTTTTACACAAACACGCATTTAAAGTAAAATCCAATATTAGTTTTGGTAAAAACATGCACTTATTTTCTATATTCATTGAAATTGAAATGGCACATATAGGGCCAATGTTTGCTTTACTAATATTATTGAGAAGTTGAATATTACATATTCTATTCTAAAACTAAAATCACTTACAAAAGCTAACACTATTCTAATATCATATAGAAATCATATAAATAAATAAATAATGAGGCTATTTATTATAAATTTATTTACTTTAATAATAATATTATTAATATTAATGACGATGATGATGATGATGATTATTATTTAGTAGGATATTGATTATTTTTTATTTTTTTAAGTCTACTTTTACAATTTGATACATGCAAACCACAGCAGAAAGTTCTAACCAACAGGCCCATGTCATATATGGCTAACGATGGTTTTTGGAAACGCACCCCTGGTCGGAAAACCAGTTTCAGCTAGTTGTTTCTAAATCACGGTTAAAATCAAGAGGTGACAAGGCTTTTTCTGTCACAGCCCCTCGTCTGTGGAATGGTCTGCCATTAGAGGTCATGCTCTTCCCCCTGGTGCTTTTAAGTCTCATTTAAAAAATCACCTTCTGTCTCTTGCTTTTTGATGGCAATTAATTAATATTTTGCTTATACTGTATAAGTATAGATTTTGTATGCTGGTCTTTTTGTAAAGCACTTTGGTCAGCATCTGTTGTTTTTAAATGTGCTTCATAAATAAAGCAAAACATACAAACAAATACAACGTAGTTACCGTTACTGGCAATAAAATGTGCGTTACTATAATTGAGAACACTAAAGTGATTTTCATGTGAGCAGCGTCTCTCTCAGCCATAGGACCTCTCTTTTTCTGGGTGTGTGTGTTCTGGGCTGGGGGCGTGATGTTGATTGGTGTGTCTGTGAACGTGGCGTAACTGAGAACGTGTTGATGATTGGCATGCTGGTATAGTTGTGCAGGTGTTCGCACAAGCACAGGCACAGAGAGAGTCAATCGCACACACTAACGACCAGGAGTCAGAACGATGGCAAATCCAACAAGTTCAAAGGAAGCGTTTGCAAATTTAAGCGCTATTTTTCCCTCGTTGAGGTGAAAGGCAAGAGTGATATTTTATTATTTATTATGATATGTTGAATTTGATAGTTGTCTCTAGGGATGCACCGATACCGTTTATTTGGATCCGATCCCATACCAAAATTCTAAGATCCGATCCCGTTACGGTGCCGTTTTTTTATTATTATTTTTTTACTACATAATACAGTTTCTATAGTTCTGGTGATAAACTCCAATAATATATCTTCTTTAGTAAAAATAACCGACCTATAGACCTACTGTATATTACAGACAACTAAACATGATGAATATTAAGATTTTTATTTGAAATCTGTAATAGGTTACCACTATTGACCCTAATCGTTGGTAAAATA
Organism: Danio kyathit; assembly: GCA_903798195.1. Taxonomy (NCBI): domain Eukaryota; kingdom Metazoa; phylum Chordata; class Actinopteri; order Cypriniformes; family Danionidae; genus Danio; species Danio kyathit. The sequence goes on along the minus strand of LR812538.1, from coordinate 45,913,065 downwards.
ATCAGCCTTTTAGCAGAACCTGATATTTTCCTGCAGGTTTGAAACAGACTAAACTAAACTGTCTGAGGCCAGTTTTAGTTAATAAACATTCCCTTGCCTAAACTGACTGCCTGCAAGTGAGATGGAGAAACTGAAAGCATGTCTGAAAAATTATGTTTTGTCTGAAAAATTATCTTTTTGAAGCGAATTTCGTTTGGTATAATTTGTTGGTTATTTAATATATTTTTTTTGTTGGACCGTTATCTACAAAATAAACAGGAATATTTGAGGTGAAGTTCAAAACAAGGTCCGCTTATATGCTTCAGCGCACAAACTGACAAACTGGTCTGTTAAATAAAATGTTAATATATGAAATTACAGTAAATATTCACAGTTTCAGAGTAGCCTGTATTAGGCTAAATAATTTTCTGTTAATGACAATCCATATGCGCCGGGCTGTCAGTTTCACTTTTATAATCAACTACTTTGACCACAATGAGCAAGGCTTTACAAACTATTTGCAGCACTGAAAGTATTCCCTTTGGAAGAATAAACTCAGTCGGAAGGATGAGAGAACAAAACTTATTGTAAGAATAATCTTACGAAGCAGCACATGTCGCGTCCGCGCAACCAGTGCGTGAATGAAGCGCTTGCATCACTGAGACACAGCGCGCAGCTCTTCGGTATACGGACACTTCTAAAACAGCAGCACAAAGGGGAGAAATCAGTGCGTTGAGGATCAGTCCAATGTATTATTGAGCCTTTTTTCATTTAAAGTTTCAGGTAGGCCTACTTTGTCTGTGAAGAGCAGGTAATAACCCTCTCTACTCCAGTGTTGTGAATGCGATCTGCTGATCTAACAGACACAGCGCAAAGATTTAGAAACAGCAAATATCTCTATGTTGCAGGTCAAAATGAACCCAAAATTAAATCCATCTCCACTGATTATTTAAACTAACAGGAACATATAGTCTTGGAGAAAGTTTTTTGAGTGGTCATGAACGCGACACGCAGTTTGAATTGTGAATGAATGGAGAATGATTGACAGGCGCAACGGAGGGAAGCGCTGAAGTGAACATTAATTTAACCATTTGACTATTCATTTGTGCTTCACATTAAACTATAGAATTTTCTACAGAACATTTGGGATATAGTAGGCCTACATGACAACTATATTCATATATTTATATATTTCATATATTTGTTTATGAAATAATAAAATGTTTAGTGGGGTGCAATAATTTTTACATTACTTAAGCATCTATAATTTTATTTTTTTTTTATTTTGAGTACACTCTAGATGACTGATAGTAAAGCTAAATGTGTTTTCTTTCCAATGATACATGAACTGTGAATGTAGCCCAAAGTATTCAGCAACTGTTAAGGTCTTTGCACACTGAAGTCCGAAATTTTGGTATGCATTTTTTCGTATTCATATGCGAAAAATTCGTCACGTAAACAAACCTTGCACACTGAGTCCGATGCATATTAATTAATCCATTATGAAAAAATGCTAAACATTTCAGAGTCAGTCTAAGCAGTGATACTTCGTTCTGCTCTCTTCTCCAAAGTAGAAACAGAAAGAGGAACAGGCTTCATATTGAGCTCATCCAGCGTAGAGAGGAAGGAGAGTTCAGCTCATTATCAAAGAGCTGCGCTGGATTATCCCGAAGTTTATTTCAGGAAATCAGTGGAATTTTGATACATTGCTTGTGATACTTCACACGTTTACATAGATAAACAAATCCTGAACAGAGACTAGCAGTAGACTGTGTCAAAACACCTCTCAAAGCATTTTTTTAGATGCGGTTCGATTTTTTTAAAAATTATTTTTATGATGGACAAAAGTTTCGGAGGCAGTGTGTCAGTGAGATTCACACGACCTGAGGTCAAATTTATTTATTTTTTTTTTATAAAACATTATTTATTTTTTAACGTGCGGAAAACTAATAACCTTCACTGTTTTAGTTAGCGAAGGTCATTTTTGAGAAAGTGCCTCTGACGTGAGGGAGAGAAGGACACTGATATAGTCTCAGAAAACTTTTTGCAAAAATCTCATTTTGCATGATGTCTTTATCAAATTTGAATATAAACTCATGAGACACTTGGCTTTGAAGGCATATTTTCTTTCTAGGTTGTTACATTAATGTTTTCCTGTGTTTGTATATGGAAAAAACAAATATTGAACACAGTACATTTTTTTTCTCATTAATTCATAATGTATACATTTTTATATATTTGAGCATGGGCCATAGTGAAGCTCAAAGTGTCCTTTATCCAATGATACCTAATTTTTGTTTTGTAGCTCACTAGGGTCAAGAACTGTTACTATTTACAGTTAGGTTGGTGTAAATCTCCAAAAGTGAGTGCTGGCTAACATGTTAAAAGGAAAGTTCTCCCAAAAATAAATTTTTACTCCTCAAGTAATTTTAAATCTTTTTTTTTAGTTAAACACAAAAGAAGATATTTTGAAGAAATCTGAAAACCTGTAACCATTGATTTCCATAGTATTTAATTGTCCTACTTAAGAAGTCAATAGTTACAGGTTTTCAGCGTTCTTCAAAATGCCATCTTTTGTGATTAGCAGAAGAAAGAAACTCAAGGTTTGGAACAAGTGAAGAGTGGGTAAATGATGATAGTGTGGGTGAAATAATACTTTTAAGTATATTAAGTATAAGAAACTTGACAGAAAAGTCTTATATTTGGCCTATAATTTTTCATAGACATATATATGTTATTACTTATCATTTTAAAAGTATAATTAAAGGTGCAGTAGGTGATCTGCCTAAATGCTAACCGTTTAGCATAATATTTTTTTAAATACAATCCCTCCCCTGTTGTCCAAAGCCACGCCTCCTGAACTCACGAACGCGCACATTAAAGATGACAGAGACCCACTAGACCATGTCTTTCCCCAGTTAGAAATCTTTATAGTACTTTGTAATACTACAATTCCCAATGAAAATCTGTATTATATCACGTTTTCAGTTACGTAGTTAGCAAGCAAAACTTGTCATCACTCTCTCATCAGTCTGGAATTACACTTATTACTAAGCCATACTTGCATGCTATTTCAGACCGAATATTGAGAGTAGCATAGTAAACAATATAGGGAGCAGGTTGTCATTGTTCAAAAATGAAACAATGTGAATATAAAACCTCAGTAAACTTCAGCTGAGTAAACACAGCTAGGCGGAATAGCGCTATTTACTTATGTTTTGTTGTTCAACTAAATAAAAATCTACATTATCAATGCTGTAAAAGGTCCCTTGTGAAACTGAAAATAGTCACATCAATCGTTCGCTGGAAGATTTCAGTTGCTGAACAACACTTCCGTGCATATAACCCATTCATAATACAACACAATCTACATCAGCTTTGCGTGACTAAAATAGTTTTAAAACATAACGTCACCTGTCTAAAAGAAATACTTCAACCATGGTGTTGTCCTTCCTCCTTTAAAAAGATTTGATTGAGCATTTGTTTTTAGCGCTGTCACTCGTGTCCACGTGACCGCGGCCCGCGTGAACACGCGTCGATGGATCTGCGCGAACGGGTGCGCAGTTTTTTAAATCTACATTTGACAGACAGTTTGCGCTACTTATCAGAATTATGGGAATTATTGGCCCGACAATATTTAATTGGATGAACATTTTTTTGTTTTATGCCTTACCCAGAATGTAAAAATACATAAATTTAGATCATTTACTTTAATCATTACTAGTTGAATGTGAAGAGACTTTCAACCAGCACAACAAAAAATGTTTCTGAAGACAATCACCTACTGCACCTTTAAGTATTCCAAGTATACTTGGCTTATAGTTATTTTTACTGTTGATTGAGTAGCCCATTCATTTTTTATAATATTACATTCTCCCTTGGTTTCAGAGACTTGTGGATGGCCATTAACTCAGAGTCATTCCTTTGGGAAATCAGACTATTCTGGTTGTGCCTTGTTTTGATTCCCCAATAAGAATAGACTCTGAGTCATTTCTTTAGAAGTATGTACAATATGTATTTTTTATTGTCTAAAAAGAACCAACCAGTTTGTTGGCAGTGCATTATGCTTTTATTGACTAAAAAACTGACTGTGGGTAGCTCTTTCTGACTTAAAGGGTTTGCACAGTATGCTTTGATACACTAAATAAAATAATTCATTCAAGAGTCATTCATTCGGGAGTCAAACTACACAAGTCTTTCCAGATTCAGTAACATTGCTGCAGTTCCACATAAATAAAAAAGTCTAGGACATTCTGACCAAATGTTTTGGTATGAGTTTGAGTACTTTAAATCTACAGAACTTAACTCTTTTTCTTGATTCCCACTACTAATATCACTGTCTGCAATATTATATGACATGAGTACATCTTTACATGAATGAAAAAATCAATCCGACTCATTACCATCAACTAATCAAGTATTGTATACCTTTCTCTGGTGATGAGCCATCTTCATCGGCCACCACGGCTTTCTCATCTCCACCTGCTTCAGGACTAACTAAAGGTGCTGTTACTTTTAGATCAGCATCATCATCTTCATCCTCAGCATTTATCTGATCCTCTCTCTCCTTATTTGCCTCTTTCTTATCTGCAACACTATCATCAGGTTCCTCAATAACACCCTCACCTTTACTTGGTGTATCTTTTTCAGAGTCAGCATCTTTCAGTCCAACACCAGTCTTATCTTCTGACTCTTTAGCTATCTCCTCCTCTCCTCCTCTCCTCCTCATCATCATCGGATGCGATATCAGCAGTGCTTAAGCTATCTTGTGAGTCGTCAGCTTTAGCAGCGCACTCCTCTACAGCTGTTAATATCGGTGCATCACCATCAGCTTTAATAAGTATAGGTTCCTCACCAGTTGCTTGTTCTTCAACCTCAGCTACAATACCAAGAGCAATGGCGATAGCGGCATCTTGGACATCATCGTCATCATCTTTCTCCTCACTTTGGTCATCTTTTTGGTCATCGTCTACAGTAGAAGCCACTGTGATAGGTGTCTCTGCTTCGTCTTCTTGTTTCTCTGTATCTTCAGCTGGAGTGACTTTACCAGCTGGTGGTTCTTCTTGAGCGTCAGTATCTTTGTCATCATCATCTTCATCAGCTTCCTCAGCTTCTTCAGGAGTAACATGTTCTGGAGCTTCTTCTTTCTCCACAGCAGGTTTGCAGGGATTGGAGCAGCTTTCTTTTCTGGAGCAGCAGAAGCAGCTTCCTCCTTTTCATCTTCCTCTTCCTCATTGGCTACAGCTTCCTCTTTCTCCGTTTTATCTTCTTTCCTTGTCTGTTCCAGCTTTCTCTTCCTCCTTTTCTTCTTCCTCCTCTCTGGAGCTTCTTTCTTGTCTGTTCCAGCTTCACCTTCCACCTTTTCCTTAGCCTCCTCTTCATCATCATCCTCCTCCTCTGCTCCAGCTTTCTCCTTTTGCTCAGCCTCCTCTTTCTCTTCATCTTCCTCTCTGCCTCAGGTTCCTCTTCCTTCTTTTCCTCAGTCTCATCTTCTTTTCCCTCTTCTTCATCATCTTCTCGTCCTTTGCTCTAGCTTCCCCTTTCTTCTTTTCCTTAGCAGCAATTTCTTTTGCTTCTTCTTCATCTTCCTCCTCCTCCTCTGCTTCAGCTTTCTCTTCATCTTCCTCCTCCTCCTCTGCTTTTTTAGCTTCCTCTTTCTCCGTCTCCTCTTCTTTTGCCTCCTCTTCATCTTCCTCCTCCTTCTCCACCACCTTTCCTCCAGGTTCCTCTTTCTCCTCTTCTTCCCCCTCATCCTCTTCTTCTTCCTCAAACTCTTCCTCCTCAAGCTCCTCCTCTTCTTCTTCTTCTTCCTCAAGCTCCTCCTCTTCTTCTTCCTCCAGCTCCTCCTCTTCTTCTTCCTCAAGCTCCTCCTCCTCTTCTTCCTCCTCCTCGAGCTCCTCATCATATTCTTCCTCTTCTTCTTCATAGTCTTCTTCCTCTTCTTCTTCAGTAGCCATCTCCTCCTCTTCCTTCCTCTTCTTCCTCCAAGTATTCCCTTCCTCTTCTAACATCTCCTTGGCCCATATTTCTGTAACTATATCATTAGGTTGTCAGAAGTGTCAGTGAAGGCTCTGTGTGGTGTTGTTGGGTTCAAACCAAACGCACAGCCTCACAGCATTTGACAGCAGACAAATATTATTTGGCTTGACATGCACAAGACAGTGCATTACATATAATTAGACATATAATGAATACTATGTATTTTACTGTGACAGCATGCCTTTAGTGGCTATTAGATACACTGAAAAAAACGATTCATTGGACGTACAAATTTTTTTTAAGGTAAGTGGTTGCAAACTATTTATATGAGCTGAATTTAAACAAACAAATTAAATTTAATGTATTTTTTATTAACTTTGTTTGTTTAAATTCAGCCCATATAGGCTGTTTGCAACCACTTACCTTAAAAAAAAAATTAGTAAATCCAATTATTCATTTTTTTTGTGTAGTTGCATGCTCAGGAGACATAGAACATAGGTTACAACGAATTTGGTAAATAAAAAATATGTGAAAAAACTGTAAATTCAAAAGAGATTCATAATGGGTTCAAGTTAATCATTCAGGTTTGGCTCATTGATAAACCAACCTGTCCTCCAACCCACATGCTTCAAATGTTATCATTCGATTGAATGGGCATTATCAGTGGTTATCAGCTGATAGATATATGACTCTTGATCTGGCGGTAACGTCCGATTCCAAACGAGTCTGAAACTGTGTGATTGGGCCCGATTTTCGATAACGTAATCGCATCTGGACATCCGTAGTGTAAATGCAGCCTGAGTCTTTAAAAATAATCCTAATAATAAATAGGAAATCTCTAAACGTTTCAGTTAGATAAAGAAGAGCACAGTTTTGAACATGATGCTGTAAAATGGGCTTGTAAGTATAAGATATGTCTTGTATGATGGCTTCGATGTCATTGACAAAAGTCCCATTTAGCTCGATTGTTTTTCATAAATATATATATATATATATATATAGATATATTATATATATATATTATATATATGTATATATATATATATATATATATATATATATATATATATAATTTCAAGAGTTCACATTTAGCTGATGATTGATTCTAAAGCTTGTTTGACATGCTCTCCCGGGAGAGAGCCCTGAGCTTATAAAATCCTCGAGCCTGGGGCTCCCTCCCGTTTGCAAGGCGAGAGGGAGTTTGAGCTCAGGTAGATCTCGAGAACTCCCCTGCTGTAGTAGCTAATGAACAGATAGTGATTGCTCTTAAGACATAACTTCTTACTAGGAGCATGTCTATAGTGCCGATTTGGATTAGTCAATTAACTTACGTTGCATGTTTTTGGACGGTGGGAGGAAACTATGGAACTCGGGGGAAACCCACGTGAGCACGGGGAGAATGTGTAAACTCCGCACAGAAACATTGGCTGGCTTGGTAAGGACTAGAACCAGTGACGTTCTTGCTGTGAGGCAACAGTGCTAACCACTGAGCCACCGTGCCACCCATCTAGGAAAGGAGGAGGAGTAGGGGTGGAAGGGGGGATTCTTCAAAACGAAGATGGCTGTCATATGGAACTTAGGGTATTTATAGTGGCTTAGAAAATCGCCTGATTGGTAAATCATAAATTGAATAATGCGGGGCAATCATAAGCACGTGATCGAAATTAGTTTATAAATAAACTTCACTTAATGTTTTAGAAGAAAGCATGAAAATATAGGTTTTATAGGTTTTAACTACAGACCTTGTTTCCTTGCATTTAACCAAAAATCCATTAATGCACTTTGTCTTGATGGAAGTAAAAGTCCTAAAATGCTAACTTATTTCTGGGTTACACAAAAATGTCATCCCTGCTATATATATATATATATATATATATATATATATATATATATATATATATATATATATATATATATATATATATATATATATATATATATATATATATATATTTGTTTCAATAGAAAAACAATAGCAAAACAGAACGGTGTCCTTAAAGAACAATAATTATGGTTTATCATACTCCTCCATTGACAATGCCTATACGTCTTAAGAGCTTACAGCTAATTTCCTGGTCTCTTAGGTGTCCTTGTGTCAGCAATTACATACAGAACTGTGCCTTTAAAGCAAAACAAGAGGATTGCAAAGCTCCCTTAAGTCTTAATGTGACAAATGACAGCAAATGCGTCACCCATATAATCAAATCCAGACTTTTATTACGTGCATATGCAGAGCTATTTTTATTCACTAACATTTGCATTAGCTAAAAGTGATAATGGTGTTTAGATGCTTTCTGCAATAGCTTTACCATTCGGAGACGGCTTAATGATGATTTCATGAAGATGTTAATGGACAAATACATGCAGCTTGATTAGCACAGGGAGCACAATTAGCGCGTGTGAAAACAAAGGGAAATGATTATGAATGGCTCCAAATGTAAAATCGCAATCAATGACAAACATAATGCCCATTCTCCATAAAATACTCTAATGCTTGCCCTCCTAATGCAACCGTAATATAAATGCGTTAATTACAGACTCAAGCAAACCGTTATCTGTTATGCTGATGGTTTATGTATTCCCTAATGAATGCAATCTTCAAGCTCTTCAAGACGCTAACCTTTTTTCCTCGGTGGCAGGAATTCTCCTGGAGGAGAGAAAGACAGAGAATAACATGAGAAAAAACTCTTGATTAAGTTAGTTAGTTAATGTGAGGTTTAATGCGTGGAGTGGTGAAGAATGAGGCAATTATCTAAGTCTATCTCCTTTTTCAATAGTGTAGGAAAAAGCCGGTTATTACTTCATAAGTGTGTTGAGACCAGTGTTGGGTTAGTTAGTTAAAATAAGTAATTAATTACTAATTACATAATTAAAACAGTATTTAGATTACTTTCGAATGACTAGGTCTGAAAAGTAATTGAAATACTTAAGGAATTTAGTTACTTGACTCAATACTTAAAGTTCTATAAAATCATTGCATATACTGTACAGTTGAAGTCAGAATTTTAGCCCCCCTTTGAATTTTTTTTCTTTTGTAATATTTCCCAAATGATGTTTAACAGAGCAAGGAAATTTTCAGAGTATGTCTGATAATATTTTTTCTTCTGGAGAAAGTCTTATTTGTTTTATTTCGGCTAGAATAAAAGCAGTTATTAATTTTTTAAACACCATTTTAAGGACAAAATTATTAGCCCCTTTAAGCTGATTTTTATAATACAATAACTTGCCTAATTACCCTAACCTGCCTAGTTAACCTAATTAACCTAGTTAAGCCTTTAAATGTCACTTTAAGCTGTGTAGAAGTGTCTTGAAAAATATCTAGTAAAATAATATTTACTGTCATCATGGCGAAGGTAAAATAAATCTGTTATTAGAAATGAGTTTATAAAACAATTATGTTTAGAAATGTGTTAAAAAAATCTGCTCTCCTTTAAACAGAAATTGGGGAAAAAATTAAAAGGGGGTCTAATAATTCAGGGGGGCTAATAATTCTGACTTCAACCGTATACATTAAGTTCTTTAAAAATAAAAAAAATTAAATCTGAGTCAAATCTGGCCTTTAACTTTATTTAAAATTTAATACCTATGTATTTTAATAACACACAATCATTTTTTTTTTGTTAGCAAGTAGAATTACTCTCAATTCAGTTCAAATGAAGTTTATTTGTATAGCGATTTTTCACAATAATTGCAAAAAAAGAAAAACATAATTTATATCACATTTACATTTAGCCGTTTAGCAGACATTTTTGTCCAAAGCAGCTTACAAATGAAGCATTTAGTGATTCAATATGGTGAGGCAATACAGAACGCACAAGTTAACATAAAAGAACCCCTATTTTGGTTGTGGGGTCTCCAACAACAGGCTGATATGCATGCAAGGTAAAAAAAAAACACTTTCATTGTCTTATAATATGCATTTATTTTTACCTAATTATCCCAACCACTCCCATATGAATTATTTAGGGATTCATTTGTTCCCAAACCCCTTCTTAGCACGATGCTAATCTGCGCTGATTGGTCCGATGACCCAGTCTTTTGTGATTGGTCGACTGCTTTCAGCGTGAGATGGAGAGAAACGCCCACCATGGCTAATCAACATTGTTGAAGTAGTCAAGAGTGCAGAATGTATGTGTGAGCCCAATGCAGGAGTGCATTAAAACAATGCATTTAAACACCAGCATATTGCTCTATTCTTAACCATAAGTAAAAACAACGACACGCATTCAGTATTAATCCACACAGTGGCAAATGCTGAAATATTTTGAAAATTAAGTGTAGGAACGGCTGATGGTGGCCATAGCAAAGACAACGGCAGAGGATCGCAAGCTCATAAACGCATTTAAATTGGTAAAGAAAGCGGTACGCGTCGTGTTTTCAACGTGGTTTTAGACATGATATGTCAATATAAAGAGTTAACCAGATACAGTACAAGCCGCGTGGAGCGATTACAAGTAACAAAACACAATTAAATAGATTTTTCAAGAAAAAACAACCATTTTAATCACACTTATACAGAAACTAGTCCATCAACTGTGTACAGATAAAGCTCTGACAAAGTCCCATACATTAATAATCTTTTCTGATCCTTCCTTTAACAAACGGTAGACGAATCCCCCAATGCAGGGTAGATTATTGTGTTAATCATCAGAACGTTCAGTCATGATCAGTTCCATACACACCTAAGCGTTTGAAGGGAAAGGCGCGTTCATGTTTTACCGGATCCGGCAATTCATATTTGGTATTGTTTTGTGTCGACGTGGATACGAACAGGCAAAGGATCTGAATGACGACAAATCATTTAAATGAGTCAAATCTTTTATTCAAAACTATATTTTTAAACAAGGTGCACTTTCAGATTTTACCCTCAGCTGGATGTTTTCATTCAATTAGAGCTGTGTTGCACATTGCATGGAAGGTATCTTTCAAAAACTCATAATAGGGGCTCTTTAACTGATATCAGAACTAGCAATAAGAGCTATAAGGAGGAGGAGGGCAATTCAATAAATACTAAATACTCAACTGAATAATTAATGACATTTTTAAGCAGTCTTGATAAATGTAATTGTAATTTTAAATGAGTTATTCTGCAAAAAATATTTGTTTACCAAAATTTTGCTGCATCTGTGAATTGATTTATGCAAAAACTTTACTTTTTTTCAGTATTTATGGCAAGTGTAATTAAATGATATCAAAATAAAAAGTAATTCCCTACTTTATATTTCAGTGCAATATAAGTAATTTAATTACAATAAGCACTAAGGTCTGAAAGTTGCGTAAATTTAAGAAATGTATCCATATGACAATTGGATGAGAACAAAATTTAAAATAAATGGAAACTGGTTGATTGCAAAATCATCTACTGTTTGGTAGTGGTATAGAAATTTTGAACTGATATGTTTTGCTTTATAGTTTTATTGTTTCAAAAAAAAAAATAAAACACACATTTCCTATGTGTTTGGGTGTGATTTTAAAATATAGTTTTACATATTGGAGCTCATGGGATTTTACTGTACTCTAAGTAATTACAAATACCATTTTAGTCTAATTCCTTTAGTCTTTTAGTGTTTTTTTAAAAACATTTTGGATGCTTGAAAGCCTTGCCACCAATCACTTTACATTATTTAAAAAAAAAAAAAGAGTACACACTGTAAAAAATAATTTAATAAAATTTAATTTAAATGAATAAAGATTCATTGATTTTCCATTAAAAGCAGTGGGTATACTCACTTATTTACAAAGCGATAAGTTGACTTTACTTAAAGAAACATATAAAAAATAAGTCAACCTAAAAGTTCCAAGTTACAATGGGTTTACTCCCTTTTTTAAGTAAATAATCACTTTAATTCAAACATTGTTTGTGTTAAACATGTGAAACATTTGTCAAAAAAAGCATAAGGGTGTTTTGATGACAGGATTTTGTGTGTGTGTGTGTGTGTGTGTGTGTGTTGTGTGTGTGGTGTGTGTGTG
>LR812538.1:45673342-45898342 GCA_903798195.1 Danio kyathit | reverse complement strand
AATTTGAATTCTTTTTCAAATATTTTTCTCAATTTCTGTTTAATGGAGAGAAGTATTTTCTCAATATATTTTAAGTATAATAGTTTTAATACCTCATAACACATTATTTTTACTTTGACATGATGACAGTACATAATATTTTACTAGTAATTTTGAGAGATACTAGTATTCAGCTTAAAGTTCAATTTAAAGGCTTATCTAGGTTAGTTAGGTTAACTAGGCAAGTGGGTTAATTTGGCAAGTCATTGGACAACAGTGGTTTGTTCTGTAGACAATTCGAAAAAATATATATTTTAAGCGGCTTTAATATTGACCTTAGAAGTTTCTATTACAAAAATATTTTAATATTTTAAATCATTCTTTAAATTTAATACCAATAATTACATTTTTGATGTTTTAAAGTAACTTTGTACAATTTAAATATTAAAATCAAATTAAAAATATGGCTAAAAATAATGTCCCACAGATATCCAGTGTAGCAGATATATTTATGTAAAAAAAAAAATGTACTTATGCTCACCTGAACTTTTAAAAATATATTAAAGAAAAAGGATTCATAATAAATTTGATAATATATTTAAAATTATTCCTGTCCGTGTATTAAAAGACAAATTTGTAAAACCATGTGGTTTGAAAGATAGTGAATAAAGGCTTAAAATGACTATTTTACATGTTTCTTAAATATACGTTTTCAATGTCATCCAATAATTGCTGATGGTTATGAAGATTAATGTTTGATTCAAAGATCTATTCATAAAATTATTTACTCATTATATCTACTCAATAAAATCCAAAACAGATTTATTTAGGATAAAAACATCAGAATATTACTTTATGATATTTATGCTTAAACATAAAATGCTGGGTTAACCCTATTTTGTGTAAAATATGGACAAAGCCACCCTCTGGGTTTAATTTTTGAAATTATTATTAAAGGAGCAAATTTAAGCCAGCATTTGTGTTTGTGTCCATATTTAACTCTGTTTTGGTTTAAATAATCTTGCATTTTTTAGATCATAGTTTGAAACTATTTTCTTTTTAAGTGTCTAAAATGTTGAATTGTTATATAAAATTATTATTGCTTTTGCTATAGTGCTCACATGCTAATATTTGTGAAAATGCCACTTTTGCTTGGGTGATATTGTATAATTATATCATATAAAAATGTAAAACCCATATAGGGATATTTTTCATACTGTGACTTTATAAAATAATAGGGTCACACTGCCCTTTATTGCTATAGTCGTTTGTGCTGTCAAAATGTGATTTGCTTTATAAGTAATGAGATGATCAATAACATCAGCTCACACATCATTAAAACAATAATTATAATAAATATCATAATGATTTTAATGTTTTTTTTAGATCAAACATTTGAATGGTGTTGTTGTCATCAGAAATGTTGAATTCCTGAATTTAAAGGGATAGTTCACCCAAAACTGAACATTCTATCAGCATTTACACTGCTCTCAATATAATTATGTTTGAGTTTTTATTGTTGAATACAAAACAAAATATTCTGATGAATGTTGGTATCTGGTAGCCATTGAACTCCATAGTATTTTTGTCCATGGAAGTCCAATGGCTCCTAGTATGGCTAACATTCTTCAAATTATCTTTTGTGTTCAACAGAAGAAAGAAACTTTCTTCAGAAATAAATCTTCTGAACCACCTGAAGTTGAAAAAGATGATGAGAACATTTAATTTTTGAGTGAACCGTTCTTGCTTGATTATGCTTGATTGAATTAATAATTATGTATCTGTAAAAAAATATATAAATATCCATAATTTAACAGATTTCCATATTTTGTGATTTATGTTTTTCCCCTTTATTCATTTATGCTTTGAATTGCATTATGGGTACTTGATCTTTCCTCCAACAATTTTTGATCTTGAAAGTTAAAGAAAGTGACATTTATTGACATTTTTAATAGTTTGAAGTGATATATTGCCTAAGTTGGTGATGTAAATTACACTGTAAACAAGTTCCTGAAGAATCTACAATAACTTATTGTACTTGCATAAAGGGCCGGATTTTGTGATTTGGGGGCCCTAAGCAGTTCCAGCCATGGGGCCCAACAGTCCTAAAATGAAACCATATGTAGTTTTATAATTAAAAAAAAAAAATTATCTATTTTGCTTTTTTTTTCTTCTTATATCACTAAATTTCCCTTTCCATGTTTTATCTTAATGAAATCTCTACATTTTAAATGATTTGTTTCATAAAATGAATTCACAACTAAAAAGAATGAATAAATCGAAAATAATAAATTGTTTTTAAAACTGAATCTTTACCTGCCTTGGCTGCTGGACTGCTCCATGATCGGGAGTGCAAGTCAAATTTGTGTCAATTTAATTTGTTAGACCCTCACCATACAAAATATGATAGAAAACGGATGTTATGTGTATAATTTATACTTTTAGGTATTTATTGGGGGCCCCCAAATTTCCTGCTGCTTACTTTGCTTATTGGTTAAATCCGCCCCTGCCTACATACAGTTTGCCAGTAACTTACTGTAAATCAATTTCAGCAAAAGTACTGTATTTACATTTACAGCACCATTTATCTTGCTGTAGGTGTATTTACAAAATTGTATGTATATCTTTACTGTAAAATATACAGTAATTTTCACAATGAAACTTTAAAATACAGTAACATACTGCATAACTGCCCTACAGTAAAATACAGTTTATATTAAAGTTAAATACGATTTAATTTACAAAAATTGTTAACTGTGTATGTATTTTATCTTTACTGTAAAATGTACAGTATTTTTCACAATGAAACTTTAAAATACAATAACATACTGCATAACTGTTTTACAGTAAAATAGTTTATATTAGTAAATACTGTGTAATTTACAAAAATCGTTAACAGTGTATGTATTTTGTTTGCTGTAAAATATACAGTAATTTTCACAATGCAACTTTAAAATACAGTAACATACTGTCCTACAGTAAAATACAGTTCCTATTACAGTTAAATACTGTTTTATTAACAAAAAATAATTAACAGTGTATGTATTTTATCTTTACTGTAAAATGTACACAAATTTTCACAATGAAACTTTTAAATACAGTAACATACTGCATAACTGTCCTACAGGAAAATACAGTTCATATTACAGTTATATACTGTTTAATTTACAAATATTGTCAACTGTATGTATTTTCTTTACTGTAAAATATACACTAATTTCCACAATGAAACTTTAAAATACAAGAGCATACTGCATAACTGTTCTACAGTAAAATACAGCTCATATTACAGTTAAATATCGTGTAATTTACAAAAATTGTTAACTGTGTATAATACTAAAACTAGTAATTATCTGTCAGTACTTTTTGGCTTTTTAATGAATTTAATCCTCTGTAGGTTGTTTCTTACTAAATTTATTGTTTCAAACTATCAAAAATGCCAATACTAATCATTTTAAGCTGCAAAGTTGAATGTTCAACATCAAAAGTCAACAAAAACATGTGAATCACAAAACACACAATGAGTTAATTAACATGGATATGTATTTACAGTGTAGCCAACCAGTTTTATTATCAGGGTCTCTCCGCTGAGTCTTAAAAAGTCTTAAACATCTTAAATCTCAAAAAAATTAAAATAAATATTAACCTTAAAAAGTCTACTGAAATATTTATGTTTTTAAACAGGTCTTAATTTTTCTTTGTTTGTGTAAAGCTACCCAATCTGGCCATTGACACTCATTTAATCACCTACAATTCATCTCAATAAAACTTTTTATTTAATGTAATTTTTAAGTCTATTTACTATATTGGTTTAAATTATTTTCCTTATAATAACATTTGATTAAGAGTTCCCTATGTATTTACTGCTGAGGACACTGACCTGGACAGACTGTTGTGCATACATTTAGATTATTATACTATAGTTTTTAAAACATTTGTCCTTCAAGATAAAAAAGAAAGACTATATTGAAAAAAGTGTATGTATAGAGCTTGCTTGTTTGACACATTATTTAAAATATGTTGCAAAGAAATAACTAAATTATTTAAATGTTTTATTAAATTATAGAGACTAAGCTTAAAAGAAAAGGAATGAATGAATTATTAAATTATTATTGTTGTTATTGTATTATTAAATATATAAAATTATAATTTTTTTAAATTTTTCATAGGGAAAATCAAAATCTTTTCCAACTGGGACATTTGTAAAATCCTTTATGAGTCTAAAATTTAATTCATGAGGATGTTAAACATGTCGGAAAAAGTCTTAAATTTAACTTGCAGAAACCCTAATTATGGTTTTCACACACTTTTGGCCACAAACTGTATGTGCTTCTTCTTGATTTTCAGTGTACCGTTCATCCTGAATGACATCTTCATCAAGAAAAAATTGATGATTTCAAATTTAGCAGTGAAAAAGACTAGCAAGCACCCATGTCTATAAAAAAAACCATATGGTCGTCTATATGTCGACAGATAAAAATGGCAAAGTCAGAAAATCTTGTGTTCATTTCTGTAGATATTTGGGTGTTCCCGCTCTCCAGTGCCCGTCGTCAGGAATACTCATCAGACTCCACACATCACCGTGTAGTTTCTGTCTGTCTGTGGTGGTTATCAGCAGGCGAACAGCATGACCTGAGTCAAAACCGTTTTACCAGAAGCCATTATGCAGAGGGTGACGTGACAGCGAGCACAGACTCCAGATTCCTCAGACCTCCATTATAGCCTCTAAACACCCTCATGTTCGCTGCCGCTACCAGAATAAATTAGTATTTGATAATAAAATATTCTGGCAGCCTGCGACTATAATTTGTAGCATTTTGAAACATTTGCAAGCAGGTGTTAAAATCAGCTCATAAAGGAGTTATAGATGAACATAACAGCTATTTTAGTTTCGTTTATTACAGTAGGTTGGTGATGAATTGCGTTAAATTTCTTCATTATGTTAATCACATAAGATTAAAAAGATATTTCCCCCAAAAAGGAACATTTACTCACTATTTATACTCACAATCAGGGGTTTCCAAACCTCTTTATATTGTTAAAATCAAAAGAAAATATTTTGAAGAAAGTTGAAAACCTGTAATCATTGACTTCCATTTCATCATATACTGTAAGTACCTCTGTGTATATCTGAATAACAAGTTCAGTTGGTCTGAAAATACAATTGAGGTGTACAAGAAGGGTCAGAATCGCATTCATTTATTAAGACGACTCAGATCTTTTGGTCTGTCAGACACTGTTAAAGACCTTCTATGATTTTCTAGTGTTATCTTTGTTCCTGTATGCTGAAACTTGCTGGTGGACTGTTGGAAAACCAATTAAATAAGCTTATAAAAAGGGCAGGTTCTATTGTGGGGGAGGTGTATTACTCATAAAAGAGATTGTGCATGATCGAATGATAGACGAATTTGTCAGTATGATGAACCACAATTGTCATCTCCTTTTTGATACAGTCCAAGATTAATTCAGCCTCAGTGTTACAGGGAACGATACAGGAAGTCCTTTTTACCAACAGTGATCAGATTGTATAACCAAAGTCATACTAGATGAATTATCCTGAATTTTAATAGCTTTAATACTGTAGGTATGGACTACTCGTTTAAAACTAAGATGTGCAGTATGAACGTAATTGTATTAATACACTGTAAAACTCAATAAGTTAAGGTAATTTAAAGGAAACCAATTGCAACAAACCATTCAAGTTCAAAAACTAATCCTAATGAGTACTGTGAACTTAATCTATCTGAGTAAACAGAGCAATTTAAACACAGTAAAACCCAATAAATGAAGAGAACTTTAAAAACCGACGGAGTACTGTAAAACCCAATAAGTTAAGGTAACTCAAACCGTTTGAGGAAACTGATTGCTGCAAACCATTCAAGTTCAAAAACTAATCCTAATGAGTACTGTAAACTTAATCTATCTGAGTAAACAGAGCAATTTAAACACAGTAAAACACAATACATGAAGAGAACTCAAACCAACTGAGTACTGTAAAACCCAATAAGTTAAGGCAACTCAAATCATTTGAGGAAACCGATTGCAACAAACCATTTAAGTTAAAAAACTAATCCTGATGAGTACTGTGAACTTAATCCATTTGAGTAAACGAAGCAATTTAAGCACAGTAAAACCCAATAAATGAAGAGAACTTAAACCAACTGAGTACTGTAAAACCCAATAAGTTAAGCCAACTCAAACCGTTTGAGAAAACCGATTGCTGCAAACCATTCAAGTTCAAAAACTAATCCTAATGAGTACTGTAAACTTAATCTATCTGAGTAAACAGAGCAATTTAAACACAGTAAAACACAATGCATGAAGGGAACTCAAACCAACTGAGTACTGTAAATCCCAAAAAGTTAAGGCAACTCAAATCATTTGAGGAAACCGATTGCAACAAACCATTTAAGTTCAAAAACTAATCCTAATGAGTACTGTGAACTTAATCTATCTGAGTAAACAGAGCAATTTAAGCACAGTAAAACCCAATAAATGAAGAGAACTCAAACCAACTGAGTACTGTAAAACCCAATAAGTTAAGCCAACTCAAACCGTTTGAGAAAACCGATTGCTGCAAACCATTTAAGTTAAAAAAAACTAATCTGAGTACTGTGAACTTACTCCATTTAAGTTGAAGTAATGAGGTATTTAGTTAACTCATTAACTTCAACACTGAGTTCAAAACTCTTTCCAAATGAGTAGAATTAACTTTGTCAATTTTGAGTTAACTACACTCATTTCATTTGATAAAGTGGACTGTTGGGTTTTACAGTGTATTATTGCCTTTTTACAGTATATATGTAATTTATTTTATAGTATGGCAAGCTCTGCTGTGACGTGAATTTCCCTTTTGGGTTTAATAAAGTCTAAACAAACAAACATTGTAGGAAAACAATAACTATGGAAGTCAATGGTTACTAGTTTTCAGCATTTTTCAAAATATCTTCTTTTCTGTTCAGCAGATGAAAGAAAGTCAAGCAGGTTTGGAACTGGGAGAGTAAATGATGACTAAATTTTCATTTTTAGATGAACTACCCCCTAAAATGTGAAACGTATGTACTGTAAAATATACTTTAAATACATTTAATATTATTTGTTTTATTTATGTTTTTTTAATGTTTATGTTTGTTTGTTTTTTCCAAAGAATTCAAATGTGAACACTTTAAGTTATAAAAAACTATTTCCACAGATTAAACTAGGAAATTACAACTTCTACTGTGAAGAAATGACACTTATCATCTTTAAATATCTACAAAACCTTCACCTTGTGCCCTAATGCTGCTTGAAGATGCCATTCAGGAGGACTGCTTTCAAATGACACTGAAATTCTTCAAATTACACTGAAATTCTTCACTTTTTTAATAGCTAGCATTGACCTTGGTTTATTATTTTAAATAACTACTGTACTTCACATTTGTTGGCTATCAAATCCACTATAAAGTCTCCATTAGTATGTGTAAGAGGTAAGATATACTGTAAGATGGCTTGCCTCTAAGGCTGCCTGCTTCCTTTAATGTTTTCCTGACACGATGTGGCTGAGGTCCTGTTTGGATGAGAGACATAGAAGCACAGGTGTGGGACAACGACACACATACTGTACACACACACACATAGGCTGCGTTTCCATTACATTTTATATTGAGCACATTTAAACAGGGAATTGAAATATGCCTAATTAAATTTTTACACACACATGGTTTATCAGGCAATTTCACAGAAGTATTAGCAAAATGGTAATGGATTTATTTTTATTTTTTTGCATTTACAGGTCACCTAAAAAGTCATATGATCATTCTTTAAAGATGACACTGTATGTCTGGCCTGAAGTTGAGACCGAGTTCTTTTTTTTAAACTGATTATAGTCAAAATAAAGATGGGAAAATTTTATTTTAAGAAACAAAACAGACTTTTTATTACATTTTAAATTACGCAAACTAAAATTGTGAATAAAAAAATATGCAGAATGAAGTTTTTTAGTTCACTGAGATTGTTTTTCAGAAAATTTCATTAAAAAGGGATACATTTAAAAAAACATTTTCAATGTTTACAGGTCATCTAAAAAATCAAATGATCATCCTTTAAAGATGCACCATATGTCTCACCTGAAGATGAGTTTTTTTTAAACCAATTCAATTCACAATAAATATGGGAAAATTAGATTTAAAGAAACAAAACAGACTTTGCATTACATTTTATATTACGCAAACTAAGATGTGAGTTGAAAATATGCCTAATGAAGTTTCTAGGCTCATGTGAGGTTGTTTTTCAGGCAATTTCATTAAAAGGAATACATTTAAATACACATTTTCAATGTTTATAGCTCTCCTAAAAAGTCATATGATCATTCTTTAAAGATGGCACTGTATGTCTGTCCTGAAGATAAGTTTTTTTTAAACCAATTAAATTCAAAATAAATATGGGAAAATTTGTTTTCAAGAAACAAAACAGACATTTTATGTTACGCAAACTAAAATTGTGAATTAAAAAAATGCCTAATTAGGTTTTTTTAGCACACATGTTGTTTTTCAGGCAATTTCACACGAGAATTAGCAAAATGGTAATTGGTTTATTCCTTTTTTTTTTTGCATATGAAGGTCACCTAAAAGTCATATGATCTTTCTTTAAAGATGACACCATGCAGTATGTCTGGCCTGAAGATGAGACCGAGTTCTTTTTTTAAACTGATTAAAGTCCAACTAAAGATGGGAAAATTAGATTTCAAGAAACAAAACAGACTTTTTAATACATTTTATATTCCGCAAACTAAGATTGTGAATCGAAAGTACGCCTAATGAAGTTTTTAAGCTCACATGAGGTTGTTTTTCAGGCAATTTCATTACAAAGGGAAGAATTAAAAAAACTAATGGATTTTTTTTTTCTATGTTTACAGGTCACCTAAAAAGTCATTCTTTAAAGATGGCACCGTATTTCTGGCCTGAAGATGAGACAGAGTTTTTTCTTAAATTGATTAAAGACATCTTAGTACTGGGTTGCAGCTGGAAGGGCATCTGCTGTGTAAAAGTTATGATATATAAGTTGGTGGTTTATTTTGCTGTGGCGATGAATATTGAATAATGGGACTAAGCCGAATGAATGATTAAAAACAGAAAAAAAGTTATGGAAAATTAGATTCCACGGAACAGAGCAGGCATGAAGGAAAAGGGCTTTGGATAGTCGTGAAAAATCTTATGGAATAAATGGAAAACTCTAAAACTAAAGTATATTTCAAAAAAGAGAAAACTTTGCAGAAGCACTGCTATGAATGTAAAATATAAGGATTTCCACCAAAATGGAAGAAGTTTGATTAACTTTTTAACACACCCACTTGGCCAGAGACCTATTGAACGCAGTTCTAAAACAGCATAGACCTAATATAACTTGTATTAGCCTTGGGCTTTGTTTACTTAAAACTTTTGTTCGACAAAAGCAGTCCAAATCCAGTATAGTCCCAATGTGGGTGCACTACCAAACAAGAAGAATCAAAAGTATGCACACCACAGCAAAAAAAATGAACAACATATTTATTATGTTTTAAGCACAGGTGATGTTTCCGCCCTTACAGTATATACCTAATAATGCTAATAATCCCATATACTGTATACCTAAAACATTATATATACTGTACATACAGTGGGGAAAATAAGTATTGAACACATCATCATTTTTCTCAGAAAACATATTTTTAAAGGTGCTGTTGACTTGAAATTTTCCCCGGTCGTTGGTAACAACCAAAGAAACCCATATATGCAAAGAAAACAAAACTAATTAGTTTACAAATTAAGTTATGTGTAATAAAATGAAATGACGCAGAAAAAAAGTATTGAACATATGAAGAAAGGGAGGCGTAAAAAGGCAGTGAAAGCCAGTGAAATCCTGGTTCAATTCCATGTCAACAGCTCCTTTAGAAATATCATTCCCAGGAAATAAACAAGTGTTCTATACATATTCCCCCACTGCATATATATATATATATATATATATATATATATATATATATATATATATATATATATATATATATATATATATATATATATATATATATATATATATATATATATATATATATATATATATATATATAATTTTTTTTTTTTTTTGTATTTTGCCTACTTTTTTTATGAAATTCTTTGTTTCAGTCATTATTCATAAGCTTGTTATTGCAGGGGATGAGTTCTAGTTGCTTAACACTAGGAAAAATCATAAAAGCTTTGTGTATATTTGTAATGGAAACGCACCTACTATCATTGGGTCATCCTCACTGAGCATGCTCAGAACCATAGGCAGGATAAACTGACACATTTAGCCACCAGTACAGATATAAACAGTCACACTTTGGACACAAAATCACAGGGAAGGTGTGAAGAGACATCATATTAATCCATGTCACTGTAGATTACAAAAACACTTCAGCCGAGTAAAAATGAAAAATGCAAACATTAACATTTAGTGTCAAATAAACGTACAGAAAGGCAAGATATGTACAGTATGTAGTGTAAAAGTCTTACATAAGTCACTGTATTATGTTTTTTTACAGCATTAGTGACTCACAGCAAATCAAATTGTCACACTTTCTCTTTTCTCATGACTGCTTCCAGCTCAATTAAAATGCAAGCCTCGTAAAGCAATTGTGACATCTCCTTTACATAGAGATGCTAATGCAATACTGATGAATTCAGTGACATTTGTTTGATTAACTTTTTAACCCACTTTATGGAAATTCAGTATTGCCCTCTAAGCTCTCTCTCTCTCTTAAAACTGACAGCATTGTACATGTTTGAGTGCTTGAATGTGAGGTGTAAGAAAATAACATTTCAAATTATAGATGGAAATATGGAGTTAGCAGATGGAAGCTGTTGATGTCTTTTGCTTATGTGTCCATTTATAGACAGACCGTATAATCTTACATCACTCCCTCTAGATTTCTTGAATGTGTCAAGATAGCAAATCAAAATAAGACCAGTAATTTGAAATGTTATATACCATTAAAGTCGAAATTATTAGCCCTCCTGTGATTTTATTTATTTATTTATTTTTTCAAATATTTCCTAAATTATGTTTAACAGAGCAAGGGTTTTTCACAGTATTTCCTATAAGATTTTCTTCTGGAAAAAGTCTTATTTCTTTTATTTCGGCTAGAATAAAAGCAGTTTTAATTTATTTTAAAACCATTTTACATTTTTTAAATTATTATGTACTGTCATCATGGCAAAGATAAAAGTAACAGTTATTAGAAATTAAACATAAACATTGTATTATGTTTAGAAATGTGTGGAAAATTGGGAAAGAAAATATACAGGGGGGCTAATTTAGGAGGGCTAATAATTCTGACTTCAACTGTACTTGTATACATCCATGAAAAAAATTAAGACCACTTATTTTTCAAGAATGTTATCTTTTGTTGTGATTGAAAATTAGTATTAGATGTTGATTTATTAACTCTCTAAAAATGTAATGTCTGAAAATGCCAAGCTGATTTCACCAGGTAGCACGTTACTGGATTAACATATGTTGATCCTGGAACAACATTCTATTTAGCCAATCAAAACTAAGGGATACATGATTGTTATCCAACTATTATTCCCCTCTGATTTTGGGAATAATTTACAGTTATAGTTGGGTTTACATTTGAGTGATTTATGAACAAAAATTATGTTCCAGGATCAACTTAGATGTTAATCCAGGATCGCATCGTACTTGGCAAAACCGTGACATGCATCTTTTTTATGCGAAAATGCTCTAAATAACAACATTATTATTTTATATTTAGAATTAAAAACTTTATCCATATCTATAGTTTGCAGAAAAATAATTAAATTATGTTTCGCTCAAACACATAACTTTAAATCTAGAGAAACAGAAATTTAAAAGTGCTTTCTTAATTATTATATATATTTTTTCTAATAGAAATACCCACATAGGGCTGTGCAATATGACCATAGATATTTACATTTGATGTCGCCTACACTATTGTTGTCTATTAGAAGGAATTCATCAATAGAGCCGCCATTTTAGTACAGGGTAGCGCTCCTTTGAAATGAATGTGGGACCAAGGTGTAGTGGAGGACTGGCCATCTGGAGCAATAATATATATATATATATATATATATATATATATATATATATATATATATATATATATATATATATATATATATATATATATATCTATGATCGGGAGTTTTACCGGTGGTCAGTATGCACATTTTTTTTGCATCACTTTTCTACATCGATAGATACGTGACCGCACAGGCATTGCCGTCAAAGAGCATGTGTTTGTGTGCATGCAAATGTATTATCCTCCCTCCCTGTTAAATTTGATCTAATCCATGTCCTGAAAAACACCCCCACTCCTGCTTTCACTTCTAATTCTAACGGAGGGAGCGATTCGTTTGTGAATGAATCTCTGTTATGAACGACTCGTGTGAACCGTCGATATTCCTGCGTCTCAATATGTATATCCACAAATCTGATCTAAATGGTACACAACATTTCTAATATTCAATAATTAAGGGTGGACAGTATGCGCATTGAGGCGCAGGCACTGATATGTTATCTGGCACTTTTATAAGTTACTACAAAAACTAACGTTCGTGAATTTAGCCGACAATAATATAAATTTCTGGCACCGCAGCGTCTTGTCATATTTCATTTACGTTTGCTGATTTTATTCAACAAAGCTAGCATAAGCCTAGAATTTAGTGCAAGTTGGTGCTACTTTGCTTTATGATCAGTGCAGTAAGAGACTGTATTATCATCAATAACGTTACTTGTTTAGCACAAAAGTTCGTAACATACAAAAACGTAAAAAACTAAATCTTACCTATGAAGTTATGCTTTGTTTTCTTTGTTTGCTTGTTACTACACTCGTACGCAGCACAAAAGTCTAGCATCTTTAGACTGGCTTTAATCTTGACTAGTGTGTTTGAATTACTTTTGTCCAGAGAGCACTGTACAAATGTGGCGGCGCTATTGATACATTCTCAGGGTCCATATGCGATATCTAGTGTATACATCTACGCAATACAGTATGACAATATTCATATTTATTTTGTATTTCATTGTGTTTTTAACCATACATTTACTTCTAAGTTCTTAAAAAAGTGAGAAATGTGATGAATGGGTATATATTTTAAAATGTAAAAAAGAAATAGTCCTTTACATGTGGTCAGTATCTATATATAAACTATTAATTGATTGAATTTAGTACCATATCATGATACAGTGCTCAGCATATATAAGTACACCCCCCACAAATCTCTCATTTAAATTAATAT
This sequence comes from Danio kyathit, assembly GCA_903798195.1. Classification (NCBI taxonomy): domain Eukaryota; kingdom Metazoa; phylum Chordata; class Actinopteri; order Cypriniformes; family Danionidae; genus Danio; species Danio kyathit. Next base: position 45,885,083 of record LR812538.1, on the reverse strand, counting down.
TTTCTATAGGAAGCTATACAATATTATATTTGTGCATATACATTAGATTAGTCAGTACTGAAGCCAAATCTGGAGCTTATCTAACAAAATAACTTACAATAATGGTTCAAAAATTAGTAGCCCAAATTTATGTCAGGTAAAAATATTAAATAAAAATGGCAAAAATCAAAAGAAACAAAAAAATATATACACAATTGTATTGAAATGTTGTAGGTTGTAATTTTTTTCCAATATTTTCCATGAATTTCAATGTATTATCTTTCCATTTCTAAAGATGTTTTGTGACTAAAATATTATTTTAATAAATATATCTGTTTAATAAATCTGTTTTGTTCGAATGCACCATTGTATATTACCCATATTCACTGACAAATGGATAAAAATATTCATTTTCAAAATGGGGTGTACTCCTATATGCTGAGCACTGTATATATCTTTATCATCATATGAGAAGACTTATATTGTAATATGAGATGTTTGTCATATCGCACGGCCCTATTCCCACACTAACTTTATCAGAGACTTTCTACATAACAGATAACTACAAAGACAAAGAACATTTTCTGAGCTGTGAAATATATCCAGACAATACACAGATAAACAACTGAAATCAATCTAAAGGGCAGAAAGCCAAACAGAATGAGCTGAATGAATGTCTTGTGTACATCTTGAGAAGAATCTACAGAGAGTTCAGTGCAGTTTTACACAGTCCTTTAAATTTAAATCACATTTGTTTGCATGTGATTTAATCTCATCTAATGCTTGCTGTTTTTATCAATGCACAAATCATTTTCCTAATCTCAACTAAGATACTCTTGAGAATCAGTACTGCATACTTTTTTCCCCACTCAATCTTTATTTATAGCCCTTTGGCATTGTTTAATTTCACAGACTGTTCTGTTACATTGTCCCTTAAAAATATTCTATTGCATTGATAAAGCATTTACAGTATGTGACTGAGGCTCCAGGGCAAAAATGAAGACACTAAATTACTGCAGATCTCAGAAACACAGGCATGAGGGGGAATGATTCCCAATAGAGGGTCTCAGTCATAGCACTGGGGAACACAGGGGTCTCTGAATTCCATCTTGAAAGTGAGAGAAGCTTCACCCTTCGCTCTCACTTCAGTCTTCTGCTCGCTTCTCCTCTTTTTCAGCTCTCCAACAGTAAAGGGAATTATATATGTGTGTATCAGTCATGTAGTATATGCGTGTGTATTATATGTTCGAGCAAAGTGTTGGTTTTTATTGGTTTATTGTGCATGTGGCAGCATTTATTGTTATGTGCAAGTGTTGGGTTAGTCCTGATATACAGTGTTTCATCCCTTTTAATAAAAGAGATCTCATCACAGTATTGTTGCCATTCAATGTAAATGTTCTCATTTTTATATACAGTTGAGGTCAGAATTATTAGTCCCCCTTTTAATTCTTTTTCTTTTTAAAATATTTCCCAAATTATGTTTAACAGAGCAAGGAAATTTTCACAGTATGTCTGATAATATTTATTCTTCTGGAGAAAGTCTTAATTGTTTTATTTTGGCTAGAATAAAAGCAGTTTTTAATTTTTAACAAAACATTTTAAGGTCAAAATTATTAGCCCCTTTATACTTTTTTTTTTCGATAGTCTACAGAACAAACCATTGTTATACAATAACTTGCTTAATTACCCTAACCTGCCTAGTTAACCTAATTAACCTAGTTAAGCCTTTAAATGTCACTTTAAGTGTCTTGAAAAATATCTAGTAAAATATTATTTACTGTCATCATGACAAAGATAAAATAAATTAGTTATTAGAAATGAGTTATTAAAACTATTATGTTTAGAAATGTGTTGAAAAAATCTTCTCTCCATTAAACAGAAATTGGAGAAGAAAAAAATATACAGGGGTGCTAATAATTCAAGGGGGCTAATAATTCTGACTTCAACTGTATATTATAAATATTTTGTGGACTAGTGGCTCTCAACTGGTGCAGATTAGATCCTTATTGCCACCCCCACCCCTTCAAAAAATGGCTGTTTACTCAAAAATAAAAATAAATGCTTTAGTTGCTGTAATATTATTGGATCTGTACACAAATTAAGACTTTTAGAATAAATTCTGAGGAATTTCTATCCCTTTATTGAAAGCCTGCTCCTTCGAAAGTGTGATGCTTCAACGTTCATAAACTGTAAAAAATATATATGACAAAAGTCATGACAACAAATGTTACTTTAACTTGCATGAAGTTACACAGGTTTAAATTTGCTAAATACAGCTAAATTTGTTTAGTTATATCACTCAATATATTTAGTCAGTAGTTTAGTTGATGTAAGTTGGGTTTATTAGAAAAGTTTGCTTGGTTTAAACTGAACATTTTAGGCAGCAATAATGTTTTTTACAGTGTAAAGAGAGAAAATAAAAAGAGCACAAAAATAAAATCTACCAAACCGAATTAAGAGACAGGGATTTAATATGAAGAACTGACTTCCTTTGTGCTTTTGTTTATATTCAAGTTCGGTCACAGAAGTTGAAGCATGCTTTCTTGACACGCAAGAATCAATGAAATTAACTCTTGCATGTCATGTGGCAGACTTCAGTTTCTGTAAGAGCCAATGACATGTGTTCCTCTGTGTCAAACAGTCATAACTGTGACTTTGTTTAAGTTTGATGAATAAAGTATGTTTATATGCCAAAAAAGTCTGATCATCACACAAAGAAATCATGTATCTTAGATGAATCTCTTAGATAATTCTTAAATCGTATGGAATATTATAATTATTATTATTATTTTGGTCTCTCTATGAATGTTATGAAGCATTAGATTTTTTGGTGAATAGAGTATAAATGGAGGAACAGAAGTCACTCAGATTTCATTCAACAATACACTAATTTGTGTTTCAAGATAAAAAGCAAGTTTTATGGGTTTGGGATGACATGATGATGAGAATTTGATGGATTTTATTTTGGGGGTGAACTAAACCTACACATGAAAAAATACTACAGTAATTTCTAATAAACACTATAGTGCTTTTTAACCATACTTAAGTGTATTATGCGGTTTATATTCAAAATATTGGCACAGCATACTGTATTATTAACTATAGTTAACAGAAAACAGTCATAGCATACTTTAGTTATTGCTACAGTAAACTGTGGTGTGTTGTAGTATAATATACCCTATTGGCCACATTCTGCAATGTGTAAATGTGCTTGTTTTTATGCTTGTTTTAGAATTGATTTCTGATTCAGTTTCCTATGGGAGAAATGATTAGGAATAATACAGTAAATGGCAGAAACGGATCAAATTACTTGCTCTACAAATAAGTGTGTTCATGACCATACAGAAGAAGTAGCATAATATAATAAGAAAAAATCAGTTTGCAACATTAAGCAGCATAACGAGCTGTTTGTATAATGTCTACAATTCAATGGAAGTGAATAAGACCAGAAGTCTAGAGCCCAAAGTTTAATAGATGTAGAAAACTACATATTTGGGTCAGTCTTTTACATTACTAGTTGTAACCACTATAGAATACTACAGTATAGAATAACCACGACAGATTAATTCAACCTTTCTGTAGTATAATTTAAAAACATTATAGTATTTACTATAAATAACTGTAGTATTTTTTAATGCAGGCCTTTATGCCAGAAACTGTCTCTTCATTTTCAAAATCCTATTAAACTACACACTGTAAAATAAATATGAATGAGCTATTTGTGTTTTGTTGTTTTCTTTTGTAGACCGGTTTGGATCTCCACTTGACGTCCACTTTCAAATCTGGGTTTTGGAGCAAAACCAGTTGAAAACCACCATTTTATAGACCACCTGAAGACAAACGGTAAAGACTCTGTAAATGCAAGGCTGTGTTAAGATGGACCAAAGCGTCAACTTCCTCCCCATGATTCCACATCGCGAAGGCTTAGCTGTGCATTGAGGGAAATTAAAGTTTATATCCCTTCTCCTGAAAAGAACGCGAGAAATCTGCAACATAGAATACTGGATTAATATTCTACAGGTAAAATATCACTGTTTTTTTGCTCAATGCATTATTAATTGGAAGAAAAAGAATCAAATCATTCTGCATGGCAAGGAGGAGTTGCCGTTCAATACCACACAGTTAATAAACGAAGTCACGCTACAATGCTTCCAAAGCATAGTTATCGATGTTAGAATAAAATGAATTGATTGAAGTGAATAATTTGAGGCTCACTGAAAGCAGTATCGCAAAGTAGATGTCAACACACGGATGTTGGAAATCATAGGGTGGAAGGGAGCAATTGGCACGAAGATTATTGATGTCATGCTGGCTCAAATAAAATCATGCCTTAAAGTTTTCTCAGATGATATACAATTTTGAATTTAAAAAGTTGAGTTCTGGGAATATGAGATTTTTGTTAATATGTTTGCAGCATCTATGTTTCCTTTCTGAAGCACTTCAATGTTCAAAATGCTGTTCGGAGCCTTTATTTCATTCTAGTAGGGATGATGAAATCAGTGCCGCAAGCGTTTTGATGATGACATACTGCATTATGCCACTCATATCAAGCCATACTGTGATATGAGGTTTATCCAAATCGCATTTGAGATAAATGCAGATATTTCTACTCTAATATAACTGCTGAGAAGGTTTTATTTGTCTCTTGTTGCATTTTAGTGTGTAGCTCAAAGTAGATGTAGCATTACACGAGGTTAACCTTATAATTGTTTTGTGATGATCACAATTATGTACAGTATGTGTGATTTGTGCAAAGGGAATATATTTTATTTTGAGACAAATAAACCTTTTTGTGTGCAAAGGAATATGCATTCAGGTGAAACAACACCCTTTCTTCAAAGTAAATTAGTTTGAAACGATTTTCAGTGTTATTAATAGTCAGGGATGGGCAGTATTTATGATACAAGGATTTCAAATGTGCATTTTAAATACAAAATATTATTTTGCAATTTGTGTTTGATTGGGTTTATGAAAATGGCTGAATATTTTGTATAAAAATACTTTATTGTCTTGTATTTTTGTATTTTTAAAATACTTTGTAAGAAGTATAAATGATGACATCGTAAAAATGTGGCCTTTAATAGTGGTGTTTTCTCAGTTATTTGCCAAGACTAGACTAGAAAATTGATTGATATTGAAGAAGTTGATCAATGCTTAGAGTATGGATGGAAATTATGCAACACAAATAAAGAAAACAACAGACAATTAGCCGGGGTAGATTCAGGAGCAAGTCAAAATAAGACCGGAAAATAAGACAAACAACATAAAATAAGTCCTACAGATATCCTGTTTTATATTAAAGAGTACATTTGCAAAAAACAAACAAACATGATTTTAGTAGATTTTAGAATCGTGACTTAATTTTTACATTTTAAACAACTAGATTTAATTAGCAAATTGTCAACAAAAATGTTAAATAACCTTTTCATGTACCATTTTAAAATATAAAACTGTTACGAGGTTGTTGCAATTTTCACAATAGATAGAGTTAGAGAGATATATAGTACTATATCTAACTCAATATATGCATTGAAGGATTTTTACAGTGATTAAAGAGATCATCTTCAGGACAGAACTTTCTGTATAATATTTGTACAAAATCTATACTAAAATCAAAGAGAAACACAAGTTACATTTTTATGAATACCTCCTCATGTACAGTAGCTGAATGAGGTGCAGATATTATTTTATTTTTTTATTATATTTTATCAAAAAAAAAATTGTTTTATTTGATTTGTTTTGCTTTATTTTATTTATTTTATTAAATTATATTTATTTTATTTGTTTTGTTTGTTTTGCTTTATTTCATTTTATTAAATTTATTTTATTTTTTTATTTTATATTTGTATTTTATAATTTTTTTGTTTTATTTGATTTTATTTGTTTTGCTTTATTTCATTTATTGTATTTAATTGTATTTATTTGATTTGTTTTGCTTTATTAGATTTTTTTATTACATTTATTTTTATTATCATTTTATTAAATTTTTTGTTTTATTTTATTTGATTTGTTTTGCTTTATTTCATTTATTTGATCGGGATTAATCGAAGAAGCCTGTTGATGGAAGGTTTGCGAAGAAATGTCATACTCCCTTGTAAAAGTATTTTGTAGTATTTTCAAAATACAAAATACAGTATTTTATTTTGATACATTTGTGGCTGCTGTATTTAGTTTATTTTGATACTCGTAAAACTGAGGTATTTGGTAATTTATTTTAAAATACATTTCAATGTATTTTTGCCCATCCCTGTTATTAGATATCAAGACTAAAATGCTTTCTTTGCTTGTTATGTATCGAGAAACTAAAACACAATGATGCTTTGTCATACATAAACATTCCAGGGTAGATTTCGCATTTTGCGGAGGTGATAGAAATAGGTGTAAAATCTGATCAAATGCCTAAAATCTGAAGCAAACGCCTTTTTATTATTACCGCAAAGCAAGTGCATCTGCTTTCACAGAGAACTTATTCCCACGCTTCCCTTTGCCATTACGATGAAGTCAAAGGTTTGGTGTCACACTGAATGGAGTGCATGACAGTCTAGTGGAAGTGATGTCGTGTTCATGACAGACAGATTAGATGGTTTAGTAAATTTGCATGTCTGTATGAATGTTGCAGATGAGAGTGACAGTTGCTCCCTGTTTGCATGCTGGAAAACCACACAACCACACCACACATACACACACGAAAACAGGCATTAGCACTGAACTGCAGGCAGAGAGTCTTTACCAGGTGGTAAACAGGGGTCGTCACAGTATAATGTATGGGCTTTTTATTGGATGGCAACAGGATGACACATGGTGATGGACAAGGTGGAAAAAGGAGGGAAATTTATTAGAAATAATGTAATTGTGACTCTTAATGGGTGCAATCATGTAGTGAACCACATGATATGAAAGTCTATTGCTTTCTCTTTGAAGAAATACTTTCGAAATGGGTTAATGTGTTTGCGTTTTAAAGCTTTTGATGGAATGAATTGTGAATGAGATGTGATGTGATCTCAATGACTGTGATATATCCATCTTAACAATGACAATTTTTTTAAACAGTTTAAAATTGCCATTATGAAGCTACAGAATCACACTGAGAACGTCAAGCAATTCTGCACCATAAACAATCATTTGGTCGCCTTCCAATTGCATCAACAATGGACTTTAATGTTTCATCAGATGGTAATACAAGGTAAATTGTTGTCCTACAAGGACTTTTTCAGCACTCCACATGATAGGTGACTGATAGCGACCCGGCCAACGGGACACCCTATCTATCCTTGTCACTGTCAATGCTATCAGGAACAAGTCAATATCCCTCCCTCCCGCTCTTAGAAGCCTCACAAGTTTGTCCTGTGGCACAGCTGATAAACTTCCAACAAGAAAACACGCTCTGAGCTTTATCACATCGTGAAGACACATTCAAGCATCCAATTACTCCTCATCTGTGTCCTGTTTTACCTTAAAGCCAATGTTTTGCTGTAAAACCCCCCAATAGGGTGGCTTTTATAATAATCGATTGCTTCGCCTAACCTACAATCTCTTCAGGACAAGTGTTCCGAAATTACTCCCCATCGAAGTGAATTAGACAAAGATAAGAGAGCTGGACCTACCTTCAAGACCCTTGCTGTCGAGCAGGTCAAACATAATGATGGCCACGGCTGACCAGGTTATGATAAGAGCCAGCACGAGGATCCAGGCCATGGGGGAGCTGAACGTGGAGTACAGGTCATCAGTCATGGTGCGCTTAGACGAACGTACCGAATGTGAGCTCACGTCATTTTTGGCCTCTACTATGGTAGTCGTGGTGGTGGACCGTGCTGTAGAGATAAACAGGGGTTCAGAAATGCAAGCAGAAGAAAAACAATGCAAGCAGAGGTCTTTGTAGTACAAAAAAGTTGCAACTATAAGAATCCATATCATGTATATCAACTATTTGTCCTGTTTTTATTGAAGTCACTGATGGGGTTGACATCTTTGTTGTTTTTCGCCTTTGCCTAGGTGAATATAGAGGTAATCCTGATTTATACTTCTGTGATGAGTGAATGCTGTACCCCATTTGCCGTGAAGCTCTAAATTGAGCTCAGGTACATTCTTTTTCCACTGATCATTCTTGAGAAGTTTCAGCAGCTTAATTGGAGTTCACCTGTGGTAATTTCAGCTGATTGGGCATGATTTGAAAAGGCATACACCTGTCTATATAAGGTCCCAGGGTTGACAGTGCATGTCAAACCATAAACCAAGCATGAAGACAAAGGAATTGTCTGTAGACCTCCGAGACAGGAATGTCTCGAGGCACAAGGCTGGGGAAGGTTACAGAAAAAATTCTGCTGCTTTGAAAGTTCCAATGAGCACAGTGGCCTCTGGCCAACATCCACTGAAATAAACTGCTGTAAAAATGCATCAGATAAATATTCTTTTCAAAAAATTTTTTGCATAACCTCAGTCTTGATCAAAACTAAAAAAACACCAAAAAACGACGTATTTTTTAAAAAGTAATTGTGCACTGGATTAATAAATAAAAAATTTGATAAAAGTCTTGGAGCTGGCAGCTAGCTCTCTGCAACTCTCACATGGTCGCCCACTGAAGTTAGTGAGGCCAGCAGGGGGCGCCCAACCTGCGGTCTGTGTGGGTCCTAATGCTCCAGTATAGTGACGAGGACTCTATACTGCTCATTGAGCGCCGCCTTTCGGATGAGACGTTAAACCGAGGTCCTGACTCTCTGTGGTCATAAAAAATCCCAGGATGTCCTTCGAAAAAGAATAGGGGTTTACCCCGGCATCCTGGCCAAATCTGCCCACTGGCCTCTGTCCATCATGGCCTCCTAACCATCCCAAGATCATAATTGGCTCCACCTCTCCACCAATCAGCTGGTGTGTGGTGTGCGGTCTGGCGCAAAATGGCTGCCGTCGCATCATCCAGATGGATGCTGCACACTGGTGGTAGATGAGGAGATTCTCCCCAATGTGTAAAGCGCTTTGAGTGCCCAGAAAAGTGCTATATAAATGTAAGGAATTATTATCATTATTATTGGAGATGTGAAACAACATTGCCTTTGATGCATTGATTTTATTTCATTTTCATTTTTTTCTCCCTAATTTATTGTTGGTGGCTGTTTTTGCCCCATTGACTTTCATTATAACCACATTTTTTTATTACAAAACCATGACACCATATAATCATGCATTTTGTTTATAACAATGGCTTTTGATTGTTGGTGGTTTTCCCTGTTGGTAGAAGGTCAAATTTGTCATTTTTACTGTTGATCATCAGTTGGCACCATTAACTCTTTAGATAGTTGCAAAAAAACTTAGTTTCTGGATTTTATTTTAAGTATAGCAGCAAATTAAAGTGTGTGTATGTGTGTCTGAGTGTGTGAGAGTAACCTTTACGCACTTACCCTTGTCTGAGAAAATGAAAATATGCATCTCAGCTCTCACAACTACATGGGGTAAATAAAAACAAAGACTTTTTTTAACAAATGTGGTTATAATGGAAGTCAGTAGGGCAAAAACAATCACCAAAAGTAAATTAGGGTGAAAAAATCAAAATCCAACAATGCATCAAAGCCAATGTTGTTACTAATCGTTCACATGTTCAAGACTTTGATAAAAGGTTAAAAAAATCCAGTCCACAATTACTTTTTATATCGAAAATGCATCATTTTGTGTGTTTTTTTTCACCAAATCAGTAACATCATTTGTGAACTTGTCAATTAAAGAGTTAAAATCCTATAATTTTATAAGCAATTTAGTAGTTTTGATCAGGACTGAGGTTTATTAACAGATTTATGCAAATAAATGTGAAGATAATATTTATCTGCAGCAGTTTAATTCAGTGCATGTTTTCATCCCTAACATAACAAAAGGGCAGTAAATATGAACAGTGCACAAGGGTTAAATTATATGAACTATTTATTGAACTAGCTGTTGGATATGTGAAAATAATCCATAAAGGTGCTTACAAGAACATGTACCAAATGATATGATTGCATGTAAACATAGCCAGTGATAATCAAAGAGCCTTACACTGTGTGCACATTACAGTTGTCTAGTTCTGTCATGTTGTTCACTCTTAGTGTAGACAGAAAGCGATGAAGACAAAGCCAGGTAGACAGGAGATGAATGGTTGCTTTTTTCAATCTTTATCAATGCAATGCCTGGGAGAAAGATTGAATTGAACTTGTTGTCTGTAGATAGGATGCACATCTGCAGTGGCAATGTTTCATCGTTAAAACATCTCCAAGGCCGCACGAGGAATGTTGGCGCTGTGTCATCTGCTGGCCAGAGCCCCTTTAAAAGCCTCTTTTCTAAATGGATATAAATTCTTGCGGCAACTCTGTTTGAATTGCTGCTCAGAGAGTCCACATGTAACCTTTATACTCTCTGCCACATCTATGAGCCCCGGTTATTGATCTTCGCCAATATTGTTGATATAAGTCATTGCAAATGATTGATTCTTGCTCAGTCCGTTGTGATTGCGTTTACAGTAATGTATTTGTGGATGATCCATTAGGAGTCTGAGTCAAGATCAGGGCACTGGGTCTTGTTTATGTTGGCCCTGTTGCTCAGAGAACAGTATTTTCTACTCTTGGCTTGTATGTATGATGACGTGTGTGTAAGTGGGGGTCGGATACAGACGTCACACACACACCAAAAGAGTCAGCTAAGACCACCTGTCGCAGATCTTCACTTTGGTCCCTGTTGTCAAACTTAGGATTAGACGTCCCCTCCAAATGCTGACTCAAGAAGCTTTCTGCAGACGCAATATACTTAGTTGCATCTGGTTTGGTTTTGGTTGTCTTTCTGTGTGTTATCAGGATTTTGCCCCTGCAGATTGTCTACAAGCTTTAGTATCTGATTGTACAGAAATACAAGATTGCTGATAAGGTCCACAAAGGGCTTGGGGGAAATCTTTCCATGGCAACATTATACGCAAATGCCACTTCAGCTCTTATTGTGCTGTAAATCGAATAGGTGGATGGTGGTGGTCCAGGAATTGTCTCTTTTTTTTTTTCATTGTAAGACATTGTGCTTCTCATATTTCTGCGTGTACAGCCGTGGTAATCAGAGTTGGGTGTAACGAGTTTCACAGTAACACGTTGCTGTATTCTAATTACATTTTTGAGGTATGCAGTATTGTAACAAACATTTTAAATGTGTGTAATTTGATCACAGTTACTACAGGGTGTCTGCGGGGTCTTAAAACGTATTAAAAGTTGATAAATCAGTTATGAGAAAATTAATGCCCTTAAAAGGTATTAAAAAGTCTTAATCATGTTTTTACGAGGTTTTAAACTTTGTTCAAGCATTGTCAAAAGTGCTCGACTCCAAAAAAAGCATGAATATATTTATTTTCCTCCTGATATTAACAACGGCGTGCTTGATCCACGTGATTGGTTCGGGGCGGGGCGTGTCCGGCCAAGCTCTTCCATCCCTGTGATGTCATGTAATTTGTGACAAAGCCGGGAAGGTGATGTGACGCTCTCCACATATAGCGAAACCATAGAGCGAAACAGATCGTCACCTTGGAATTCTAAGATTCTATCTGCACTCTGAATGATTTTGAGATATTGAGCTTCAAAGTTTTTGCATTCCATATAGCAAACAATATGTGTGTAACAGTTCTCTTTCCCACATTAACATGACAGAGACCCTAAATGTACTCTACATGTCCAAGTTCTCTTACATTTGCAAATTGGAGTAAAAAAACAGTAAATGCAGATAGAACCTTCTAATTCTGAAAAGTCATTTTCCACTTGGAATGATAAAGTTCTATCTGGCAGATCATTAATTGAAGCATTACTTTTTAAGAAATGCAATCAAAAAATATATAATTTGGTTTTGTAACAATATGTTGATGCTTGAGAGAGTTTTTGCTTTCTATAACACTTTTGCTTTCTATAACATTTATTTCATGTTTTATGATGAATATGTTTTCTTGTTCAAATTAATCATACAAGGCTGAGCAAAGTATTTTGCCCAGTGCAGATGGTAATTTTATCTAATTAATATGTTAATATTTATAAATTTTTTTGCTTTATATGAATTATTGAAATATATTTATTGGATTATTTGCCCCATCAATTAAATTAAGTATTTAGGCTTACTAGGCTTAATATCAAATTTAAAGACTTTAAAAGAAAACAGACAATTAGCAAATGAGTTTAATAAACACGGAAAAATGGTTCACTTACCATATATACACAAATAAAAATATTTCACATTTAATATATACATTTTTTAAATATTTGTTTCTTTTTCAACAATGTAAAATTTAACATTTCATCTCAATGTCAAAAAATGCTTCTAAATCTTCACATTTACACACATCTTTTCAGTTTCAGGTTTTTTCTCAATTTTGTGTGGTGTGGCATTGTTTAACTGACTCTGATTTTGTGTGATTTTGTATTTTTGGTCTTTCCCGCTGTCAACGGAGCAGTCCGGCGAAATGACAAGGAAAGCTGATCCTGATTGGTCCTCATGCCTGCATAAAAAAAATGCTCATTGGCTTAGAGAGCCAAGATAGAGTTCAACTTTGTAGAAGAACTGTTTTTGTTTTTTAAATAAAAAGTTGTAAAATGTAAACAACTTATAAAAAAAACATCACGTATTGTAAATAAGTTGTCATTTAATAAGAATATGTGAATAACTCAATTTTGACAAAAATGTCAGATAGAACTTTATAATTCTAAGGTGATGAGATGACAAAATAGGAAAATGCAAGTTTTGCATACTCCTAGTTGGAGAAAGATGAGTTTAAACAGTGGCTGAAACCTGTCGCGGAAAACAACCGCGTTTATTCTTTCAAGCGTTGTTTCTTCCGAGCTTATCTGAGTTCTGTTGCATGGTTGTGCTCCATTGATTTATTTAACTACAACTGTTTATTAACAACTGTTTATTAAGTGAAAGGTTTGATACTTATTAGAACTTGAAGTGTCAGTGAGGTCTTAAAATATTCTGAGAAGGTCTTTAAAAAGTCTTAAAAAGGTATTGAAATTACCTTTAGGATTCCTGCATATACCTTGTACTAAAGTCAATGTAATTGCGTTACTTAAGTTACAAATATAGTTTTTAGAAAAAAAAAATGCTTCTTTTAAATGATGTTTTCCGCTGCAACTTTAGTTAATGAGCATGGGCTTTTAAAGTGCTGGAGAATGTGAGCTGAAATGGTTGCCGACGAGAGTAGCTGCTTCTTCAAGTGGAAATACTTTGATTTCATTGAGCGTAAAAACAAAAATATTGCTGTGAAATGCAGTCTATGTCCAGTCTCTAAAGAACTTTCGACTGCTTTTAGCTCGACCAGCAACTTGTTCAAGCACTTGAATAGAAAGCATTCTACGACAATACTCATCACTAGGGCCAAACGGCATCTGCGGACATTTTTTGCAATTTCTGCGGAGAATTTTGGTAAAAATCTGCGGATTTCTGTGGAATTATTTTGGGAGTCTCATAACTAAAACCTTAATATGTAAAATATGTGTAATTTAAAAACTAAATAAATTCAGATTTACACACATTTACTCAAGTAAATAAACAGAATTAATGATGGGCTAAAAGTCTGCGAAATTCTGAGCGCGCAGATTCCGTGTGGGCCTACTCATCACCAAGGAGAACTCCGGCACCCAAAAACACGACGGGCCAACTCAGCCTAAACAGGCTAAATTGTTTTTTTTTTGTGCAGGATCAGAAGTAAAGGTATCTTCTAAATGTAAAGAGAAGCATACCTGCTTATGGGGCAAGTTCGTTATTTCCAATGTAGGCACGTGACTTGCACAATATTGCACGCTCGCATTTTCCAGGCGCACCAGTTGAAAATTGCGAGTCACGCGTCAAGAACTGAGCGATCAGCTTCATGCTTTGTATGGAATATACACATTTCGGTAGACTAAATACCTCAGACAAACACAGAACACCCAAACACTGCAGAGCTTTTATACTTTGGATGTCAGTAGCTACATTTCCATCCACCTATTTTTATGCGTATTTTGGATATGCTCATAAAAAACAGTTGATGGAAACACCAAGATGCGCATACATTTTGAAAATGCGCATAAAAACAATATTCACATAGCTGAGTAGGATAAACTTTTTATTCAATAAGAAAAGATGCACATAAACTATGATGGAAACACTTTTACCGAACAAATTCCAGTATGCGCGTTAAAAAAATTCATGGGATTTTGTTATAAGAGATCATGTGATGATAAAAATGTGTGTAAATGGATAAACCAGCAGGCTGAGCACATTGTAAAACATCTGAAATGTTGTTTTGGTCATTCTAAAACCCCTAACCATTTCAGTATTAGTGTTATTATAATATTAATGACCTCCAGAATCAAGAGCGTCTGTGCTCTGTGTCTCACGTCTTCAAATGCCACCGTGCGTTCACTGCGTATCAGGATTGTCCTCTGAGGCGCAAGTCATTTATTAAATGAAGAAAAGATTCACGCAGCTTCTCTTATCACTGCAAATTCTGTTTTTACTGTTGATATTTTGCGCTAGTTAGTCAGGAAGTTAAGATTTTGTTCGCTTCCACTTGTTTGATGGAAACGCTGCTTTATTCGTATGTCTTTTATGTAATAATCTAGTTTTGCGCATATAGTTAATTAGCATTTTTGGATGAAAACATAGCTAATGATAACAAGTATCCAGTTTTCTTCTAAATGTCTTCTTTTGTGTTAAAAAAAAAGACAAACAGGTTTGAAACAAGTGAATGAGGGGAGAATTTTATGTTTTGGGCAAACTCTTTAAGACTTTTGAATATGTCAAGCTGCTGACTGAATGACTAAATGACTGAAAGAGCTGCCATTTATTTTGTATTTTTATAGGTATATTTTATATGTTTTTAAAGTAACTTCAAAGTAAAGTAACTAGTAATCTGATTACTTTTTACACTAAGTAATTAGTAATGTAATCAGATTACAATTTTCCAGTAGTAGTCAGCAATTTTGTATTCTATTACTTTTTTAAAGTACCTTACCCAACACTGGTGGTAACTAATCCCAGGTTAGCAAGCTGTTAAGACAATGAAGTCAGCAAAAAATTCTCTGAAGTGTCACTTTAAATATGATTTATTCGGGTTGATCTGAGAGACTTTTCACAGTTTAATCAGAATATCAAATTTACTTTTAAGTCTTTGCAACATTAAGCCATTTCACGCAAGACTGAGGCTCATTTATGCAGGCCCTTGACGTCAATAATTGGCTTTTTTTAGGGGGTGGTCTAGCGTAAGTCACAGATAATAACTAAAAAGGTTTCATGCTTTTTAAAGACATTCTTTATTTCCTTTCGGAAACTGACAGGATTTCAGTGTGTTGGGAAATCCTTTGAGAATATTGCACTTCTAAATGTGGGAGTTAAATGACATTAGCTGTCAGTGGAAATATACTGTAGATGGTAAGATACAGTGCAACCTTAAGATTTCAATGGGGACTGTGGCTTTTCAGGAGCCTTAAAAGTGACCTTGCTGTATCTTAAAGGGCACCTATGATAAAAATAATCTTTTGTAAGCTGTTCGGACAGAACTGTGTGTAGGTATAGTGTGTCCACAGTATTATTGGGGTGATATAAAGATAATAAGTCTCTTTATTTTAATTTCCTGATGTTAAAATAGGATCCATACAATCCCCCCCCCCCCCCCCCCCCCCCTGCCATTTTGACACCCACCACAATGTGACGTAGGAGTGCGGTTTGCCCGGCCACCGAATTCATTGACAGCCGCGTAATAACATCAGTGCTTAATTTGTAAATTGCAAAGTCCCGGAACAGATCGGGGTAGTGGATCCAGCATGTTACCAGAAGAGGGAGAGGTGTCGTCGGCGAGTTGGGCGGGGTGGGGGGTGGGGGGGGGGTTTGGTGTTTGTCGGGACTAAAGTGAAGACCTGGGTGTATTGGTTGTCATGGATGAAAGTGTCTTAGATGAAGAATTGTTGAGGAGTTGCGGACGAAAAGGGTTGGGGAGTTGCGGAAGAAAGTGAAGAGTGGGGGTGCGTGTAAGAAAGGGGATCTGTAAAACGAGGTGCCGGATCAGATTTCAAAGGTGTCAGATCCGGCTTGATCTGGCACAAATTATGCCCTGATTAATGTCTTTGTTGTAATGCGTATAATCATATTAACAAGAAAGGATGTGCGCAAAGCAACTGGGATTAAAAGATCTGTTCAGCTCTCTGTGATCATCAGTCATCATCAAATGTGATCAAGAATGAGTTTTACAAGGTTAAAATGTTTTTAAAACAGTGCATGTTTGTATTGTATTACAGCAATTTTACTGTCTTTATCACCACAGCTGCGTATCAGTGCACTTATAAAAGAAGACGATTCAATCCCAGTTTATGGACATTAAATCAGAATTATTATGTACATTAACATAACCGATATCCATACAGCAGTGTATATTAACGTGTGTCCTGTCACATTTGCTGTGCAAAAACAGTGCAAAGTTAAACGCGTGCGCGCGCACGCGCATGTGTGTGTGTGTGTGTGTGTTTGTGTGCGTGAACATTGTAATGACATTGTATGTGACTCATCGTTGCAGAAAGGCTTGAATTAACACCCCAACAAATACATCAAATAATCATTGGGAAAGTTCTTACTGTAGTATTTCTCACAAACGTTTTGTGAGGTCTGCTTTCTTCATGTCTGTCACTTTGCTGTTTATCTGACGCAGCCGAGGCAGAGTGTGAGGCACACGGTGGATGGGGAGAACTAGCATTACAGGCACAGGCAACAAAAACAGCTATTGTACAGTGTTCAAGGCAGAAAATTATAATATTCTGAAAGCTATATTAAATAATCTGATGGGTGTTCTGAGCTGAAACTTTACAGACACATTCTGGAGACATAAAAAACGTATCCTAAATCTTGAAAAAGGGTAAAATAGGTGCCCTTTAAACATTCAAACGTCATATATAAAAGAGATACAGAGATGTAAGTTGTTATCCACTGATAATCTTGAATTCTGTCATTTGGTCCAATCTGAAGCTGCAGTCTAATTGTAATTGCACAAAAAGTGACTACGATCTTCGCAATTTCTTCTTTTGTGTTCCACAGAAGACAGAAAGACATACTGGTTATAGAAATGACATGAGGGTAAGTAAAACAGTTCATAAATCATTTGCACTGTGAATTACAGTAATTCACATTTCTGAGTGAACTATTCCTTCAACTACATTTTCTCTAGCTGATTGAATTTTTGCAGTTCATAACTCTAAAAAAATCCTAAACCCTTAAAAAAAAGCTGCGCTAACATCACAGGCCTGCTTCAAAGAACTACTGACTCCCATAGAGCCATATGATATGGTATATTTTTAGCAGCTTTCAAGCACAAAATTCCCCTGCAAAGCAGATTGCTTCTGTCTAAGTTAACTTTACTAGGGGAGAAATTTAAAGGAGTAGTTCTGTCATCTTCTGCTGAAGAAAAAGAGACTATATGTGCATGTTTAAGAGGAATGCTGGGCAATGAATATGGTAGCCATTATCTTCAATGTATATGGTTATCAAAAACCATAGAAGTAAGGAACTCATACTTGTTTGGAACAATTTGAGAGAGAGAAAATGTGTATCTTTTCAGTTTTGGATTGAACTATCAGTTTAACTTAAGGTACCTCACTATTTATACAATTAGTAGAATCATTTATGTAGCATACAACATATGTTTGACTTAAACCTTCCTACAACACACATAAAAACATAACCATAAAATGAAGTTCACAGTACCTTCCATCTCTCTCATGCACTAACAGGCTGAAAACACAATCTCAAGAGTCAATTCCCCGGGTCCGGAATAGTTTTCCAATCGAAACACCACTGTGTCTCAGTGTGCCTTTCCTGTTAGAGTCCCAATAAAACTCGCGTTTGTGCCAGGGTTGCTACAAAGCAGCAAAAAATGGCACCTGTTGCTTAAAGTGACATATGAGAAAAAACAATACACCACCAACTGGGACCGAGTACCAGCAGGGAAGGGAAAAAAACACACGGCTAGGCTGTCAAAAGAGCAAATCAAGCCCTAGGTTGTCCTTATGTTTGTTAGCAGCCTATGATGTGTGTATGTGTGGGGGTCAGGAAACATGGGAGAGAAGCGAGGACGGGTTTCAAGGTAACCTTATCTGTGAGTGGACTGTGTGGTTTATTCTTAGAGTCCCCGGCAGCAACGGCATTATGTTTTGCCTTTTTAGGCCAGGGGTGTTACCCCTGAAGTGGAGCCGGGCTGTCATCGGGTGAGTGTGTGCAGAAACCAACCACAAAGCACACCTCAGAAATGTGCCATTTAATCTATTTTAGCAGCGTTTTCTTCTGATTTGCATAATGAAATATGCCACTTTATACATTAAAAGCATGGCGTACTGTATAAAGATGTCTTTAATGGAGATTTTGTGGCCAAGATTCTGAGGCGCACAAGTAAATGAATGCATGTAAGAAACGGAGCCCGTGATAAACTCGGGTTAAGCTGTTTACGGCGGCTTGTTAAATATTCATGCAAATCAAGCGAAACCTTTTTCATAAGCCGTGCAAATGGAACATTTAGAAAGCTGACCTTTAAAAAGCAAATAGCATTTTATTCTTTCAGCTCTACCTGCTCTGTATTTCAGGGAATAGGGAGAGATGTCAGAGTATAACCGTGCTTTTCACAGTTAAATGTTGTATGAAATTGCTTGATGAGCAGGGGCTTCTTTCTAGTGTTTAAGGTTTATGTATTTTCTATTAAAACAAGAAGTTGGGGCGGGATATTAATTTATTTATATGTTCAGAATAGGCAAAAGGCTTTATGTCATAACTATTTATTACTGTGATTATCTATTTCTAGTCATGCTCTCGCTTTACATCTATTATTTTATTGGACCGAATTTTGCACATGGCCACAAACGCTAGATGAGTCATCATAATTTTTCGTTTAAATCAAGCAGATAAAGGACTGCTTGCCAATTTCAAGCTGTATATGAGCATATATGTGAACTCAAAGTTAAAGGGATACTTCACCCCACAAACCTTTGAGTTTATGTCCTCGGTTATACACAAAAGAAGGAAGAAAGCTGAAACCCTGTAATCATTGACTTCCATAGTAGGAAAAACAAATACTATGAAAGTCAATGGTTACAGGTTACCATCATTATTTAAAACAGCTTATTTTGTGTTCAATAGCTGAAATAAACTCAGGCAGGTTTGAAACAAGTGAAGGGTGAGTAAATAATAACAGAACTTTTTTTAATTTTTAATAAATGAAACACTACTGCATTACGATTACAAAAACTTACTAAATTTAAATCGTTTTCTTTCCAGTTCCTGCAGAATTTTTTGGTGATTTATCCCGTCAATACATGCTTAAAGCAAAATAAATGCAATTTTAACATTAAATTCTTTCATTTACAATTAGAAGATTCAGCTTTGGCTCAGTTATACAGCTTCATTTTGAAGAAGTTGGTGAGCAATTTTGAAATTAAAATTCTAAATTCTAAAATTAATAATTATTACTCCAGCATGTTTAAGAATCCAGTCAATCGATAAATTGTTTACATTTTTTCAGATAATTCTGAAAATTCTAAATGAAATAAATAAATGAAGTTAAAATATGGTTAAAATAAAGATCCATCATCATTTAGCCTAAGAACTATAAAACTAAAAAATGAAACAACATGGGTAAAGACTAGTGGATTTAGTATAGTAGTACAAAGAAACCTATATGCACTTAAAGAAAATCTATGTAATATATATATATATATATATATATATATATATATATATATATATATATATATATATATATATATATATATATATATATATAATATATATAAATTTTTAAATTCAATGACTTTAAAAGTATCAGTTCTGAATAAAAAAACTCATTCATTTTGATTATTTTAACCTCACAGTTTGTTTGTATAATGCTACAGTTGTTTTTAGTGATACTACCACATACACAAACACATATTATGTGAAACAATCTGAAGAAGACCAGAAAACCAATAACCCAGTTGCTTTATAGGTCAAACATGACAAAATTACTGCAAAATAGTACAAATGTAATGGATGTAATAATGCAGTTTTAATGGATTCAAATGACAAAATGTTTCCCCTTGAGGTCTTGAGTTTATAACATTTGTTATAGTGTAAAATGTTTTAACAAAAGGGAATGAGGACATTAAAATTTGGGTATGCTGTTTGCATGAACAAACCCATAATGATAAATAATAATTAAATACAAAAAATTCAAATGGGGAAACATGGTGGCTCAGTGGTTAGCACAATTGCCTCACAGCAAGAAGGTTGCTGATTCTAATCCTGGCTTTGCCAGTTAGCATTTCTGTTTGGCGTTTGCATGTTCTCCCCATGTTTGTGTGGGTTTGCCCCCCAGTCCAAAGATATTTTTCGGTGAACTATTCGGTGAACTAAATTGGCCATAGTGTATGAGTGTGAATGAGTATATATAGGTGTTTTCCAGTTCTGGGTTGCGGCTGGAAGGGCGTCCGCTGCATAAAACATATGCTGGAATAGTTGGTGGTTCATTCCGCTGTGGCGACCCCTGATATATAAGGAACTAAGCCGAAGAAAAATGAATGAATGAATGGAAAAATTCAAATGTCCATACGGACACTAAGGCTAGATGTGTATAAATTACACCATTCACCGTTAAACTGAAGCTGAAATAGCCAAAACCATTCAATCTCTCAAAGTAGACTCTTAAATCCCCCTCCCAAATTTTATTGGAAGACCCATATGCTCTGAAACAATCTTGCAATCTTTCTCCAGGTCCCTTAAGAGCAGAGTATGCAAAAGAAGCTTCGCATTTCTCACCCACTCATCTGCATTGCTGTCGTAGTCAGTCAACTCTTTTGCAGGTCAAGATGAAACATGTAGGTCTGACGAAATCGGGTGCAATGAGGAGCAAAAATGACTGGCATTGTGATGTGAATCGCGGGTGTTTTTCACATGTGCGCGTGTTTGTGTGTGTGCGGAGCCCATGCTGGGAGAGAAGGTTGACGCAGACGCATTCTGTCCTGCTTAGTGCACCGCTATGTCACCTCAGGGTTCAATCCTGGCTCATCGTCTCTGAACAGCTATCACATAAAAGACGCTGCGATGACATCTGTGACCCCCTTATCTCACAATAGCGGGGTTTTATATCAGCTAGATTTACATCTAAATGCTGCCTCTCTGAATAGCTTCTCAAGGCCCTGAAATGAGACAAGACTTTGTAGAGGGTTTGGATAAACTATCTGTATCTCTATCTGTGATGCAAAAGGGATAAATAAAGCATTGTATTTTGCAGACGGCTCAGTCAATGCTTTTGGGACCGCTGTCATTGGGGGAAGTTGGATAACTAGTCGTTTCTTTAAATAAGATGTTCACCTTATAACCTGTATATTTATAACAAATCTGTACATACAACTCAACATTCAGATCCTTTGACTAACTGCATCTCTGTTTAATGTTTATCGTCTTTTTTCATATTTATTTTGTGTTGTCACTTGTCACTTTATGTACACTGGAAGCTTCTGTAGCCAAAACAAATTCCTTGTGTGTGTGTGTGTGTGTGTGTGTGAAGCAAGGAATGAAAGGAATGAAGGAAGTTGCTGATATTTTGTATGTTGACGTACCTCTAACTAAAATGGAATATTAAGTAGTGAATGGGGCTTTCTTTTTGTGCATCATTCGCTTGTAGCAAACTAGCGGTATGAGGGGCATAGTTAAGAATAATGTGGCTGACATCATCAAACTGACATCATCAGAGAAAAAGCGCCACTCTAAACGCTGAAGCAATTGGTCAGAATTTGATTAAAGATTGTTAAGCATGTTTTTTTTGTGTGTGTGTGAATTAACTTGGACAAATGAATTGTTCACCTAAAGATTAACAATGTGCGCTAGCAAAATAATCATGTAAATTTAGATTTTACATGGACTTTTAATGTGTCAAATGCTGGTGGATTTTAGTAGCTTATTTTGCGCAGTGGTTGGGGCCAATAGCCTAGTGGTTAAGTGTGCCAACATACAGTGAAGCCCAAATGTGCTTACTGTGACCTGAGTTTGATTCCCGGCTCGAGGTCAATTCTCTACATTGTTCTGTCCTTTAAAGCAGTGGTCCCCAAACTTTTTATCATCGTGGACCGGTCAACGCTTAACAATTTTATCATGGACCAAGGGCAAGGGGGATGGGTTTACGTAGATTGCTAAGCGACCATCAGCCGTGTTCTCAGAGGATGACAAGCTGACAAAACTTTGCTGTCACTCTGATAAAAGTTTTATTTATGGAGAAAATTACAAAGCACTGCAGTGTTTTGGGTGTTCTGTGTTTGTCTGAGATAATTAGTCTACCAAAATGTGTATATTCCATACAAGCTGAGGCTGATCGGTCAGTTCTTGTCACGTGACTCGCCAGTACCGTGCAGAGGCTTTCCAAGGGGCATGTCCAAGAGCCCCTTCTGTTCATTTTGGAGGGGCACTTTATATACCAGACTTAAAAGGGCATGTGCACTGCACAGGTTGAGCCCTATGTGTGCACGGTGCGCTTGCGGCATTCATTCAATTGGGTGCATCTGGAGGCACGCGCACCCCCATTGGAAATAACGAACTTGCACGCAGAAAAGACGCTATATGTGAACGGCCCCTAAAAGGCTGCTGCCATTTGCAATCTCCAGCAGTTGATCTTCTTGCACAGCCATGGTGGATTCACCTGATTTGTTGAGAAATGGGTTGCGGATTCATTCAGTTCTCGGCTCCTTCACTGGGCCTTTTCTCCTTCGCAAAGAAACTTTTCAAAGATGTCTATTTCTTACTCAGTTTGCTGCTTGGGCTAAATTTAGGTGCTCAAGTGACCGAGATGTAACCGAGAGAATACGGTCATTTTTCGAAATAAAAGATTTTTCTAAATAAAATATCGTTCAAACTCAGATAATAAATAAAATGGTTATAATGAATAATTTCTTGTGCAGCTCGGTACCAATTGATCCACGGACTGTTACCGGTCTGCGACCCGGTGATTGGAGACCACTGCATTAAAGGTTAAATACCCCTAAAAAATAATTACTGATGAAACTTCTTCACGGTGGAAATTCATGCCTTATTTTCAATGTTTGTTCGTCTCTGTATAGCTGCTGCATTGTATGAAGCACTATAGAAATGAAAGTGTCTTGTCAACTACTGTATCTTAACACAACAAAATAAGGAACATAGAGTGATTTAGATTTTCAGCAGAGACTTTTGCAGTCTTGTGGAGAAATTCAAACAAAAGAGAACACATACACTCTCAGAACAAACACTCAATACTGTGGTGAAAATTGAACTCTTATATTCATAGCACACAATATAAACTAGTTAAGCAAAACTACACAAATAGAGTGCTGTTTTCATTGGTTTCAGGATGTTTGGAAATTTGACATTAATTTTATATCTATAAAAAAGTTAGAGTTGGTAACAGTAAGTGATGTATTTTAAACGTAATATTTTAAATGTCGACTGTTTTATCTCTACGTCTTAATGCAAATAGTTCCAAAATTTACAGCAGAACAGTTTCTGAGTACATATGTTGAGTAACAAACAAGGGTTTTTGTTACTAAATGATTCAGTGTTTTTGAATGAATCGATTCAGCTGATTCAGTGAAGCCTTCAGCTAGCTCGGTTATTAAATGAATCAGCCGTCTGAACAGAAATCAGGTGAATAAATAACTCATTAAGACAAGACAGTAAAAATTTAAGACCTTCATAATTAACATAACATGTTAAAAATATTTAATATTCAAGATGAGGCATGCATTTTATCAAGATTATGAGAAAATATCATTTTGATAATTTGCAAAAATTACATATAAATGTGCGTTTTACAAGTACATTTTAGCAAACAGTAGTCATAAAAAATAATACAATATTATGGCCTATTAAAATGCTGAGCGGCTGGTAAATTTGGAAGTAGTGAACTGTGAGTTAATTTTTGCCATTTCAATTTTGCCATTTTGATTCACTAAAGAACTGTCTTATAAGAGTTTATTGCGTAGGAATTGGACTATCGTTGCTCTTTATGTACTGTACAGCGACCTCAGTGTTCTTGACTGTAAGAATCAAGTGCAGAGACTGTAAGAAACAATAATATCATTTGGTCCTGGCACTATTTTTTTATTACTGAAACCAAAGAACTCAATTTTAATTGTTGTAGTTTTATAATGCCTATGATGGCCTAACAATGTTGCCTGTCCACTCAGGACTGCTGAGCGCCACAGCCAATCAGAAGATCTTTAATATTTAATGTACTGTTAGTGGATTTAAATGTGGATTGGTTTTGGACAGGGCAACCCAGTGTGCCACTGCAGGTATAGAAACTAAATCTCAGATTGACATGGAGTAACTGTAGCACAGCGTAACAGGATTTGATCTTTGTCGATATTTTGGGCATACGTCATGGGCAATGTTGCTAATTTAAGTTGAATAACTAGGCAATAGTTACATATATGCAGAACAAATACACTGCCCAAGAACTTGATCTAAAACTGAACTTAAACACAGTTTCAATTTACTAGAACTTCTATGTTAGGTGCTTTGACACATTGTAAAAGCGCTATAGAAATAAACATGAATTGAATTGAATACATTTAGTTTCATGTCTTTCATTTTAAGGAATTTGTATTAATTATGAACAGTGTTGGGAAAAGTTACTTGTAAATGTAATATATTACAATCAAAAGCTAAGCCAAGATGAAAAAAGGAAGAAAAAAACCCTTCAAAGATACAGTATATTATATATATATATATATATATATATATATATATATATATATATATATATATATATATATATATATATATATATATATATATATATATATATATATATATATATATATATATACACATATATATATATATATATATATATATATATATATATATATACACATAACTTTGCTTTCCTTAAAAATATTAAGTAACGCATTTAGTTACTTTTTAAAAAAGTGGCATAATATTGTAGTATATTACTTTTAAAAACTGTTCTCATGTACCAAGATAGATCTTTTTAGTCTAAGCAGTTTCAGTTAATGTATTAATAAAAATAAAAATAATGCAATGTCCATCATCATCATCACCATATGCTATCCATTATTGACATGCTAGTGTTGACTTAATGATTTAGTATATTTTTTTCTTTTGTCATGAAAACAAGTTTTGAGGCCACTTACGCTGTCAATTATAATACTTTAAACTTAATTAAAGTGAAAATGTTCATCTAAAATGACAATTGAAAATCATAGTTTGGGCTCTGTTGATAATTGTGACCTTATTAAAATTCCTAATTAAATGACCTAATTAAAACTTTTCTTTTGAAAAGTGTAATCATAACTGAATTGATTAAAATACAAAGCCAAACTTTGTTAAATGTTTTCTACTATACTGAAAAACTATCAAACTATAATTTCTGTGTGCCATTTCATATAAATGTCACAAATTCGGTTAATCCATTCCCATGTGTACTAATTTGTTCACACAATTTTAGTAGTGTTATTTTGGTAGCACTCTAGTTTAAGTAACAATTCACACCATTTGTGTCATGATCACCAATAATCTAGGCCTTGCAGATCGCTGGAAAACATGCACATCATTTGCTAAGCATTTTCCTTGTATTGCCTTGTTGTCTTTTTGACCTTTGCTTTATTTTACTGTTTATGTTGTTTTGCCGCCTGTATTCTGACCATGCTTTTGGATTATCTGCATGCTCCTGTCTGTCCTTGTTTTGACCTTTTGCCTGCCTGACGATTCTCTTAATGAACTGCACTTGGATCTTTATCTCCTTTGTACCCTGACTCATTACAATTTGGCTTATAACCTGTCTATTATTAGGATATGAACTGACACATCTTGATCAAGCATTTTCAGATGATGTAGTAAATATAAATGGTTATAATATTTATAGGAAAGATAAAAATAAATATGGTGGAGGGTTTGCCATATACATTCAAAGTCATATTCCAGTAAAGATAAGGCAAGACTTCGCTTTTGCCAATTGGTGAAGTTTTTTCCTCGCCGCTGTCGCCACTGGCTTGCATGGTTCGGGATCTGTAGAGCTGCGCATCGATGGATTTGATCTTCAGTGTTTGGACTCTCAGTAGTGATTATTAACCCACACTGAACTGAGCTAAACTGAACTGAACTTAATCTCTGAAAACTGAACTGACACTTTCAATTCAATATAATCTTCCATGTGAAGCTGCTTTGACACAATCTACATTGTATAAGCGCTATACAAATAAAGATGAATTGAATTCAATTGAACTTAATGCCTGTAGATGTAGAGGTTCTGTGGCTACAAGTACAGTTACCATTTGTCAAATCATTACTTGTTGGTTGTTGTTACAGTCAACCATGTGCAAATAGTTGTTATTTAAGTGAATTGTGTAATATGATTGACCATGTATGTGATACTGGAAATGAAATTTACTTGATGGGTGATTTAAATATTAATTGGTTGTCTCAGGCCTGTTCCCTAAAAACTAAAGTGGTGAATGTAGTAATGCATGAAATTTAACACAATCATCTGTTTACTTTGGTTCATTTGTGATGTATAGTTTGAAAGAAAGCTACAAAAAATAAGTAGAAAAGAGCTGATGAGTCTACAATGACGAAACGTTCTACAAAGTAGCTTGATTTCCATCTGTGAATGATTTTAAAGAACTAATTTAGGAAAATAACTAATTTTGAAAACCTACTAAACTATCATTTCTAGTGAGCATCCTCTCAGTAGTAAACAAACAGCGCATCTGCTCACGTGTCATTCGCGACCACAAATGCATCATTACGTTACGACAAAAATTTAGGTATTGGGTAGGTAACCACTAATTAATAAATATTAATAAGCAGCTAATTAGTACTTTGCGCTAAAAGTCTTACTTAATGGTTTGTTAATGGCATTAATTGTACAATTATAATAAAGTATAACTGTTATTTTTTAATTGAGTGAATAAATATACATTTTCAGTCTCTATTTGCGGTAAAACAGATTAAAATACAAAACAAACAATAGAAGCTTGAAAGATATGCAGATTTGTTTGTATTTTTAGATCATCTGTTTACTTTGCTTGATTTGTGATGTGCAGTATAGTTTGAATGAAAGCTACAAAAAATAATACAAGTAATACAAGTGAACGCCATTTGATGGCAGTATTGCACGCGGTACAGTTAGCGCAACTAGTAGAATTAGAACACACTCTCGGATATTAAAATGCACTTTCACGCAAAATGCGCTTCTTTTTTTTTTTTTTTTTTTTTTTGCGAGAGCGCTTCTTAAACTGAACAGCGCATCATCGATGACGTAAGCATGCTCAGGCCCAAATGTAATGTGTGTGTGGGTCGTGGGGGGAGCCGTGAGGGGAAACAAGCATGCTAGTGTGAGTACGCCCTCAGATTCTTCTTCCGTTTTATCTCATAGTTTTATGATTGATATGAGCATATTAATACAAGCTCAAATGAGATTGTTGTGAATTTGACTCAAATTGTATAATAATTGCTGGTTAAATGTGTTAATTTTTGTCATAGAATATATTTTCCATGCATACATCCACTTTAAAAAGTTCTTTTATCAAAGATTTGTGGTTTCATCAAGTTTTATGATGATTGATCTGTATATTCTACATTTGACTGAATAGTAAACTTTAAGAATAATTTTTTAATGTGTTAATACCAGATTTTTTCTATCAGACAATATCTTTTCTATTATCCACTGTAAAAATTATTACATTATTATTATTATTATTGATAGTATTATTATATTTTATTGTTTTATGATGATTAATAAGTAAATATAAATAGCAGTGCAAATTAATTTGACTTGTAAATTTGACTCAATTATAACTATTAAAATAATCTGTTTTGTATTAATGTGACATGATTCTGTCCGATATTACATATTATTCCATGCGTACTGCCACTATAAATAAAAGTAATTTTTTGAAGGATTTGACATGTGGCCCTTCACTTGGTTTGCAAAACTTGATGTGGCCCTCGGGTCTAAAAAGTTTGCCCACCAATGCTCTATAATGACAAAACATTCTACAAAGTAGCTAGATTTTCATTCATGAAAGATTTTAAAGAACTAATTTAGGAAAAGAACTAATTATGAAACCTACTAAACTATAATTTCTATGTGCCATATTATATAAATGTCGCACATTCGATTAATTCAGTCCTATGTGTACTAATTTGTTCATACAATTTTCGTAGTGTTATTTTGGTAACCATTTGGCTTATTACCTGTCTATTATTAAGATAATTACTGTTTATTATCACTTATAAAGGGCAACGCAGTGGCGCAGTAGGTAGTGCTGTTGCCTCACAGCAAGAACGTCGCTGGGTCGCAGGTTCGAACCTCGGCTGGGCTGGGTCAGTTGGCGTTTCTGTGTGGAGTTGCATGTTCTCCCTGCGTTCGCGTGGGTTTCCTCCGGGTGCTCCGGTTTCCCCCACAGTCCAAAGACATGCAGTACAGGTGAATTGGGTAAGCTAAATTGTCCGTAGTGTATGAGTGTGAATGTGTGTGTGTGGAAATTCCCAGAGATGGGTTGCGGCTGGAAGGGCATCCGCTGCGTAAAAAATCGTGCTGAATAAGTTGGTGGTTCATTCCACTGTGGCGACCCCGCAAGGGACAAAGCCGACAAGAAAATGAATGAATGAATGAATCACTTATAAAGTATGATCTTATTTTATATCCCTAATCCAACTAGGGCTGCACGATTCTGGCTAAAATGAGAATCACTTTTTTTTTTTTTCACAACAATATTATTAGTCCATTTTTTTCACTGGTAAAATCAGACATTTGTCATCATCAGATTCCCTGTTATATAGGCTAGAGTAATTATACTGACACTGTAAAACATTTATCTCAAGCACACACAATGTATCAAATTCTTGTCATAATCGTAACTCTAAAATGCGATATGATCTTTTAATGATGTGCACGCTTTTGGTTTCGCTTTCACTGCTGAATGCACTCATGTCATGGCTGCTGTCACTTTGAGGATAAAAACATACACGCAAATCATATTTTCCATGTGGCTCACAAACGATCACTCTGCAACAAACTGAACTCTGTTTACAACTTTATTACCTGTTATTCACGGTCTATGCAGGTTCTGTTGACATAATTTTGTGGGCAAGCGAACGTCCTCTAAGTAGTAAACAAACAGCGCATCTGCTCACGTGTCATTCACGGCAACAAATGCATCATTACGTTAAGACAGAAATTAAATTTTTTGGTGAATTATACCTTACAAAAACAGTATGTAACTCTTTCAACACTATTTGGAGGTGTTCACGTTGCTGAGCAACGTATGTAAAACAATGTAAAAACTTGTGTGACTGTATATGCTTCTCCTGAACTTGAAAATATAATTGGCTGAATCATAGAGATGCTGGATTAAGATCATGTGGGGGGTCGAATCGAGATCACAATCTTTTTTCGATTAATTGTGCAGCCCTCCTACCCAATACCTAAACGCAACTTCTAATTATTAACTCTTACTAAGTAGCTAATTAGTACTTTATTGAGCTAAAAGTCTTACTTAATGGTTTGGTAATAGCATGAATTGTACAATTACAATAAAGTCTGACTGTTATTTTTTAATTGGGTGAATAAATACACATTTTCAGTTTTCTAGTAAAGCAGATTAAAACAACAGACGTTTGAAAGATATGCAAAGATATACTTGATTTGTGATGTACAGTTTGAATGAAAGCTACGAAAACCAAAAGCAGAAAAGAGCTGATGAGTCTATAATGACGAAACATTCAAAGTAGCTAGATTTCCATCCATGAATGATTTTAAAGAACTAATTTAGAAAAGAAATTACTTTTTTTTGTTTTTGTGAGCCCTACTGATTTCTGAAAAGAGAAAGCAATAAACCAGCAGGGGGAAAAAACGTGATGCATAAACTTGTCTATAAAAAAACAAAGTGCTCACTTTTACTGCATTTTTACAGTTCGCTTTTGTCAGACAGAACAAAACCACCCTTAATCATTAAGTAAAAGTTGCATTACTAACCTGGCATGGTACAAATTCGGGCCGCTTCATTGGAAAAATAATCCTTCAGCAGAGATGCAGCCTTAAAGAAGCGCTCGTCTCTCTCTCTAATAAACATCAGGTTTTGTTCTTCTCTGTAGCTGCTGCTGAGAGGAAGCAGACCCAGCAGTAACGGATCGGACAAAACTGCATCTTAATGGGTAATTTAAAAGAACTGCTGATGAAGTCATTAATACTTAAAGACGGTCTGTCTGGAGTGCAATAGCAAGCATCGCTAAATGACCGTAATGGGAGGAGAGGTCAGGGCCTGATTCAAATGCTTTCGGAGAACAGGAATTTAGGGAGAGGGAAAAAAAAGAAAGGAACAAAAAATTGGCCTAATGGGCTCTGTCATTGTGTTTCTCGGGGAGGGAGTGTTATGGATGTTCTGAGTGCATCAAACCCCTGTTATGCCATGCCAAACCTAATCATAATTTAGTCCTGTCAGCTTTAACTGGCCATCTGGATGCTCGCTGTACTCTGCAACAACAGGGCTATAAACAAGGAAGAATATGGGTGATGCAGGGGATTGATGGGATTGTACTGTACAAATAATGAGCTCTTTTTTGAGGGGACTTGAATCTCTTTTATAGAGCTGTTCATAGTCATTATACCAAAAGTGTATTGGCCTTTTTTTTAGGCTTGGGCTTTCTTTTTTAGAGTTGTTTTTTTTTTAAAGGCAGTTTTCAGTTTATAAGTACAAAAAACCTAAATGCTGTGGTTGAAATTACTAGAACACGGTGTCTATAACTTAAATCACACCCAGACTACCTCATATGTTAATATTGAAACTACTATTGTGCTGTCAAAAACAAAAACATCTTTTATTTTCTGAAAGACAATATGACGAATGACAGCATTGTTGAGTTACAAAATAATTGTTTAGTGTTAGTGTATTAGTTAGGGACCGATCCCCGGAATGGTGCGTTTCCCAATTGGATTCCTGATTGGAATTGCTCTGCTTCTTCTTTTTCTTCTTCTTTTTCTCCTTCTCCTCCTTCTCTAGAATGAATCGCGGTTTTGAGGGTCTAAACATGTCTGAAAACTCACGAAACTTTGCACACGCTCCAGAAGTTCGTCATAGGTTTCGGAAGTGGGTGTGGCAAAATGACTCGACAGCGCCATCTATGCATTTTTGACAGACTGGCCCCCGAGCCAGGTATCATGCACACGCACAAAAATTTGCTCAAACATGCCAAAACGAGCGAAATATCAAACCCTACAGAAAGTTGGATATTTTTAACTTCCTGTGCCGGAAAAGTGCTGTTTTTAACATCTCCAGGTCTTGTATTTTAAAAACACTCCTCCTGGGGATTTTATCTGATCAACACCAAAATTGGGCATTGTTATCTAAAGACATTGGTAATGTTTAATTTTGAAGATCTAGAGTTTTCGCCGAAAGGCGTGTCCGTGGCGGCTTCTCAAGCTTTGATGTTTCGCCACGAAACAGGGCGTTGTTATAACTCAGGCATGCATTATCTGATCTGCCTCAAAATTCACATGTTTGATAACAGTCCTGACCTGAACACGTATACATGCCAATATCCAGTTACAGTTATAGCGCCACCTGCTGGCAACAGCAAATGACATGTTTTAAAGTGTAACAAACTCCTTCTACAAATTTTATCAGATTGCATCCATGTTTTTTTTTTCAGTATAATCCAAAGGCCTTTGAGATGTACATTTGTGAAGATCTAAAGCAGGGGTCACCAAACTTGTTCCTGGAGGGCCTGTGTCCTGCAGATTTTAGCTCTAACCCTAATCAAACACACCTGAACAAGCTAATCAAGGTCTTAGGTATACTTGAAACACCCAGGCAGGTGTGTTGAGGCAAGTTGGAGCTAAACCCTGCAGGGACACCAGCCCTCCAGGACCGAGATTGGTGACCCCTGATCTAGAGTTTCGTCGAGGGACGTGTATGTGGCGGACTGACAAAGTTCAGTGCTTTGCCATGGAGGAGGAAGTACTTATAACTCAGTCACACAATGTCAGATCTGCCTGAATATTCACTGGTTTGATGAGATTCCTCTCCTGAAGACATCTACATGCCAATATTGAGTCGCTGTCATAGCGCCACTTGCTGACAGAAGGAAGTTTGGCATAAATCCGTGATTTTCTCAGGCTTTTTATATATATCAGCTTAAATTATTATTGTCCGCTGTTCTCTGTCATCCTAAGGCCAACGGGCGGCGGTGAGCCCAGGTGTGAGGTCCCTTTCATCGCTGCTTGCAGCTTTAATTAGTATTTATGTTTTGCTTGTTCTGTTTTTATTGTCATTTTTTGTATTAAAATACATCAAATTAGGTCATTTTAACTGACGATATAATTTTTAGTCAGTCAACTAGGTCAGTTGGCATTTCTGTGTGGAGTTTGCATGTTCTCCCCGTGTTGGCGTGGGTTTCCTCCGGGTGCTCCGGTGCAAATGGAGCTTACATATTTACTTATTCTAGTTTTAGAGAAATTAAGGCGATGTAAAACTTTAAATTGGATTAATTTAAGTCTCGAATTTATCGAACCTTTTTTTATTCTTGACAGGGCTTCTTCCCAGATCTCATCAGCCACTTCTTCATTAAAATCCATGGCCCAAGCTGTCTTAATTTGCTTCCATTATCTTTTTAATAATCATATTAGTCTTTTTTTCTTATTTGTGTATGTATTTGTCAAAAATCTAATTGTGTTTTTTTCTGTACAGGGAGTGCAGAATTGTTAGGCAAGTTGTATTTTTGAGAATTGATTTTATTATTTAACAACAACCATGTTCTCAATGAACCCAAAAAACTCATTAATATCAAAGCTGAATATTTTTGGAAGTAGTTTTTAGTTTGTTTTTAGTTTTAGCTATTTTAGGAGGATATCTGTGTGTGCAGGTGACTATTACTGTGCATAATTCTTAGGCAACTTAACAAAAAACAAATATATACCCATTTCAATTATTTATTTTCATTAGTGAAACCAATATAACATCTCAATATTCACAAATATACATGTCTGACATTCAAAAACAAAACAAAAAGAAATCAGTGACCAATATAGCCACCTTTCTTTGCAAGGACATTTAAAAGCCTGCCATCCATGGATTCTGTCAGTGTTTTGATCTGTTCACCATCAACATTGCGTGCAGCAGCAACCACAGCCTCCCAGACACTGTTCAGAGAGGTGTACTGTTTTCCCTCCTTGTAAATCTCACATTTGAGGTCAGGTGAACAAGGAGGCCATGTCATTAGTTTTTCTTCCTTTAGACCCTTTCTTGCCAGCCACGCTGTGGAGTACTTGGACGTGTGTGATGGAGCATTGTCCTGCATGAAAATCATGTTTTTCTTGAAGGATGCAGACTTCTTCCTGTACCACTGCTTGAAGGTGTCTTCCAGAAACTGGCAGTAGGACTGGGAGTTGAGCTTGACTCCATCCTCAACCCGAAAAGGCCCCACAAGCTCATCTTTGATGATACCAGCCCAAACCAGTACTCCACCTCCACCTAGCTGGCATCTGAGTCGGACTGGAGCTCTCTGCCCTTTACCGATCCAGCCACGGGCCCATCAAGACTCACTCTCATTTCATCAGTCCATAAAACCTTAGAAAAATCAGTCTTGAGATATTTCTTGGCCCAGTCTTGACGTTTCAGCTTGTGTGTCTTGTTCAGTGGTGGTCGTTTTTCAGCCTTTCTTACCTTGGCCATGTCTCTGAGTATTGCACACCTTGTGCTTTTGGGCACTCCAGTGATGTTGCAGCTCTGAAATATGGCAAAACTGGTGGCAAGTGGCATCTTGGCAGCTGTACGCTTGACTTTTCTCAGTTCATGGGCAATTTATTTTGCGCCTTGGTTTTTCCACACACTTCTTGCGACCCTGTTGACTATTTTGAATGAAACGCTTGATTGTTCGATGATCACACTTGGCAGTTTTAAGAGTGCTGCATCCCTTCTGCAAGATATTTCACTATTTTTGACTTTTCGGAGCCTGTCAAGTCCTTCTTTTGACCCATTTTGCCAAAGGAAAGGAAGTTGCCTAATAATTATGCACACCTGATATAGGGTGTTGATGTCATTAGACCACACCCCTTCTCATTACAAAGATGCACATCACCTAATATGCTTAATTGGTAGTAGGCTTTCGAGCCTATACCGCTTGGAGTAAGACAACATGCATAAAGGGGATGATGTGGTCAAAATACTCATTTGCCTAATAATCCTGCACTCCCTGTATGTATACATATAATCTCTTTACAATTTTATTCATTGTTTTATGTAATCTGCAATGCTTTAGCAATAATTTGGCAATACACAAGTCATGCCAAAAAAATTCCAAACTGAACTGAACTAAGTAATTTAGGTAGTCAAGTTGGCAGCTAGCTCTCTGCAACTCTCACATGGTCGCCCACTGAAGCTAAGCAAAGCTGTGCCTGGTCAGTACCTGGATGAGAGACCACATGGAAAAACCGGTGTTGCCTGCGGTCTGTGTGGGTCTTAATACCGGAAGTGACTCTATACTGCTCAGTGAGTGCCGTTAAACCGAGGTCCTGACTCTCTGTGGTTGTTAAAAATCTCAGGATGTCCTTCGAAAAGAGTAGGGGTTTAATCCTGGCATCCTGGCCAAATTTACCCACTGGCCTCTGTCCATCATGGTCATAATTGTCTTCTCTCTACCAATCAGCTGGTGTGTGGTGTGCGGTCTGGCACAAAATGGCTGCAGTCGCATCATCCAGGTGTACTGCACACTGGTGGTGGATGAGGAGAATCCCCCCAATGTGTAGAGCGCTTTGAGTGTCCAGAAAAGCGCTAAATAAATGTAAGGAATTATTAATTATTAATTATTATTATTATTAAGTTGTAAAAAAATGACGACTAATAAGAGAAAGCAACAAATATCTATCCTTTCTTTGAGTTGCAACTGCATTATGAGGGTCTCATTCACAGCACCAATCCATAAAAGCCCGTCATAAAAGCTAGCCGGATATTGATAGCGACTCAATTGGGAATGCTCCTGCTGGCTAAATTGCTAGCATTCCATCATTGTAAAGTCTACAGTATTATTGAAGGTGTGTACAGATTTGGCCACACGGCATGCTTTATGGCAATCCCTCTCAACTGTATGATGTTCGCTTGTAAGTAATTACAGTTGAAGGCTGCACAACATCCCATATTGAAGTGCTGAGATGGGCAACCCAATGCATCGCTGAGTCCTGCTTTAGGAAAACCTGAATGAAGCCTTTCTTTGTTCCGATACCATACTGTCAATTAAACCCCCCTGCATTGCAGACACTCTTCTGGCATTCATTTATTTTCAAAGCGCTCCACTAAAAAGCGCCACTAAGAGTGTCACAGTGAAAGTTCAACCAATCTCTCTCTCTCTCTCTCAAGTTCACTGGCAGCTATCAATAGAAGCAGATGTGGAAGCCTTGGGGCTGAAAACGCAGTGAAAAACACTAGGCTGTAAATGCACACTTTAGAAGTGTAGGATAATTGCGGAGGTTGTGTAAACGACTTCATTCAGTGGTAATGTGTAATGTCTGGGCTGACAGGTCAGCTGTGTTTGTAAGGCAAACGCTTAACAAATCTGAAGAGAAAAAGCGGAGTGAACGGCGCTGTGGTTGTTTAGACTCGACTCTTAAAGGAATAAGTCAGCTAAATATGAAAGTTCTGTCATTAGACTGTAAAAGGATTTAACTATAGCATGTTTTTGAAAATGCAATGAAGTAATGTTTTATTTATTTAAAACCGTTTCAATCGTTTTACTTCAAAATATACAATTTAAAGCACAAAAAAAAAGAAATGTTGCTCACTCTTGTTTCAAACCTGTTTGAGTTTCTTTCTGCTATTTTGAAGAATAATGGTGACCTGTAACAGTTTACTTTCAATTTGTTCTACTAAGGAAGTCAGTTGTTGCATGTTTTTACATCTTCTTCTGTGTTAAACAGAATAAAGAAACTCAAAAAGGTTTTGAATCACTTGAGGGCAAGTAAGTATACACTCAAAAAAAAAAAAAAAAAAAAAAGATTACTGCTGCTTGTTCAAACTACCTGTTTAAAATGAGCTGAAACAACACATTTCTTGTAATTTCTTTGGGTAATTTATTTGTTTTATGTTCAGCCAACTTAAATTTGTAAACCATTAAGTTAACTTAAGCATTTTGTGTTGGGACAACATGAAGGAATTGTGTTGGTCTAGATCAGGGGTCACCAATCTCGGTCCTGGAGGGCCGGTGTCCCTGCTGAGTTTAGCTCCAACTTGCCTCAACACACCTGCCTGGGTGTTTCAAGTACACCTAGTAAGACCTTGATTAGCTTCTTCAGGTGTGTTTGATTAGGGTTGGAGCTAAAATCTTCAGGACACCGGCCCTCCAGGAACAAGTTTGGTGACCCTTGGTCTAGATGATTAGGGGATTTGTGGTTCCCAGCATGCTTTGCGTGGGATTAAATTGAGAGAGGGAAATGTTGACAGTAAAAGTAATCTAGGTGTTTAAAATGCACAAAAAGACTTGTTAGAGTTTAATCTTCACTTTAGTTTGAAGATTTAGAAGAGTTTCATGTAATGCTTTGAGTTTTGAGACCTTGCAGAAGCAGCCATGCTTTGGGTGTTGGCAGCTTAATTAGCAAAATGGCAGTTTGTATTGAGCAATAACTGTCCTAAGATTAGTTTTGAGATCAGTCTTAATCAACTGTATGTATAACTCATGAAACATGCTTAAAATGTCTCTTTTAGTTCATTTAGGATAAATTCAAATAAAACTAAGAGACTTCGAAATGTACGACACATAATAGGCATACATGATATTATCAGACCTTTGAGTTTAAGTTAAATAAAAATACAAATGAATTTAAACTTTTATTTGATAAAATCCTGTTGGACTAACTCAATCGCATTTAATTGTGTAAATTGTTTTGTTTTTTTAGTTGGTGCTACACAAATTGATTGGATGGAAATCCTGTCCTCAATTAAATTGAGTTTATCCAATTATTATTATTTTTTAGTGTACACTCAAAAAAAATTATTACTGCTGCTTGTTCAAACTACCTGTTTAAAATTAGCTGTAACAACACAATTCTTGTAATTACATTGGCCAATTTATTTGTTTTATGTTCAGTCCACATAAATTTGTAAACCAATACATTAAGCGTTTTGTGTTGGGACAATATGAAGGAATTGTGTCCAACTCAGTGAGCAATAACTGTCCTAAAATGAGTTCTGAGATCAGTCTCAATCAACTCTATATGTAACTAAAATATGCTTAAACATGGCTCTTTTAGTTCATTTAGGATAACTTCAAATAAAACGAAGAGAACTAAAAGAGACTTCGAAATGTTCGACACATACAGTAATATACATGATATTATCAGACCTTTGAGTTTAAGTTACAAATTTATTTAAACTTTTGTTTGA
This sequence comes from Danio kyathit, assembly GCA_903798195.1. Classification (NCBI taxonomy): domain Eukaryota; kingdom Metazoa; phylum Chordata; class Actinopteri; order Cypriniformes; family Danionidae; genus Danio; species Danio kyathit. The sequence continues at coordinate 45,847,710 of LR812538.1, read as the reverse complement.
TAAAATCCTGTTGGTCCAACTCAATTGCATTTAATTGTATAAATAGTTTTTTTTACTTGGTGCTAAACAAATGTATTGGATGGAAATCCTGCCCTCAATTAAACTGAGTTCATCCAATGAGTTATTTTTTTAAGTGTAGTGAGTAAATCTTACACTTTTTGGGTGAACTATCCTGAGATGAGATGGAACGAAATGAAACAAAACCAAGCGAAATGAAATTAAACGAAGCACAAACAAATAAAACACATACAAAAACAAACACCAAAAACACAAAGACCAGACTAGAAGGTCACATTAGCCAAAATTAAAGACTAATGTGTGGAAGTATTTTATTTTTTAAGATAATTGCTATGTTTCCATCAAGCAGTTTTAGGCACATTTTGGAATATCACATAAAGAAATGCTTGCTGGAAATGCCAAGATGTGCATACAATTAGATAATGTACATAAAAAAACATGCACTGTAAAAATGCTGGGTTCCACACAATTCATTCATGTTTAACACAAATAGATTAAGTTAACTTATTTAAACATTTAAGTGGATTGAACAATTGGAAGCAATTAAGTTGTCTCAAAAAAAAAAAAAAAAGAATTATGGTATTTCAACTCAATTAAGTGCATGTTCACAACTGAATAGGAATAACTTTTTAATATGAAAAACATTTGCATAAACTATGCTGAAAACACTTTTACCAAATAAATTCCAGAATTCCATAAAAAAAAGATTGTTTAAACAGATCATGTAATAAAAATTGGATGGCATTATTATCTGAATTGATGTTTTGGTCATTTTTAAATCCCTTACCCAAAGTCCATTATCAATGTGATTCAGTATTATTACCTCCCAGAACTATCTTGCATTGCGTCTTCGTCTTCTGAGGCGCAAGTCATCTAGTACACTGTAAAAAATGCTTGGTTCCACACAATCAATTTGTGTTGGGACAACATGAAGGAGTTAAGTTAATAGTATGTACAAATTTACTGTAAGCGGATTAAACATAAAACAATTAAGTTGTCTCAAAAACTAAATTAATAGTTGTGTTGTTTCAATTATTTTGAATAAGTAATTTGAGCAGGCGGTAAAATTCATTTTTTGAGTGTATGTTCACAACTGAATAGGATTAACTTTTTATCTGATATGAAAAAAAAATGCATAAACTATGATGGAAACACATTTACCAAATAAATTCCAGCATGCGCATCAAAGAATGTTTTGTTTTAACAGGTCATGTGGTAAAAATTAGATGGCATTAATATTTGAATTGTAGTTTTGGTTATTCTAAAAACCCTTACCCTAAGTCCATCATCAATGTGATTGAGTATTATCACCTCCCAGAACTTTATTTGCATTGCGTCTTCGCCTTAGTCATTTATCAAAAAGTCATTTATTATATAAGAAAAAAAAGGCCCACAGTGGCTCCTATCACATCAAGTTTCATCAGACCTTTTTTAATTTTGATATTTGGCAGCAGTTTATTAGAAAGTGATGATTTTGTTCTCTTTGACTCATTTGATGGATGGTGTTTCGTACATGTTTTACTTAATATTCCAGTTTTGAGCTTAAGTCTAATTCACATCTTTGGATGGAAACATGCACTGTAAAAAATGCTTGATTTGTGTTGGGGCAACATGAAGGAATTAAGTTAATTTATTAGTTTTTATACATTTAAGTGAATTGAACATAAAACAATTAAGTTGTCTCAAAAAAACCCTCAAGAGTTGTGTTGTTTCAGCTCATTTTAAATACACTCACCGGCCACTTTATTAGGTATACCTTACTAGTACCGAGTTGGACCCCCTTTTGCCTTCAGAAGTGGCTTTTCAACAAGGTACTGGAAATATTCCTCAGAGATTTTGGTCTATATTGACATGATAGCATCACGCAGTTGCTGCAGATTTGTCGGCTGCACATCCTTGATGCGAATCTCCCGTTCCACCACATCCCAAAGGTGCTCTATTGGATTGAGAACTGGTGACTGTGGAGGCCATTTGAGTACAGTGAACTCTTTTTCATGTTTAAGAAACCAGTCTGAGATGATTCGCGCTTTATGACATGGTGCATTATCCTGCTGGAAGTAGCAAACAGAAGATGGGTACACTGGGATCATAACAGCGGGACATGGACATGGTCAGCAACAATACTCAGGTAGGCTGTGGCATGAACATGATGCTCAACCGGTACTAATGGGCCCAAAGTGTGCCAAGAATGTAATCGTTGATACAAGGCAGAATGGATCCATACTTTCATGTAGTTGACACCAAATTCTGACCCTACCACCTGAATATCACAGCAGAAATGGAGACTCATCAGACCAGGCAACGTTTTTCCAATCTTCTATTGTCCAATTTTGGTGAGCCTGTGCGAATTGTAGCCTCAGTTTTCTGTTCTTAGCTGACAGGAGTGGCATCCGGTGTGGTCTTCTCCACCTCAAGGTTCAATGTGTTGTGCATTCAAAGATGCTCTTCTGCATACCTCGGTTGTAATGAGTGATTATTTGATGATGCTGATGATAATGATGATGAAGCCTTTATTTGTCACATACACTTTTACATGCAGCAAATTTCGACTTTGCAAATTAAGAGTTACTGTTGCCTTTCTATCACCTACTTCTCTGACCTCTGGCATCAAAAAGGCATTTGCGCCCACAGAACTGGCGCTCACTGGATATTTTCTCTTTTTCGGACCATTTTCTGTAAGCCCTAGTGATGGTTGTGCGTTTCTGAAATACTCAGCCCGTCTGGCACCAACAACCATGCCACATTCAAAGTCACTTAAATCACATTTCTTCCCCGTTCTGATGCTCGATTTGAACTGCAGCAGACTGTCTTGACCATTGCTGCGTCCCAATTCCCATACTTATACTACGACCTAAAAGTATGTACTTTTTTTGTGGACGAAAAATATATACTTTTGAGTGAGTAACAGAAAAGTATGCAAGCTTTGAGACATACTACTTCCTCGTTTCACAGATCGTTGTGTTGCTTAGTTAAGAGCCCTGTCAATCGTCCACATTTCTGTCGTATTTAATTTCCTACCTTATTGGAGAAGCAGCAGCAGGATAATCTCCCATTCACGAGTCTTTCATGCAGAGAAATCTCCTCAGGTCTTTGGATAATTCTGCATTCAGACGGTAATGTCCAAACACGTCTTTATATAAGTTCAGTATTGTTGTTGCAGATGAAATACAACACAGACAGCGGTATTTAAATATTCTCCAGTGGGCTAGATATTAATTAACAGTCATACAAACATCTGTACCGAAGCCTCTCTGCTTGACGGTTGGTCTCGCGTGTCCATCATGTTTGTAGTTTGTCTACACTTTTCACCCGCGTTTTGTAGTTCTAATCGAATTCACGTCCAACGCGCAATGTACTGTGGGCAATATCAGCGGTTAGAGTATGGATGCTTCTACACTTAAAATTTTGACCGGAAATAGTAAACCATCCGGGAGTTTTTGGCATACTCTTTTCAACATACTACGATTTGGGACATACTAATTCTACTTTCACATACTATTTAGGACGGATAGTATGCGGATTGGGACGCAGCACATGTCTACATACCTAAATGCATTGAGTTGCTGCCGTGTGATTGGCTGATTAGAAATTTGCATTAACAAACAGTTGGACAGGTGTACCTAGTAAAGTGGCAAGTGAGTTTAGGTAGTTTAAACAAACGGCAAACATACTTTTTGGAGTGGTGTAGCTAATGACAGTAAAGATGGAGTTGACAAAATCAACGTCATCTACAAATTCAAAAGAAAAGTGAAATACTGCTTTAGTATAGCAGGATGGTGAGTAAATTACCGAATGCACGTTTTAGTGAACAGTTTCTCAACTTCTAAGTGTTTTTCGCCCTCCTGTCGACTTGAGGATTGCTTCACATAAGCAGCAACTTGCATCACTTGCAAACTTTGATCAAGCAGTCTGTCGCAGAGCAGCCGCAAACAAACTGGGGGCAGGAAATTATCATCAATATCTGATGGCCCTCTGGAATGCAGCTTTTAAATGATTCAAACTGGCAGCGAGCTGTAAAAGCGCTGTGGTTTCCTTTGCACAGCAGCAGACATTGTGTGGTGTGTTTATCTGATGCCAGTATACTAGGCAGGGTGAACATAGTGCATCTGTTGTGCATGTGTTAAAATAACTAAAGCTTTTTATGTTCTCATTTTAAACTTTAATGTATGCATATTTAAATATTTGCATGTACAGTTGAACCCTCCTGTGATTTTTTTTTCTTCTTCCTTTTCCTTTATAAATATTTCCCAAATGATAAACCGTTTTGGCAAACAACAGCTTTCATCAGGGTAACAGTGATCAGGTGCATCTATAGTTTCTTTTGAATGCTACGGTCTCATGACTAGGCCCACACGGAATCTGAAATCTGCAGATTTTCCCAGATTTTTAGCCCATCATTGATTTTATGTATTTACTTGTGTAAATGTGTTATATTTATTTCGTTTTTAAATTAATTTCACTAATATTTTTGTGATATAATAATAGTAATATTAAAATGTTCATCTGATTTATTTACAATACAGTTTGTAAAGTAATATTTTCTGTCTTTTGGTAGATCTATTATATGAGAGACTTGCTTCGTTTACCAAATAAGTGGATCTTATGGATTTGCATTGTAAACATTAAATAAAAGTTAGAAATGTATTATTATTTATTACATAAATTAAGTTTTTAGTTATAATACTCCTAAAATCATTTCGCATCAATCTGCAGATTTTTTACAAAATTCTTCGCTGAAATAGCTAAAAGTGTCCGCAGATTCTGTCTGGCCCTACTCATTACTCATATAGCAATATCTAAACAATACCAAAGTCCCTTTAAGGCAAGTCATTTCACTCGGTGGCCATCTTTGAAGTGCCTCTCGGGCAGTATGTTCAGGTATTCTGTCTGAATGGGGAAACATCAAATACTCCAAAACTACTTGCCAAGCTTATGATTGAATTTCATTTTAGAATTCACCAATAAAACTAAACAACAACTGTCTCATGAGTTTCGTTTCTAAATGTTTGAATCACACAAAATCTGCAGAAACTCACGTCTCTAAGCCCCTGAGTATTGTCAGTCTATAGCGATCGATGATTGGCTCTTGAGAAAAAGCAAAACAAAAAACATTTAAAGGAAAAAAATAATATAGAACGTATCTATCTATCTATCTATCTATCTATCTATCTATCTATCTATCTATCTATCTATCTATCTATCTATCTATCTATCTATCTATCTATCTATCTATCTATCTCTCTCTCTCTCTCTCTCTCTCTCTCTCTCTCTCTCTCTCTCTCTCTCTCTCTCTCTCTCTCTCTCTCTCTCTCTCTCTCTCTCTCTCTCTCTCTCTCTCTCTCTCTCTCTCTCTCTCTCTCTCTCTCTCTATATATATACATACACACACAGTTGAAGTCAGAATTATTAGCCCCCTGTTTATTTTTCCCCCAATTTCTGTTTAACAGAGAGAAGATTTTTTTCAACACATTTCTATACATAATAGTTTTAATAACTCATTTCTAATAACTGATTTATTTTATCTTTGCCATGATGACAGTAAATAATATTTGACTAGATATTTTTCAAGTCACTTTTATACAGCTTAAAGTGACATTTAAAGGCTTAACTAGGTTAATTTGGTTAACTAGGCAGGTTTGGCTAATTAGGCAAGTTATTGTATAACGATGGTTTGTTCTGTATACTATTGGAAAAAAAATTGTTTTAAGGGGCTAATAATTTTGACCTTTAAATAGCTTTTAAAAAATTAAAAACGGTTGTGGCTGGCAGGGCATCCGCTGCGTAAAACATGTGCTGGAAAAGTTGGCGATACACAGATACACACACACACACACACACACACACACACACACACACACACACACACACAAACACACAAACACACAAACACACAAACACACACACACACACACACACACACACACACACACACACACACACACACACACACACACACACACACACACACACATAAATGCATATATACACATACATACATAAATACATATTCAACAATATATAATGAAAGTCTGTAGAACATATAAAAAAGAGAAAAGAAAATTACAAAAAAGTAGAAAAATCTACTTCGCCATTTAAGCCTGGAAGTCGGTCGCTTTTAATGTATAGATCCAAAAGGTCTCTATCTGTTTTAATCTTATTTTCCTGTCTCTTCCCCTTGTAGAATTAAAAATATGCTCTAGTCTATATCAAACATTTTTAATGAACTGGAATTGCCGTGCCCTTGATTTTTATTATGTAAAGCCAAGACAAGAGCAAGACATTTTTCACAGTATTTCCTATAATATTTTTTATTCTGGAGAAAGTCTGATTTGTTTTATTTTGGCTAGAATAAAAGCAGTTTTAAATGTTTTAAACCATTTTAAGGTTAATATTATTAGCCCCTCAAGCAATATTTTTTAGATAGTCTACAGAACAAACCATCGTGACTTGCCTAATTACCCTAACTTGCCTAATTAACCTAGTTAAGCCTTTAAATGTCACTTTAAGCTGAATACCAGTGTCTTGAGAAATATCTAGTCAAATATTATGTACTGTCATCATGGCAAAGATAAAATAAATCAGTTATTAGAAATGAATTATTAAAACTATTATGTTTAGAAATGTGCTTTCCGTTAAACAGAAATTGGGAAAGAAATATACAGAGGGGCTAATAATTAAGGAGGGCTAAGAAGTCTGACTTCAAATGTATGTGCTCATTTCATCATGGAGCATATGGATTCTTGAGGATTTGGTCCAGCTGGGGAACATTAAGCTATAAAGGAGTTATTATTATTCAAAAATTACATAATCAACACACGTTAATGGCCATTTGACAGCTCTGACATGTAATAAACGACAGCTTTTAATGCGTAGTTGTAAAAAAGCATGCTGGAATGTAATCTCACATCCACAAGGGGGCAGTGAAACACCCAGAGGGGCCAATCACTGGCTTATTAAAAAATTAATTGAACAGCCCTTCTGCAGGCTGTTATTGAACACCTTATTATTGGAGCTTATGTAATCAGCTCTCAGTGTTACACTTATTAAGACATACCGACAGGTAGCGTAAAGCAAGGCTTCTACTGTTTGTTAACGCTGGCTTTGTGAACTAATTACCTCTAATATACTGTACCTCACTGCAGTCAGGCATAGTAGCAGTTGTGTGGGAAATAGAGTTACTTGAGGTCATATAAAAGAGTGTAGAATATGTGTTTGTTGGCACGGCTAAATTAAATTAAATACTTATTTTATTTCTGTGTTTACTGTTGTATAAATTAATATGCAACAAAATCATTAAACACACTAATTATTATTTTTGTCATTTATATATTTACACTTTGCCATGAGCCATCAAGTCACTAGGATTTACCCATTTGTCAGGTTCCAACCATAAAAATGTGTGATCACTTTAAACATTTTACACTTACATATAATTTTAAACATACCGGTCAAAGGATGTTGTTTAGTTTTTGCATCAATATATATGTAAATATAAATCATTTTTATCATATCTAATCATATTAAATCATATATACACACACACACACACACACACACACACACACACACACACACACACACACACACACACACACACATGAAAATGAATGAATTGAATATATATATATATATATATATATATATATATATATATATATATATATATATATATATATATATATATATATATATTCATTCATTTTCTTTTCAGCTTAGTCCCTTTATTATTCCGGGGTCGCCACAGCAGAATGAACCGCCAACTTATCCAGCACATGTTTTACGCAGCGGATGCCCTTCCAGCCGCAACCCATCTCTGGGAAACAACCATACACACTCATTTACACTCATACACTACAGACAATTTAACCTGTACCACATGTCTTTGGACTGTGGGGGAAACCGGAAACCCACACGAACGCAGGGAGAACATGCAAACTCCACACAGAAACGCCCACTGAGCCGCTGTGTCACTGCATTGCCTGTGTATATATATAATTTTGTTTCTCTGTTTAATGTAGTGATAATTAAAATGTGCAAATTAATAATAAAAAAATAAAAACAATAACTATTAGGTTCCAAGTGTCAATCATAAAAAATGATGTGTGATCACTTTAAACATTATACACTTTCATGTTTCATTTTTAAAACAATTACATTAAATTAAATAATTACATTAAATTATTATTTAAATATTTATATATATTTATATATATATTTTTATATTATTTTATTTCTGTGTTTAATGTAGTGATAATTAAAATGCACAAATTAATACTATATATTTTTTAAATAAAAACTAAATTTTTTTGTTATTGTCAATGAAATATTTAAACTTTGCCACAAGCCATTAAGTCAATAGGATTCACCTATTTGTCAGGTTTTAATGATAAAAAGTTAGGTGGGATCACTTTAAACATTATACACTTCTATATTTATTTTAAACATACAGGTCAAAGGATGTTGTTTAATTTTACTTAAATATATATGTAAATATAAAACAATTAAATTATATATATATATATATATTTATATATATATATATATATATATATATATATATATATATATATATATATATATATATATATATATATAATTTTGTTTATCTGTTTCTCAAATTAGTGATAAAAATTAAATAAAAGTAGTAATTCATATTATTGTCATTTAAATATTTACACTTTGCCACTAGCCATCAAGTTACTAGGATTTACCAATTTGTCAGCTTTTAATCATAACAAAATGATGCGTGATCACTTGAAACATTATCCACATGCATATATATTTTAAACATATATATTTTTAATGTTTCTAATTTATATATGTCAATATGTATGTATGTATGTATGTATGTATGTATGTATGTATGTATATATATATATATGTGTGTGTGTGTGTGTGTGTGTGTGTGTGTGTGTGTGTGTATATATATATATATATATATATATATATATATACATACATATATATATATATATATATATATATATATATATATATATATATGTATAGCAACGCAGTGGCGCAGTAGGTAGTGCTGTTGCCTCACAGCAAGAACGTCGCTGGGTCGCAGGTTCGAACCTCGGCTGGGCTGGGTCAGTTGGCGTTTCTGTGTGGAGTTTGCATGTTCTCCCTGCGTTCGCGTGGGTCCCCCACAGTCCAAAGACATGCAGTACAGGTGAATTGGGTAAGCTAAATTGTCCGTAGTGTATGAGTGTGAATGTGTGTGTGTGTGGAAATTCCCACAGTTGGGTTGCGGCTGGAAGGGCATCCGCTGCGTAAAATCGTGCTGGATAAGTTGGTGGTTCATTCCACTGTGGCGACCCCGCAAGGGACAAAGCCGACAAGAAAATGAATGAATATATATATATATTAAACATACAGGTCAAAGGATGATGTTTATTTTTTTACATATATATATATATATATATATATATATATATATATATATATATATATATATATATATATATATATATATATATATATATAAAAATATGGAAATATAAAACATTTACATTAAATTATTAAATTATAATATATATATATATATATATATATATATATATATATATATATATATATATATATATATATATATATATATATATATATATATATATATATATAAAATAAAAACTATTATTATTATTATTATTATTGTTATTATTATTATTATTATTATTGTTATTATTATTGTTATTGTTATTGTTATTATTATTATTATTATTATTATTATTATTATTATTATTATTATTATTATTATTATTATTATCATTATTGTCAATTAAATATTTACACTTTGCCACTAGCCATCAAGTCACTAGGATTTACCCATCATTTTTTTTTTAAATTGGTATGATCAGTGTATGACATAATACACTTACAAATATTTTCAGGTCAAAGTATGTGTTTTAATTTTTACCTAAATATATAGGTTATAGTAAATTACAATGAAACATTTAGCATTTTAGTAAGTTATTTGAAACATCAAAATATGCTTTAATTATGTATATAAAATCACTTTTGCTAATTTTATTTGATGCTGACTTTTAAATGGGGAGCTTCTGAATAAGTGTATTTACTGACTACATTTCTTTAACCTATAGCTAAACCCACTGCAACTAAAAAACAAACAAATATCTATTTTCCAGGGCAACCATCTGCTCACATGCCATGAAACTTTCAGTATTCAATCTCAGCAAACAAATGATAATATTACAATTAAAACTGCTACACAGTTGCTTGAGATTTGCATATGAGACGTAGTGGAAACTAAGCGTATGGTGGTTTGTTGTGGAGTCACCCTATAAATGCATTCAAATGATTGTCGTATCAGTTCTGTAAATGTATTAAATAATCATTGTGTGATTTAAATGATACCATACAACTATAACACACAGCTAAAGCCTTCCAACAAGAGTTTTCTTTTCTGAAGTGCAAAGATACCTCTGAAAGAATAATGTCCTGATTTTTTTCCACCGTTAAAGTGGGGTGAAAATCTTATAATGGCATGCTGATGGAATAAGAGCAGATCAAATAAAACATTCAGGAGAATCCAAAGTTGGACCTCACTAAAGCACAAAGCAGGAAAGTGCATCCGTCTGGTGTCCAATTTAAAGGGATAGAAGTCAGGGGCTCTGCGGTAGCTCATGAATTTTTAAAGGATCGATATCTCTCCGTACAGCTGCTACAGATGTGCAGTCCTCCTTAATTCCGTATTCTTTAATAGTTCACCCCAGTTTGCCCGATTTAGATTCAAATTTAAGAAAGCTATCAGATAAGAGCTGCGTGACACTTTCAGGCTGATAATTAAACATTTTGCGATGTGAATGAAGTAAAGTCAAATCACAGATCTGAATCCAAGACAGCGGTGTCTGAAAGTGCTTTAATGACACTTAAAGGGGACCTATTATGCAAAAATCACTTTTAAACACAGTTGTGTGGCAACAGTGTGTAAATATAGCCAGCTTCTAATAGTTAAAATTGTATTAATTCTATATTTTTTTATAATCACACTTTATAAAAACAGTCTGCAGAAACACTTTGAGTGACGTTTTCCCTTTATACATGTCATCAGAAGGGGAAAGCCCCACCCATTAGTGATGATCTCTTCCTTATTAGTATAGAGAGCCCTGAGTGAGAATTCTGCCATTAGAGTTTTCACACCATACCTGAAGATAATGTCAGTGATTAATGCAGGTGACAAAACGCCAACAGGTTTTGAGAAATCGCAGACAAATGCCTGAAATCAGAGGCAAATCGGTGCTTGTTCACGTGAGTAATCACACAGTGTGAACTATCAAAGACGCAATTTCAGAGAATCGCCAATGAGTCACTGACACCCTTGAGATATTTGGCATGCTAAAAATCTGGACCTGTCTGCGATTCAAAATGATCCCATGTGAAATGTGTTCCGATTAAAAATAACATTGGCGATCACCTACAGCCAATGAGAGAGCAGCATCCACTAGTATGGGTATCTGCAGGCCAGCGGGAGGTTAAAAAAGCTCCTTTTGGTCTATTTGGACCCAAGAAATGGAGGAGAAACTAGTGGACATTTTGCAGAAGCAGCTGTTTGACGTGTCATCTGAGCAATACCACAACCGGTTTGAAAAAGATAAAGGTGGAGGAGAAATTATTCCCTTCAAAATAAGTAAATTTTCAACCCCATTAAAGCCTTCTTTCTCTATGTAGGCTAGTTAATAACAAAAGATATACTACGTTACCTTGCACTGTTTCCATGTCACTTCTCATGTGTGTTTGGATGTGAGACGTAGTTGGCTAACCGAGACAAAGTTGACGCCAATTCTTCCTATAGTAAAGTCATACAGTGTGGAACACCCTGTCGCTGATCCATCTTGCAGTGTAAACACAGCAGCGATGAAATGCTACCCCAGATAGTCATTCAGTGTGAACTTTGAAACTCGTGCAGTCTGAATTCAGCATGAGAGGCATTATACTGTATATGCTGATTTACATTCTCCATAGACTGCCATCCTCTGAGCCACAACGTTTTCAGTTTTTCACAGAGGTAACGTTAGTCCTGTTTTGAATCTGTCGCATAGGCATTTGTAGCTCCGCCCTGTTTTGAAAAGAGGGCTGGAAGCACAATCTCATATGAATTTAAACAGCCCCTATTATGGGCTTTTGAAAATGACCTTCCATGTAGTGTGTAACACAGCTCTAAGTAAAGTGAAATAACCAGCTAAGGCTTAAATCTGAAAGTGCACCGTGTTAAAAATGTTGATTCATCTATAAAAGAGTCGACTCATAGGACTTCAAATGAATCGTCTTGATAATGAGTCTTTAGCCATTTCGGCGTGACGTTGATATGAAACTTAAGCCCCGCCCAATTGTTGCGCGCACTAACCCGGGAAAATCGAAACCCCTGGCCCCGCCCACAAACACAGTAGCAAAGAAAAAGAGGAAGGTAAGCACTGTAGCAGATCCCGGTTGAATCAAGTCGTGAAGACGCTGTGCTCAGCTGGATATTATTGGAAGTGTGAGGGAAAGTTAGTGTTATTTTCTCTACCAAAAGATGAAACTGTGAAGAGTCAGGGGTTGAGGTTTATTTTTGCAGAAATTTCTCAGCATTATAGCCCTCATTTTTCTGACGAGTGCTTCAGTAATCTATAGCTTCGTTAGAAGGGGGTTATGTTCGGGGGGGGGGGGGGGGGGGGGGGGGGGGGGGAATGTCTGAATAACACTGTTAAGAACCGGGTACTGTGTACTGTGATGTTAGTAACTACTATGAAGTGTGTTTCGGGCGGCCGCTCCGATCGAATTTTATACTAATGTTGGTGACCTGGGGGTTTCACCGACCGTACCAAAATGCTGAGGACCGGGTAGTTGAAATTACGAGAGTTTTCCAGGATAAATAACAAAACGGGAGGGTGGCGGGAGATGGGTCTAAAATGCAGGAGATGGGTCTGAAATACGGGAGACTCCCGGGAAAAACAGGAGTGTTGGCATGATAGGTATGCTCACACATACACTATGCACTCTGACTACTACAATATTGTTGATAAGCCAAGTGGGCATTTCACTCTGTCTCGCTCCGAACGCTGTCGACCAATCACAACAGACTGTCATCGGTCCAATCAGCGCAGATTAGCTTTGCGCTAAGGAGGGGTTTAGGAACAAATGAATCACTAAACAAATCATATGGGAGTCGCAGGGATAATTAGGTAAAAATAAATGCATATTATAAGACAATGAAAGTGTTTTTTGACCTTGCATGCATATCAGCCTGTTGTTGGAGACCCCTAAAACCAAAACATGACCCTTTTTAATGTATAATAGGGGCTCTTTAAAGTGTCCCTCACCAAAATGAAACAATTTAGATCAAAGCATAAAAGGGACAGTTTCAATAAGTTATAAAAAATATTTGTGGGAAATTTTGAGCTGAAACTTCACATACACACTCTGGAGACACCGGAGACTTACTTTAGATCTAAACATTCTGTAAAAAGAGGCATAATAGGTCACCTTTAAGAAAACAAAAAATAATAATAATACGCAAGAATGCTAAAAAGCAGGATTCTGTTTAGAATTGTTTGTCGTATTCTGTTCCTTAATTTAAGACATGGATAACTTATCTTAATCAAACATTGCACATGGAAAGAGTCCGGTATGGAGTTATTGGTAACCTTGATAAGTTTTACAATATATGGCAACCATTTCTTAATCACCTGGTCAAATACAGTATAATGCTGAATCTAACCAGCAGTGCTTAATATGTTCACTGCCCATATTGACTGCCTCTTTGTATTTTGATTTAAACTAATTGTTTACTCGTTTCTATGCCCTAATTGTTTTTTAATAATATATTTTTTTTATTACATTTTTATTATTACCATTATTTTCTTTGTTTTATTATGCTTATTTTTTTATTGTTGTTGTGTTGTCTGGTAATTAATGAAAAACTAATAAAAACTTGTTAAAAAAAATTATTGTTTGTCGTGAAATGAGGTTAAGGGCGTTCGTTTCCACCAGATTTCTTTTTTGGAATGTTATTACAATTTTTCTTACTTGGCATTTTGTAAGTTCCTGCAACCATAAACCATCGTATTTGTCTACAAACATTTACTTGCTTGTACATTGCTGAAACATGCATGCATGAGATATGATGGCTGGAAAACTCAGATAAATCATGTGGGACAAACATAAAGCAGTGTCACTAATTCCATCACTTACAATTGTAACAAATCTTGAGATTGAATCAGACCAGAGTACGAGAATGACAGGAAGGAGGGGTTCGCAATTTGGTCCCCCGAAGTCATTACCTCAGGAAATCGGAAAGTAAATACATGCTACTGCCACTCAAGATTGCTGGGAAAATTAAAGCATGTCATAAACATTGATAGAGAGACCGATTGTGTGTGTATTCCTGTGTCGGTGTGGGTTTGTGTTTGTTGACTTGCATTACACTAACATTAATTCTATGAAATCAGGCTATACTGTGCACTGTGCAAGCAGACTTTTATTCTTGTCCTCTTGTTAAATCGTGACGTAAAGAATAGGTCTACTGTTTCTGGGTCAAATCCTCTACTCGTCTGAAATGAGAATACTACAGTATCTCAGAGGTTTAGGACTGATATTTATTCACATCACATATTTGAGCTAATCTTTAAAAACTTGGGGTGTAGATACAGTGTACAGTCCAGGACACCGATGTTTTATTGATTTATGAAAGATGAATCACCGCCTATATCTGAGATTTCGATATGGAGATTAAAGTTTAGGATTATGGTGTTTATTAGCATGATTCGTTGTTTGCTTTTGGCATCTGATACAACGAAAACAGTGGCATGTAGTGTCAGACTTAGGCATAGTACTTGCGTGAGCAGGTACTTTTTTTATTTATTTTTATTTAGAATTACTTAGCAGTCACTGGAAATGTGAATTCTATGAATGCGTGTATTTTTAATGTATTCTGCATGTTGTCGATCTGGTACCTAATGTTAAAAAATACAACATCAGAACCAATCAAAAACATCAGAATATCAGCGCTTTACAAAATGGCATTTGTTGAGACCCCCTTATTTGAGTCGCAACATAAAAGAGCTCAGACAACAAAATAACTTATTTATTATACGTAGAACTAATAGAACAACAAATCAAGCAAAACAAGCAAATGTCTAGGGATAAATAAAGAAAATAAAGAACTTAAGATATAATCACAACTAACTTTAACTGCATGATATAAATTATGCAAAACGAAACCATAAGGTTACAGAATGAAAGATGGTCTTGACACGAGGATGTCCAAGTAGCCACACTATCCTCCAGAAGCTAGCAATACACTCTTATTTATATGCATTAAGCAGGCATCCAATCAGGATCTGCCACATTCAAACTAGAATCTTGGAGTAGTCACACATTTAAATTGCATAAGTTATCATGCCCATCAAACACAGGCAGAAAAACAAATTCATATTATTCGACACACTGTATCTTAGATTTTTACTGAAAATATTCAGTGTAACCCCTTTGTAATTGTTACAATTTTCATAACTAATGACACATTTTTATATGTTAGGGGTTAGTTATTATTATTATTTTATATGTAACGCCTTTAAATATAGCATTGTTAATTCACAACACTGTTTATAAATTTGTTTTTGTGACATACTGTGGGAACTATGAGATTTCGGTTGCATACCTGATTCTGATTGGTCAATGCGACTTTTAGCGGTTAGACAGTCCCATATTTTCATGTATTAATCCGCTCAAGGAACTACATTCAGCGCTACTTTCAAATTGGCAAGACTTTAAATAGCCTGATCGTTTGTTCTTTGTCTTTCTGCTAGCTGTTTGTGTTGAAGGTTTGTTTACTTTTTGTAGGACGCGATACAAGTAAATTGTTGTAAAGTATATATTGTAAGTATATTGATATATTGTGATTAGCTAAGAATAAGGATATCTCTACAGTCAGGTCGTTGTCGCAAAATAGCTAAACCTCTTACAAAACGAGTGTTTCGTCAAAAAAAAAAGTCTAAACTGCGAAAAAAATAAGGAAGAGGATTACGAAACGAATTATGTACTAACAAGAATATTTCTTTTCATCGTACACTTCGAAACCCGAGGGATCCATTTTAATTCAGACCTGGAATTTCCTCAGGGCGACCGAAGCAATTACAGCCCGTTATATATCTGCATCTCGCCGACTGACCCCCCAGCGCCACACAGTCATTATTTCCATATCGTGTTGCTCTCACGCCCACTGAGAGAGAGAGAGAGAGAGAGAGACTCATCCGGCGCATTGAGGGACGTCCAGCTCCTCATCTGCGCTCTGTCTGTACAGCATCAGCATCAGCACCAGCCGCTGCGTGAGAAACAAACCGAGTCGCATCCCCGCCGAGTGCAGCGCCGCGTGCGTGCGCTTCATTCAATCTGGAGCGTCAGATGGTGCAGGATGCGCCGCTTCTTTGTGCTCTTGTACACCCGGACTGAGTAAGTTAACAGTGGAAGGGACCAATAGTAGTTGAGGGACCCGTGAAGACACGTCTGAGCTGCACTGAAAGGCTGCTCCAGGACGCGCGCTCAGATTATTGTCCTCGTATCGCCGTTCCCGTGGATTTCCTGCTGGACAACTAAACGCGCGCGAAGCGGCTTCCAGAGAAAGAAAGCAAAGCTTTTGCGCTTGAAAATGTGTTAATTCGGTTTCTTTCTCGCGAGGGAGGAGCAATGAGAGCGTAAACAACACTGGCTGGCTTTGTTTTTCACACCCGGACCCGTGGAAGATCACATTGACATGTTTTTCAGCGCTGGATTTGGAGATAGCGTTATTTCATCACTAACTTAAGGAAGTGTTGTCCGCGTCTCTTTGACTTTGCGTACACGTTAATTCTACTTTTTCCCAACAAGCACATGCAGTTTCCTTCACATCTTTCTTCCTACACGGTGGAGCGCTTGGGATGCTTTTATCGGAAGGGCGTATTTGATTTTCGTCTGTCGCCTCCGGAGTGAAGAAAGATCCATTTAAACCCGTTGCCTGGGCATCGTTTTTGTGGAGTTACAGCGATCCACGTGGAAACACGGACTCGACGGAGAGCAAGATGGGCTGCTGCAGTGGCAGATGTACGCTGGCGTTTATATGTGGCATGCAATTGGTAAGTGATTTATTCTTAACCTGCGATGAACTCGTGGACTCGAACCTACAACCTTTCTAAGCTTTATCTAATAAAAACAGATGAATTTGTGATTAAACTCAATGGAGTAATGTTGTGTTGAATTTCATTAGGGGGTTGATATTTTAAAAATTATGTTTTAATCTGAATTGGTTGTGGCATTTACACATATATATGTTTTTATACAGCTGTCTCTTGCACAGTGATATTCCAAAAACTGGCACGTCTCCCAGAAGTGAACCTGAAAACTTAAGAACTCAAGTGTCCACCTGACAAGTGATCAGTGATAGTGCATTAAGATGTATGTGACCGTGAGTAATCTTAGTGGGAATGATGCAGGGCTATATGTGGAAACCCTGCCTTGTTATATTACACCGGAGGGATGATAGTGCTCATGACGGCAGGGCTTGTGTCATTAGCCTGAGGCCACTATCATTTATGCTTATCTCTCCACACTACCAAGGATCCTGACAGCCAATTAGGAGTTTTAAGTTAAAGAAGCTAAGCCAAGTCTCATTGACCTACTAAAGCAGAAAACGATGTCTTATTGCTTCCGCTAGAACACGAGAGGGGATTTTATCCCTTTATTTCTCGTAATGTTTTCTAATTTAGTCCCATTTGAAAAAACAAGATGATTTCAGTCTGGTGTTTGTCCAGCAACATTGTGCTCTGTGAGAATTCACAGGACTGAGTAATTTTACTCCACTCAGACTAACTATGTGACACTTTTCTGAATCACGCTTTCAGTTACAGTAATGGATAGCGGCCAGCGACAGTCTCACCATGCCAACCAGCTGGCATAGTGAATCAGGCGCGTGCTTGTGTGTGTGATAGATCACATGACGACTGGTGAGCGTGAGTACACTAATCTAAATGGACATTTGTAGGTTAATGTATCGCACAGGTCATTAACCTGAAGAATCAGACATAGTGGATGATATCCCCACCTGCTGTTTTTTAATCAGACTTTACTCAGGGATCATAACTAGATAGGATGATGTCATGAGTGAGGTTTTTGAAGGGGCTGATGTCATACTGAGCCTACTTATAAGTAGCCATCATCTTGTATGGATGTTGTTGAATTAGGATGGGTTTTTGGAGGGAGTTCACAGTTTGTTTGCAGTGGTGGACTGATCGGAGCTCTCTTTTGGCCTCTCTTTTCATCTCCGTTTCTCTGACCTTTTCCAATCCTCTTTTCCACATGTTTGCTGCTATTCTGAGAGAGACTTCTTTCTGACCACTACTGAGATGCCCACAGCTGGATGCTCTTAAGATTTGGAAACCATAATAGCGCTGGAATACTAGATTCTGGAGAAAAAAAAAAAAACTGGCATTGTGATATTTTGTTTTTCTGCAGTATGTATTGCAATACGAAAAGAAATGTCGGATCTCAAAACAGCTCTGTTCTGAAATAACTCATTATTTTATAATTGTCAGAGTGATTTTGTGAGGGAGTGCATCTGCATGATTAACAAATTACAAGCATACAGTAGAACAAAAATACAGATTAAACGAACAGTTTTGGGTAGTCTTAACGGGATTCAGGTACAGAAAGTTTGAAAAAAAATAACACATGGTCTTCAGTGTAGGGCTGGACAATATTGCAAAAAATTATCATGATATCCTGTTTCATATAATTTAACATTGATAATTATTGAATATTTTTTAACCATACATTTAGGAATATTGAGATTGTTTTGTTATTTATTTTAATTTACCAGCATTACTAAGGCTAATAGTTTTAATAGTCAAAAACAAAAATATTTAAACAAAATATCTGATCTCTTTACGATAAAATAAAATAAACGTGTTAAAGAGACTCCTAAACTTGATAAATAAAATGTTATATAGTGTGTGCAATGGTAAAGGTAGATCAACATCTGTAAGGTGTCAATAATAATGATACATCAAACCTCAAACTCTGTCAACAAAACAAATTATGATAATCAAATCTGAGCTTTCAAGTAAAGGAACCGACCATCATTATTAAAATACCGATTGAACATTACAAATTGTGAAGTTGAATGACTATATTACCTCCTATGCTATAAACTCTTTCAGATGGGGAGCTAGTGGCTGGGATGCACAAGAAAAGAAACCAAAAAGCCACACTGGCGACATCCTTACATCTTTTTTTATTTACAATCTCCTCACTGGTGCTATACAGCACTCATTTTCAAATGTGTTGTTATTCTGACCTGAAGTGACAAGCGTGAGCGTGTGGTTTCCTTCATCATTTTCTATGGTGTCTCTTGTAATTGGGTGACCATCAACCGTTTTCTCAGAGGATGACAAACGGACAAACCATTGCTGCAGCTTCGATGCAAGTTTATGGAGAAAAAGTAAAAAGCACTGCCAGGCCCGTGCAGAGGCTTTCCGAAGAGCATGTGCAGAATTGAAGATGAGGACACAACATTGCAAGAACGCGAAGTAACTTAACTGAAGTGCGGCGTCCTTACGTTCATTTAGGAAGGGCACTTTATATCCCAGACTCAAAAGGGCATGTACACTGCACAGGTTGAGCCCTATGTGTGCACGTGCCTGAGCACTGCAGTGTTTGGGTGCGCTGTGTTTGTCTGAGGTAATTAGTCTACCGTTATTACTGAAATGTGTATATTCCATACAAAGTGTGAAGCAGATTGGTTAGTTCTACTTACATGAATCACAGTGCGCTTGCAGCATTGGGACACCATGTGTGCGTCATGCAAGTCGTGCGCCTCCATTGGAAATGATAAACGTGGCACGCTCAGCAGCCACATTTAATAAAACTATAGCCTTCATACCAACTTTTTTTAATTGTTATTGACAATGGTGTTCGGTCAATAAATAACGATACCAATTTTATTGCCCAGCCCGGGGTGTGACGAGACGCTTACCCCACGAGACGAGACACGAGATTGGGTTCACGAGAACGAGATGAGATTTTTACACAATTTTTAATAAATCTTCAATGATGAAATACATGAATGGAAAATATTTTATTCAACTGAAAAAAATGCTTTTTTAAAATCAACTTGAAATGAAAGTTATTTTACATTTATTTTAATGAATTCTAGGCAATAAAGGACATGCAAACACTGCTAAATATTTGCTAATATATGATTGGAAAATAGATTTATTTATTTTATAGATTTTTATTTATTCTGAAAAATGAAAAAAAAAAAAAATTACAAAATTCAAAACAATTTAGGTGTTTTTTAAAATCAACTTGTAATGCATGTTATTTTACATTTATTTTAATGAATTATGCCATAAATGACATGCTAAATATTTTGCTATAAACTCAACTGGCTTCTCCCCTGTACAGTTTCACATGAGAATCGAACTCTTTTCCACAAATTGAACTTTTTTTTATGCATGTAATCATGTCATTTTTGGTTTTTAATTTTTCAGTAGTTTTACTTTCATTCGGCGTCAGCTTCCGTGTTTTTTCTGGACAGCATAAACGTGTGTTTGGTGATGATGGTGATGACGACGGGTGTGTGTGTGTGCACTCGGCGCGTGCACTCGGAGGAGAAGTGTGTCTTGTGGTCCTTTACTGACTCGATGGGTGCAGAAAATAGTGTCAAACAGCCGTGTGTGTGTATGGCTTATCCTGTCGCAAAATGCAGCTAAAAGTCCTACACAACGGCAATAGTTTGATCACCGTGTTTACATGTCTATACTGCACTTCAATAATACGACTGAAATATGAATACTCCACATGTCCAACTTGATTTGTGTTTACGACCTGGAGGGCCGGTGTCCTGCATAGTTTAGCTTCAACTTCCTTCAACACACTTGCCTGGAAGTTTTACTATACCTAGAAAGAGCTTGATTAGCTGGGTCAGGTGTGTTGAATTGGGGTTGGAACTAAAACATGCCTGACACCCGCCCTCCAGGACCGAGTTTGGGCACCCCTGTTGTAAACTGTTGTGCCTGGTCAGCCATCATCTCTACTTGACATTATTTACTATTGCGGATGTGCGCATTCTGATGACAATGCTGAAATTATATACTGTATTGTGCAGCCCTATTGAAAACACATTCTTGCTGTTTTTCTGTATTTCTTGTCTAATACTGAGCCAGGCAGGCACTAAATGCACAGTACTTTCTGAATGCTGAGTAATGTTCTCTCTCTTCAGAAGGAAATGAATGGTGATTGTTTGAGGAAAAAGCCTTATAAGGCATCTAATGCATTTTTATGCTGAAAAATTCTTTATTTTGAAGTTTTTGGTTTATAGTTGACAACTTTGTGGATGTCTGGGGCAATTGCCAAACTACTTACAGTATGCATTTTATTTGTTTTTCTTATACACAAACATTGCAAAGTTGATTATCTAATGTAGGATGCAGAATCTTTTGCATGTTCAAACTTATTTAAAATGTAGACCAGTGATAAGCTGAGTAGAATAGACGAGATGAAAACATCCCAGCTTTACAGAATGCACTTCAGGTCAGCTGACAGTTATCATCTTCCATTCCATAACAAGATGGAAGGACAACTACTAGAGTACAAACTTCTTCTGGAGCTCTTTTCAAAGAAAGAGAAAACATGATTTCCACCTGTTTTTAACATGCGACATGTAAACCTCCCATTAACAATTTATTTTATTTAAAGAGGTTTTTGGATAAGTCTGTGAATTTGCATTGAAATGGTGTACTGAGGGGCTGAAACATGAACAAGAAAGCTGATAACAATTCCGTTATAGTCTATGTGTATACCAAAACGAATGCTGTTTCATGGAAATGGTGTCTATATGCACAAATGTATTCATATAAAAGTCAGAATTAAATCAAAATACTTTTCTTATTTTTGTAATTATAGAGCAGTGCTTGTTAAAAACAGTGTATCTGTGCACTTCATTATTTTGTAAAAATTAGTTTATTAAAACCATAACCTTCTCTTCCCCCTCAAAACAACTCATTTCTGGTCACATGGAATGCCTTCTGGGTGGGGCTATAAAGGCGTGTCCCGTTTCTGCTCTGCTTCCATCGATTCGTCAATCTTCCATCATTTTGTTATCAACACCCATCTTCCAACAATCCAACCGGTTGCCAAAGGATGAAATCATGCACCACCATTTCTCATTTCAGGGCTGTTTCAAATGGATGTGCGTCATAATAGAGGAAACAATGACAATCTTATCTTCTGTTTCATGACTTTAAGGCTGTAGGCATTCCAAGGTACTTGACAACCACAAAAGCAATGATGGACTGCATGTGCATTGGCTTACAAAGTAATATTGCCCACTAATGGCATGGCATGCATAATACACCATTTGTAGTGTCATCTGCGCATCTGAAATACCTTAAACACACACAGGAAAAAATTTTCTGTTTTCAGAACATAGTTGTTTACAAATAAAAAATAAACGTGTTAGGAGAGTAAAGGTTTTTACACACTGAATCCGAAATTTTCTTCTGTAAGTTTCAGACGTTAAAAATAATATTCAACCTGATGTTGAGTGAATCGTATTGACATACTGCCTCTGATAGTTTTTTCCGTCATAAAATTTGAACCAGGTTCGAAATTTTTTATTTTATTTATTTTTTTTAGCTTTTCGCATCCGAAAAAGCGCTTTAAGAGTTCACACTTAGCTGATGATTGATAATAATAGCTTGTTTGGCATGCTGTCCCGGGAGAGAGCCCTGAGCTTGTAAGATCCTCGAGCCCTGGGCTCCCTCCCGTTTGCAGGCCGAGAGGGTAGTTTGAGCTCAGGTAGATCTCAATAAACTCCCCCGACTTATTCTAGCTGAATGATGGAAATGGATGACTGAGGAGAGAAGTGTTTTCTTAGCTTGACTATGGTATGAATTTTGTGTGTTCAATTTACTTAGGGTGCGTGTTATTTGGGCTGTGGGAGGAAACCGGGGAACCCGGGGAAAACCCACGTGAGCACTGGGAGAACAAGCAAAAAGACAAAGAAATGTCTTCTGGTTTAGTAGGGACTTAAACCAGCAGCATTCTTGCTGTGAGGCCACAGTGCTAGTCGCTGGGCTGCCGTGTCGCCCGTCTAAAAAGGAAGGAAAATAGAGGTGGGTGGGGGGGTTCTTCAAGACGAAGATATTGAGATAAGAAAACTCTGGTTATTTATAGTGAGTTAGGAGTCGTCTGATTGGATAATCGATTATGGGATAATGTTGGAACAGCTGAGAACAATCATAAGCACGTGATCCTCTCGAAATTTGTTTACACATAACCTTCACTTTGAGAGGTGTTTTGACAGTTCAGAGCCACCGTATAAGCGAAAAGCTAAATACAGAATGCCGTCATTTGAGCTACAGATAACTTTATGACGAACACAGTGCATAAAATAAAGACAGAATGGCGGACAGTTGAGAACCCCTATATGCTGGATTCAGTGACTAACGCACCTCTGCCCTGCTGCTGTTTGGTGTGTGTGTGTATGTGTCGATTCATTTGACGTACTGCTCATAGACATTATAATAGAAAGCATCATCAGCTTTCGATTTGTTGCTTCGACACGTCAACACGGCCACCATGTATTATAATGTCTGTAGTAGCCTACTGCCAATGTCCAGGATTTGTTTACATACGTGAATGGGTTAAGTATTACAAGCAATATATCAAAATTCCACTGATTTCCTGAAATAAACTTTACATTTTGGGATAATACAGCGCTGCTCTTTGATAATGAGCTGAACTCTCCTTCCTCTCTATGCTGGATGAGCACAATATGTAGCCTATTTCTCTTTCTTTTTCTGCTTTGGAGAAGTGAGCAGGATAAAGTATCACTGCTTAAACTGACTCCGAAATGTTTTGCGTTTTTTCGTAATGGATTAATTAATACGAATCGGACTCAAAGTCCGGGGTCAAAGACCTTAACTTGGAAATCATAAGGTTTTTCTTTGTCAATTTTGGCTTACCAATGTAGGACATCCATTTCACATTATGACATGAAGTACAGTAAAGGAGATGTTTGTTTCTTTTATAAGAGTGGCTGTAGAAAAACGAATCAAATGGAGCTAATGCACCCAGCTCTGCTAAATTGCCAAGCAGACCATTCTTTTTATTGCCTAAGGCTATAATACAAATAAAATGTCCATAGTTAAAGCATTTATGAGAGTTTTCTCTCTGGTGGTTTTTGTGTCTGGCGAGTATAAATGCCTGTGGTCCAACAGTCCCAACATTCTGACACTGAGGAAGAGAAAAGAATATCGTACACTCAAGGGATGTGTTCATAGTGATTGCTCATAGATGCATTCATAGAAAGGACATCTGGTAAGATAGTTTGACTATTATGGATGATGAAAAAAACTGATAGCAGTCGTCAAAGTGGCCCTCTTAGCTTCAGCCTCCCTATGGACCATATTGTACGCAGAGATGAATACAGCTGGTGAAATCCGCCCGTTCCAACTGGTTGCCTGCAGTGGGACTTCAGGGAATCAGGCATGCAGTTTGTTGTTGTTGTTTACATGTTTGCCGATTGCTGCTGTTTCATAAAGTGATTCAAGAGTTTTGTTTTAGACCTTCTGTTATGCCCTTGAGCCAAGATCTGACAATGCGGATTACTCAAATTTTGCCCTAATGTGCTTGTTACTGTCTTTCTGAGGTTTTAAAGAAACGCAAGCATCATTATTTGAATGTTTTACCACGTTGTCGTAAGCCGGTCTGTTGTTGTGGCTGCATCGATTTCAGATTTGTCTGCCCCTGAACACCCTTTTCAAAAACAGTTGGTCATTTTATAAGTGGGCAGTCCTTGGCTGGAGTAGACTACAGTTTGCAGTAGATTTTGTGACGGTAGTCAAAAATTAGACTTGGAGTCTGTCTGGATTATCATAGACTGTGTTTGCATTATCTGATTCTTTGCTACTTTAAAGGTCCTGTGAAATGCTTTGAAATGGGCATTTTTGTTTAATGTGTGACATATTTTTTTACTAAAACAAGAAGACAGGGCGGGACATAGAGTAGCTCCTGCCCTTTAAAAAAAAACAGACAATATCGTTTTGTTTTTATCACAGCTCTGCTAGTTAGAGCAGTTAGTTAGTTTCATATAGTGCTTGGACCCGGAAGTCACTTCGCGTGACGTCACACTTAACCAGCGGATAGGGATTTGCTGGGTTTCTTCATGAGTAGTTTGAGTTTTCATGTGTAAGAGCGCCACCTGGCTTTTGGAGGAGATTTACTTCTGATCAAACACCTGTGCATTCCTAAAAAGATGTGCTGGACAGATTGATTAATCATGATTGTGATTTAATTTCGTTTGATTGTGCTTTTCTATTTGCCAGTACTGTATATTTTCATGTCTACATGAAATTGTAAACTTTTTATCAACTCTCTTTTACTTTTCAGCTTTTGAAAAAAAACATCTGCATACAGTGAGCATGCTTAATCTTGTAAATCATTTAGATCAGTTGCAAAATTCTGTATTTTTCAAGTTGTGAACTTATCCTTATACATTTTGTTTTTTTTTTGTTTTTAGGTTAGGTGTTCCTTCAAACCAAGACTAAATGATTCAATTGAGTTAATTGCTTCATATGCAGAATAATCAAACTAATCACAGTTAAACCGCAGTCAATTATGTATAGCAGTTTTTTTCAGGAAAAAGCCCTTAAATTGAGGATAGTACTGTGTAAGATGAATGGACAGACAGAACATTGCAGGAAGTGGCTTTAGGAGTCAATTTTTTGTTTGTTTTATTTCCCTATTATTGAAGTCAATAATAGAGTTTGACAAGAGTTTGAAGAGCTTGCCAATCAATCATTATTTGTTTTGTGATGTCAGGTCAAAGTACATGTTTGAGTCACCTATCCAAGTTTTAGGAACAACAAATAGTAACTTGACTTCTAGTTGATCATTTGCTATTAGAAGTGGCTAATATGAAAGGCCAGGGACTCTATATTATGCCTATTTTACCAAAATAAAATATGATCATGCCTTGATTTTAAATTATTTATAGACAGTAAGGTCTGATTTTGCTTAGACAAAAGTCTTGTCACTTAACAGAAATAATGTACAGTATAGAATATAAAGTCATGGTGCAGTGCAAAAAGAATTAATATTGTGTATGACTTCCATGAGTTTGGACAACTGCATCTATGCATCTCTGCAATGACTCAAATAACTTATTAATAAAGTCATCTGAAATGGCAAAGAAAGCGTTCTTGCAGGACTCCCAGAGTTCATCTTTGGATTCATCTTCTATGCCCCTTCCTTCATCTTACCCCAGACATGCTCAACAATGTTCATGTCTGGTGATTGGGCTTGCCAATTCTGGAGCACTTTTACCTTCTTTGTTTTCAGGAACTTTAATGTGGAGGCTGAAGTATGAGAAGCCTGCTGTAGAATTTGCCCTCTCCTATGGATTGTAATATAATGGGCAGTACAAATGTCTTGATACCTCAGGCTGTTGATGTTGCCATCTACTCTGCAGATCTCTCGCATGTCCAATATACTGCTGAACGAGATGCACTATATGCATTCAATTTACCTTCTGTGTTTATCATTTAAAAGATTAAATTAGCTTTAGATTATGTTGTTCATCTGTCTTTTTCTTCCCTTTTTTGTTTTTGCTTTTTGTGCTGCACCTTGTACTATCTTGGGAAACAAATTATTCTCACACACACAAACGTATGTTTACCCAAATAAACCCACAGTTGATTAACTCAAATGTTACCCAGGTAGTAAAAATAGAATGGTTAAATTGAAAAAAATAAAAAAGGAAAAGAAATAGCTCCCTGTCAGATTGTGTGTGTCCTCATTTGCAAATAACAGATTGCTCAGAGACTGTCAGACACCTGTTGTTCTTGAGGTCATGAACTGGGTTTATTTCTAAACTCTCTTGAAATATTCTCCACCTGGTGCTACACATTTCTATAATTGCTTTGTTTTCAAACTGGTATGAATGTCTGCTGTCATTTTTGTCCTCTTGGAACAACACAAAGACAAAGGTTTAATTGTTGTTTTCCTTCAACGTAATCAGCTGTATGCAGGAGAAAGGCTTGAAATTAATTACTCTCCTGAATGCAGGTGATTTGCCAAATGCAGATTTAAATTTTTTTAGGTCAAGTATTATATTTGATTGAGTTCATCCATTAATGTGTGTAAAAGAGCTATTACTACTTTTTTTTTATTAATTAGAAGTAACCAGATTTTTAGAGTATAGGGAAGAAAAAGCCTTTCATTTGCCAGACAAAACAATCACGTTGGCAGAATATTGTTCTAAATTGCGGTGCAATGCCTTTGCGATGTGACCTTGCATTTTCCCAAAACTGACAGATGGTTTAGGAAGCTGTTTTGCATAGCGAATCCAAATATTTACATTCTGTCTCATCGAAGCATCCAAGCCATAACTCCACAGTGTATAAATGAATGTTTTTGTACAGCATGAATTTAAACTCAGTAATTAAAAAGCCAGTTCTCTCCCAAAAATGAAAATCTGCTTTTAATTTACTCGCTACAGACCATCCAAGATGTATGTTTTTTTTCTTTAGTAGAACATTAACGAATATTTTAGCTGAAATTGTGGTTTTGGGATATACAGTGCATCCGGAAAGTAAACTTAGCGTCTATACACCTATTTATATAGGTCCCAGGGTTGACAATGCAATGCACAAACCAAGCATGAAGACAAAGGAATTGTCTGTAGACCCCCGAGACAGGATTGTCTTGAGGCACAATGCTGGGAAAGGTTACAGAAAAATTTCTGCTGCTCGGAAAGTTCCAATGAGCACAGTGGCCTCTGTCATCCGTAAGTGGAAGATGTTTTCGAACCACCAGGACTCTTCCTAGAGCTGGCCGGCCATCTAAGCTGAGTGATCGGGGGAAAAGAGCCTTAACCAAGGAGGTGATCAATAACCCGATGGTCACTCTGTCTGAGCTCCAGCGTTCTTCTGTGGAGAAAGGAGGACCTTACAGAAGGACAACCATCTATGCAGCAATCCACCAATCAGGCCTGAATGGTAGAGTGGCAAGACGGAAGCCACTCCCCACCTGGAATTTGCCAAAAGGCATCTGAAGGACCCTCAGACCATAAAAAACTAAATTCTCTGGTCTGATGAGGCTGAAATTGAACTCTTTGGTGTGAATGCCAGGTGTTACATTTGGAGAAAACCAGGCACTGCTCATGATCAGGCTAATACCATCCATACAGTGAAGCATGGTGGTGGCATGGTGGTCATGCTATTTCAGCAGCAGGAACTGGAAGACTAGTCAGGATAAAGGTAAAGATAAATTCAGCAATGTACAGAGACATCCTGAATGAAAACCTGCTTCAGAGTGCTCTTGACCTCAGACTGGGGCGACGGTTCATCTTCCAGCAGGACAATGACCCAAAGCACACCACCAAAATATCAATGGAGTGGCTTCACAACAACTCGGTGAATGTCCTTGTGTGGCCCAGCCAGAGCCCAGATCTAAATCCCATTGAACATCCCTGGAGAGATCTGAAAATGGCTGTACACTGTCACTTCCCATCCAACCTGATAGAGCTTGAGAGGTACTGTGAAGAGGAATGGAGAAAATTTCCCAAAGACAGGTGTGCCAAGCTTGTGGCATCATATTCAAAAAGACTTGAGGCTGTAATTGCTGCCAAAGGTGCATCAACAAAGTACTGAGCAAAGGCTGAATACTTATGTACATGTGATCTTTCAGGTTTTTTATTTTTTATAAATTTGCAACAATTTCAAAAACTCTTTTTTCACATTGCCATCATGGGGTATTGTGTGTAGAATTTTAAGGAAATAAATGAAGTTAATCTATTTTGGAACAAGGCTGTAACAAAAAATTATGCAGATGCACTGTATGCAGGCAAAACTAAATTAATACTAGTGGGTCCTGGCAATACATTGGTATATTATGAAGGGATTGGTCTTTATCTACAACATTATTACTTTCAGTCCACAGCTTACCCTTGGGAAATGTTTTTACGGCAGTCAAGCTATTTGTTGCATAATGAAGTATGCATGCTTAGGACCGTCTGCCGATGCTATGGATCGAAGGCAGCGTTGTAAATAATGGTCACTTTCTTGCACAGACTAATTGTTTCATTTCATAACACGGTCAGGAGCACTAGGTATACACTTTGTTTTGCCTGTATATGTTATGCATGTGATCACAAAACCAGTCTAAAGTTGCACGGTATATTTGTAGAAATAGACAACAATACATATTTGGATCAAAAGTATTGAATTTTCTTTTATGTCAATAATCATTAAGAATATTAAGTAAAGATGAAGACATTTAGTAAATTTGCCATTGTAAATATATCAAAACTTAATTTTTTTTATTAGTAACATACAGCGGGGAAAATAAGTAATGAACACGTCATGTTTTTTTTCCTGGGAATAATATTTCTAAAGGAGCTGTTGACATGGAATTGAAACAGATTTTAGTAAAAACCCAAACAATACAAAAAAAAATCTGAAAATTTGTTATGTGTAATAACAATTAAATGGCACTTTTAGGAGAAAGTACTGAACTACTTAAATGTATTTAATACTTTATATTAAAGCCTTTTTTGGTGATGGCAGCTTAAAGACGCCTCTCATATGGAGAATGAAGTCACATGAATTGCTCAGGTGTGAGTTTTTCCAGACTTCAAAAATCTTGATGGTTCTGTGGGTCTCGTTTAACAAATCTGATCTTTAATTTGTATTTTCTAATGGATTCAATCAGGTGATTTTCCGGGACATTCTACAGCTTGATTTTCTTTCTCTGAAAGCATTTGAGAGTTTACTTGGCTGTGTTTTGAATCATTGTTTTGCTGAAGTGTCCACCCTGGTTTCATCTTCATCATCCTGATAATGTAGATCAGGGGTGCTCAACCCTATTCCTGGAGATCGACCTTCCTGCAGTTTTCAGTTGCAGCCCTTATCAAACACACCTGCCTGTAATTATCAAGTGCTCCTCACTTCTAAATAATTGGTTCAGGTGTGTTTGATCAGGGTTGGAGCTGAAATCAGCTGGAAGGTCGATCGCCAGGAACAGGGTTGAGCACCCCTGATGTAGATGTTGGACTAAAGAAGCTAATATAAATTTACAATGAGAAAGGGCAGAGGGTTGCTGAAGAACAACTGAGGGATTTCAGCTGCTGTCTGGCCTTTCACTGCCTTTGTACACCTCGTTTTCTTCATGTGATCAATACTTTTTACCTGCGTCATTTCATTTTATTACACATAACCTAAGTTGTAAACTAATTAGATTTGTTTTCTTTGCATATATGGATTTCTTTGGTTGTTATCAACATCTGGGGAAAATTTCAAGTCAACAGCACCTTTAGAAATATGTTTTTCTGAGAAAAAGGGTGACGTTTTTAATAAGTGTTTTCTCCACTGTACATTGGCAAGAGCTTAGTTTGGACAGCTTTAAAGGTGATTTTTTTTTCAGTAGTTTGATTTTCATATAGTCATATTGCAAATTTTATAAGTAGTTTAGAAAACGTCTTATTCTTAGATCAGTTGAGCTTATTTATTCATGTTTCAGATGATGTATACATCTCAGTTTCCCAAAACGGACCCTAATGATCCTAATGGTTTTGTGGCCATAAATATAGTTTTGACAACGCAATCTCATGGCAATTCATAACTTTTTGCTTTAGTGGCTAATTCGTATGAATTCGTACAATCTAATTAGTACAAATTAGCATGATTTGCTCATCACCCAATGACGGTTGGGGTTAGGGGTGGGGTTAGGTGCCACGCCTCCTTTTTAAAATCGTACTTGTTTCGTACGACTGAACTTGCACAAATTCGTACGAATAAGCCACTAAACTGACAAAACGTAAAATACTTACGTTTCCTCATGAGATCAGGCTGAGTTTTGACTATCAAAGTACCAGTAGCTGTTGATTTGCATGCTATGAATCACAAATCCCAGTTTCAGTTAGGCGTTGAATGACTTTAGATTTTTAGAAGTCGACTTTTATGTTATCAAAGTCGAGTCGACATTGATTAGTTGCTGTAATGTCATCAATAAAACACAAGATGCAAATATTTTAGCAACATGCCACAATTTGCGGCTTATTTGCAGGAAATATTTACACATGACAGCCCATAACACGTTACAAAAACATTACCAATTACTAATTTTAGTGCAAAACAAATGCACTGTCAACTCCTCCATTTAGTTAATAATGCAACATTAGCACCAGGCTCATTTTACTGCTAAAAAAATGCAGTCAACACATTGATCACTGCACGTTCTAGTAAGAATGTAACAATAACAGATTTTTCAGTGCAGAAGTAACGCATACCTCGTCATCATACGTACAGATTCATGTGAAGTTATTTCATAACAACATAATGTTCGAAAGACAAAGGCTATAACATTAAGCTTTATTACACTGTCAGAGACTTGCTCAAATGCATATTTTACCCCTATAATAGTGTGCGCTAGAAAACTGCTCAAAATCCTGTTCAAGTTGGCCGTGTTTTGCAGTTACTGGCTCATTTTGGTTATCAGATCTCCTCGATGCACATCTTCACCGTGTTCATTGGGGATGATATTTACACATGCTATGAAGTTTACCACACCTTCGCGGCTGCGCACTTTATAGTTTCTGCTCGCTTCATGGTTCACAAAATATATCAGAATCTACACTTCGCAGAGGACCACAGCCAATCACATTACTTTTCCGGGGTTGCATAAACATGATTTGCTCTAGGGTATTTGCATGGAGTCGACTAGTTGGTGCAACCCCTAGTTTCAGTTAAAAATGCTAAAGTAAAATATGCACACTGCTGAGGACAAATAAAGCAACTTCAATCTTGGATGGGTGAATAAATTAGCAGTAAAAAATATTTTTTGTATGCTTTTTAAAGACGCACCTACTATCTCGCTTACGCCTCAGCGCCATTAAACAAGAGGCAATGATATCAGTTTTGCACTTAGTCTCTATTACTGCCATGCAATCAATTTGGATAATTCTGACATCATATAACCTCATTTGTACAGTATATTAAAATTCAGTACATTCCGATCAAGAAATTTCACATTCGCTGACAAACAAAAGACGCATCGCCGGAAACCTTTTGCATCATGCTTGGTGCGAATCCATTGATTTATCATATAAATGTGGGACTGTTGAATCAGATCGTTTTGTTTGCTAATAATATTGTAACAATTGTGACTAAAGAGTCTCAGATTGACAAGCCGAAAGAGACAGCATAGCATCGTGAACAAATGAAGCTCTCTGGCTTTGTGACGGCGACTGAAGAGCTGCCTCTCAGGGAAAGAAGTCTTTGATATTTGGCAAGTGAATTGAATTGGCTTCTCCACACCACAATCCAAATCTAAAAAGGCAGAAAGATTTAATGGCTTCTCAAATGTTATAAATCAGTCCCAGCTTAACAAAACCAATAAACACGAGTGCTGCAAAGGTGTGGTGGGAATAAGCCTTCGCCGCAGGACTTTTTTTTTTCATGCATCTCTCCTTCGTTCGGCATTAAATTAACCTTTCTTTTCCCGCCCCAGATGCCTTTTTCATAGTCGTGAGATTTGAGAACACAAAAGGTTACAGTGATGATACCTGTGCTGTGCCGAACGCATTTTGCCAGCTTCCCATTTGATTGAGGAGAGCCATAAACATTAGCGGGAATGTCTCCTAGCAACAATAGGTATGAATGCTGGAATTTTGCCCAGAACTGAACGCAGAGGATCTGGACTGCTCGTACTACTGGAGCTGCTCTTTTGACCCGCCAAAGCCCAGAACTGCATAAGAAATGCATTTGTGTAGCATGATGCCTTTTGGCTGCTTTTGTTGTTTAAAGCTATTTGATTCGAATTTGCATTTTATGTTCTTGGCAGAGGCTTTCTAACCAAGGCGTTCCCATAATAAAGTGCACAAATCACATTAATGGTTGTTTCGGGACAGGTTGCAGGGAATACAAATAGATTTCGGAAAAGAAATCTTTGGCATTAGATCAGAAAGACCTCATAAGGAAGTTAGCAGGAACTGTTGTTTTGTGATTTTCTTTTGTTTGTTTGTTTGTTTCATACAAATTTATTTAATTGTAATGATAACCCTGTGGTCCACGGGGGCTCAGTGGTTAGCACTGTCGCCTTGCAACAAGAAGTTCGCTGGTTCGAGTCCCGACTGGGCCAGTTGGTGATTCTGTGTGGATTTTGCTTGTTTCCCCCAGGTTTCCTCCGGGTGCTCTGGTTTCCCCCACAGTCCAAAGACATGTGGTATAGGTGAATTGAAAAAACTAAACTGTCTGTAGTGTATGAGTGTGTGTGTATGTGAATGAGAGTGTATGGGTGTTTCCCAATACAGGGTTGCAGCTGGAAGGGCATCCGCTGCGTAAAACATATGCTGGAATAATTGGCGGTTCATTCCGCTGTGGCGACCTTTGAAATAGAAACTAAGCCAAAGAAAAATGAATGAAGGATAACCATAGAATCTAAAAAATGCTGGGTTGTATTAACATAATGTTGGGTCAAATATGGACAACCCCAACATAGGATTAATTTTTTTTAAATCAAATTTAAATTCCGTTTTTCAACCCAACTGTTGGGTAATTTGACTATATATGACCTGGCATTGGAGGGCGGCGCGGTGGCACAGTGGGTAGCGATGTCGCCTTAGAGCAAAAAAGTTGCTGGTTCGAGCCTGTTTTAATATATTTCAATATGTTATGTGCTATATAGGTTTGGGCGATGTCAACCGATTTGGCATCTTACGATGTCTAATGTAAAACATCGCAATGGACGATAGCATTGTAGTCGCCTACCGTTTCAACTACCTGACCTGCATGGTCTTTGTTTTACCCATAACCAAATCATAAATAAGTAAAGATAAGTTACACACAAATTACCACCTGTCAATCACTTTTTTCCGCGGGACTCTGGCATGAATAGGCAGAATGATCTGTGTCGTTATAATGGCATCGACAAACTTGGTTGGTAAAAAAGGTGCACAACTAACAGGAACCAACCAACAGTATCTAAGGTTTTCGCTGAAATTATTAAGTTCAAGCGTAAAAGTGAAAGATTGAATCAGTGCACTGACGCTGTGACATGTTACCCGATAGATTCAAAAGACAGAAGAGTCGTTAGTGAGACGAGATCCAGCACTGCTTCCTGGGGTTTTGTGCTCAAAGCACCCGCTGACTGCCTGGAGCTCAAACATCCACATGTGCTGCAGCACGTGCCTGTGTGTGTGTGTGGTCACGTGATGTGCGTTTTCAGCGGTATAGGGTGGAAGAAGGGTTTTGCTCGATGAAACGCCAATGTGGACGTGGATCGTTTTTGTTCTAAAATGCCATTTTAAAACTAAGACGTGTTAGTGTAAACGAGGCCTGAGTGTGTAATTTTTGCAAGTGGGTTTCTGCTGCGATGGGGGCGAGGTGGAGGATCGTTATGCCGGCTCAGCATCGTGATGTCTATCGGCCATCGGCGGTGGAGGATGACATCGTCTATCGATCCAACCCTAGTGCTGTATTAATAAGTGTAAACATTTACCGAACAGCTCAAAATGTTTTATTCAAATCATAAAAGGATTGTCATTATGCAAATGTCTTATTTTTATCTGTTTTAATTTATTGTTTTTATGTGGTTGTTTTTGGAATATTAGACTACTACTAACACTTAGAAAAATGACTTATGGTGCTTGTTCAGACTGCTTATTTAAAATAAGTTAAACAACACAATTTTTAAAAATTATTTTGCGACAACTTGATTGGTTTATGTTCAATCCACTTAAATTTGTATAAACGATTAAGTTAACCTAATCAATTTGTGTTCTGACAACATGAAGGAATTATGTGGAATCCAGCATTTTTTTTTAGCAGTGAATCTAGCTATTTGTGAATGTAAAAGGTCTACAAACTTTTAAAGAATAAGTGATCTATAAAAATAATTGAATTCATGAAAATGAGTGTATTATTGTTTCAATATATGCTGTAAGATGTAGACCACTCACAGCAGACTGGACCATCTGACCAATCAGAGCAGAGCAGGCTCTCGGAAAAGAGAGGTTTAGAAAGAATTAATAATTTGGGAATCTTTGAGAAATTAAGTGATATTAAATGTATGAGAAAATGAGTGTTTAATAACATTAGATCCATAGAGGAGACCCAAATAATGCAGAAACTTTTAAATAACATAATTAGGGCACTTTAAAGTAATGCTAAAGAATGTATACACTGCATCTTTAATGTCAAATTTCTAATTGCTGTTACATTCAAGCTGTGTAATCAGTTTTGTTAATTAGACTGTTAGACTGACAGCCTACCGGTTCTCGGCATATGCCTGTCACTGCTACTGTCTTTCTTTGGTAAAAGTATCATGTTATTCTCCATCACACCAGGCGGCGTGTGACCACAATTTGTGAAAGTCATTTTACGGTAAAGCCTCGCATTGCATCTGGGAATACAGCCATCATCTTTTGCGGCTTGGCTGTGTTTCAGCAAACTTTGTTAGAACATCTTCTCCCTAATGCGGTTGCCTATAGTTTTTGATCTAATAATAAACAGTCCCTTGTGTTATTGTCTGGAAATATGAATACCCATAACGCTTTTGAATCACCTGTCTGATAAATCCTCAGCGTTGTTGTTTTTTTTTTTTTATTACCTGACTGCAGCGGTAGAGCCTGGAGGATGTGATCTCATGGGAATGCAGACAAAGAGGTTTCAGACAAATGCGCTTCAGCAGAACCAAACCAGGCAGGGCAGTATAATGGATGTGAATGAAAGCATTATTTTGCTACTGTATGTGTGCAGTTGAAGTAAAACGGAGAGTTTGTTATCGTACCCTGTTGCCTGTGCTTGCAATAAAGCTTGCGCATTTGTTATTTATACAGATTTTACATGCAGAGTGATGCACAGTGATTTTACATGACATTTCAGGTCACAGCCTTTTCCTGCTTAATGGTTAACGCAGCAGTTTCTGTTTCTCGTTTTTAGACTGCTGATAATGTTGTTGACAATATTTTAGGACATCAGCTTACTTTAATAAATGTAATAATTTTCTTCTGTTCACTTTCTATAACTACAAAATGCATTAAAGCATTCATTCAGTCGGTGTGGGTAATAATACAGGGTGTCTGCAGGGTCTTAAATTTCAAAAGCTAAATTTTAGGCCTTTAAAAAGTCTTAAATTGACTGAAATTTTGTCTTGTAGGTCTAAAATCATTTTAAATGCATCTTAATTTTCCTTTGTTTATGTAAAGCTACCCAATTGATCCAACATATCCAATCACCAACAAATACATCTGAATAAAATAAACTGAATAAACTGTCTGTTGTGCATACATTTAGTTTATAAAGATTTTGTTGTTAATTATGTTTAATAGTTGTGTTGCAAAAATTTATGAACAGTTGAAGTCAGAATTATTAGCCCCCCTTTGACTGTTTTTTTTTTATATTTCCCAAATGATGTTTA
The DNA here is from genome assembly GCA_903798195.1 of Danio kyathit. Taxonomy (NCBI): domain Eukaryota; kingdom Metazoa; phylum Chordata; class Actinopteri; order Cypriniformes; family Danionidae; genus Danio; species Danio kyathit. Next base: position 45,811,236 of record LR812538.1, on the reverse strand, counting down.
ACAGAGCAAGGACATTTTACAGTATGTCTGATAATATTTTTTTCTTCTGGAGAAAGTCCTATTTGTTTTATTTTGGCTAGAATAAAAGCAGTTTTTATTTTTTTTTAAACCATTTTAATGTCAAATATATTTTTTTTTCCGATAGTCTACAGAACAAACCATTGTTATACAATAACTTGCCTAATTACCATAACCTGCATAGTTAACCTAATTAACCTAGTTAAGCCTTTAAATGTCACTTTAAGCTGTATGAAAGTGTCTTGATAATATCTAGTCAAATATTATTTACTGTCATCATGACAAAGATAAAAGAAATCAGTTATTAGAGATGACTTATTAAAACGATTGTTTATAAATGTGTTGAAAAAAAAATCTTCTCTCTGTTAAACAGAAATTGAGGGAAAAAAATAAACAGGAGGGCTAATAATTCAGGAGGGCTAATAATTCTGACTTCAACTATATATATCTAGGGTCTGTTTGTTTTTAAACATTATTTAAAATATGTGGCTAAGAAATAACTAATTAGAATTATATTAATACAGATTATATCAGAACTAATGTAGATTATATCATAGTAATATAGAATTATATCATATTAGATAGGGCAAGTACATTTTTTCCCATATGGGCTAATAAAAAATCTTATATATATATATATATATAAATCTAAAGTTTAATTCATAATGGTCTTAAATGGTCTTAAAAAGTCTTAAAATTGACTTTGTGAAACCAGCAGATTTCTGTCACAGTAATGTATTTTAATGATCTCTTTTGGGTGCTTCTTAATTAATAAACAAGGAATCGTGATTTATTACATACTGATTATATGTAATTAATTTGTAGTTCGTAACTCGTATATTATGTTGTGAAACTCTCACCAAACTTAGATTTATTTTATAAAATATGCAGTAAAACTATACAACACTATTTAATTATTTGTAATCAAAAAATATGCACAGTATCACTTAAAAGTTTATAATAAAAAAGCCAAAATTCCAGGAAAAAAGATAATAATAATAATAATAATAATAACAATAATAATAATAATAATAATAATAAATAAATAAATAAATAAATAAATAAATAAATAAATAAATAAATGAGCAAATTAGTATAAAGAACACATTCTATGATTTTTTAAGTGTATATTTTTTATAATTAATTTCTAATTATAATAATTATAAAGTAACGAATACAAAAATTATTAGGATTTAAATAAATTAGTTATCCAAAGTTGTATTAAACCAGATACTACAAAATAAATTGCAGTAAGCATAAAAAAATTATTAGTCTAAAATGAAAACTAGTTAAAAAACAAAAATAAAACAACAACACTTGGCAAGGCAAGTTTATTTATATAGCACATTTCATACACAGTGGCAATTCAAAGTGCTTTACATAAACAGGAATTAAAGAGACACGTATAAAATAAAATATAAAATCAGATTCAAATGTGTTAAAACAGGTTATAAACGAATGAAAAAGAAAAGAAAAACATAATAGTGCGATCTGTTGGGCATAGCAAAGTGCAAAGTTTTCATTCTTGATTTGAATGTTCTTAATGTTGAAGCACATCTGATCATTTCTGGAAGCTGATTCCAGCATCGGGGGGTGTAATAGCTGAAGGCCGATTCACCCTGCTTTGACTGAACTCTTGGAATTTCTAGTTTATATGATCCTAAAGATCTGAGTGATCAGTTTGTATTCAGTGAGCATATCTGTAATGTATTGAGGTCCTAGGCCATTTAGTGACTTATAGACAAGTAATAATAGTTTAAAATCTATTCTGAATGTAACTGGGAGCCAGTGTAAAGACCTGAGGACAGGTGTGATGCGCTCGGATTTTCTGGTTCTGGAATCATGGCTGCAGCGTTCTGGATGAGCTGCAACTGTCTGACTGTGTTTTTGGGAAGGTCAGTGAGGAGGCCCTTACAGTAATCCACCCTGCTGCTGATAAAAGCATGAACAAGTTTCTCACTGGAAACAAAACATCTAAGTCTTGCAATGTTTTGAGATGATAATATGCTGATTTAGTTACTGCTTTGACATGACTACTGAAATTCAGATCTGACTCCAGAGTCACAGCAAGATTCTTGACCTTATTTTTTGTTGTTTGACCCCTAGAGCCAAAGTATGCATTCACCTTGAGAACCTCATCTCTGTTCCCAAATGCAATGACTTCAGTTTTCTCTTTGTTTAACTGAAGAAAGTTTTGGCACATCCAACTGTTAATTTCATCAATGCATTGGCAGGGGGTGTCAATGGGGCTGTAGTCATTGGGCAGTATAGGGCTAAGTAGATCTGAGTGTCATCAGCATAGCTGTGGTAGGAGAATGGGTTCTTTCTCATTATTCAGCTCAGTGGAAGCATATAAAGGTTGAACAGGAGAGGTGCCAGAATTTAATCTTGTGGGACTCCACATGTCATGGGTGTCCACCTCCACCTATGGTCACCTATGGTATGCTGACACAGCAACCTCTTCCAACAAGGTAAGATCTGAACCATTTGAGGACGGTCCCAGACAGCCTAACCACCCTAGTTTTCCAGCCTATCCAGAAGTATACTGTGATCGTCAGTGTCAAATGCAGCACTGAGATCAAGCAATAACAATCTATCGTAAACAACTATTATTTAACAAATACTATTTTAGATACATGTACAATATTAATCATTCACACTTTAAGCTGGGCCTTTATATCAACTATGTTGATGCTTTTTACATTATAGAGTGAAAGTCTGAGGATGATCATATTTGGAGGGTCTGGTATCTAAAAATTAAAAACCCCTGCCTTGGAACCCCAAGTAAAAGCCATGACATATGAATGAGGTTACGTTTTCGTAAAGTGATTGCGAGATAATGTATTAACTCTATTGTTTAAAGCATGCAGGCCTGTAATCCAAAAGGGAACATACTGTTACAAGGAAAGCTTTTAGGATGAGTGCTTTTTGAAGCCAGAGGAATCATAAATATTTAACCAAGCTGAAATCTAGGTTCATCGTTTCTTTGTTTGCCTTTACCTTCAACGTATACGTAGTCTTACTGCTATCCAATTTTTGTTTGCTTTAATACCATTTCAGTTTCAAATTACAGTAAAGGGATTGTTCAATCCTGTCATAATTTTTGACCCAGAAAGATTGCCATATTCATTTGAAATGACATAAAGATGAATAAATGACAGATTTTTCTTTTTTCTTTTGACAAACTGTACCTTTAAACTGGTTGCATGTAGCTGTAATATGAATAACATGTAATCCAGACCAGCCGTAGTCGCGCTTCATTCTCGAAATGTATAGTTTGTCTAAAGTGATGTATACAAACTATATAGTATACTATGACACTACTATGACGATACTATGCGCTGACGTCCCTTCATAGCAAAAAGCGACATTTTGTGTCTGCCGGTTTGTTTACTTGCGGGAGTTCCCTTGGCATTTTCCCTCACATTCATTCTGACCAATCGAAAAGCAGTTTAGGAAATACGTTCAATAGCATCTGGCCAATGAGGGATGTGGATTTTGTCACATGACAGCATTTTAGTTCTTTTCAACTGGTTCGGACCAAAGCAATCAGTGTGGTGTGAAAAGTACTCAAAAATGGTTGTTGCTAGAATGGATATGGATGCGGCCAGAAGTTAACGAGAGTTATTTATATTATTATTAAATTTCCCATTTATTGTATTTTATTAACGTCTACCCCCACCCCAACCCTAAACCCAACCATCACAGTCAAGGTTTCCACTACATTTATACTTCCATGGCGGGGCACCACACCAAAATTCATCCCGCCACGGCTACATTACAGCTTCTCATTCAAAACATTCAGTCTTTGTTCTTTTGTTAATAGCGGGTTATAATTGCACCAAAGCGTATTAAAAGGTAAGTGAATTATAACAGCGCAAACTCTTCTGTAATCGTAGTAGTGCTGTGCATTATTTGCTTAACCCTTTAAGGTGACATGCTGACTGACTGACTGACAGGTGCGTGAGGCTAGCAAACATGATGTAGCTTGTGAAATGTAGCTTTTCAAATGAACAAAGTATCCATAATTATTATACTTTATAGATAAAGGTCTATGGCTCTCTATACAATGACTTTATCTCGGTGGAGTTTATAGCCGTTTCACTTTACTTCAGGACGCATTAATGCCGCTCTGTAGGACTATTGGAGACATTTACAAATATTCCTAGCAAATCTAATAAATGTTGGAGACATACTTGTTACATAAACGCACTAAATCGCACTTCAGCAGCGTTTTTTTTTTTGAGGGGGCGCAAGAAGTTTTGTGCACGAACAGAGGAAATCGGCGCGCAAGCAAAGAGATTCACATACACAAATTACATAAATGTGATTTCGACTTGTAATACTGCGCTCAGGACATTTGTCATTGAACTAATGCCATACTGTAGGGAGTTGGTAGGTAAAAGGCCTGCCGCCACAGCTGGAAAAAATCCTTGAGGAAACACTGACAGTAATGTAAAAACAGTAGTTGTACCGAGTATTATTTATGTTATCTATTAAATTACCCCACCCCAACCCTAAACCCAACTGTCACAGTACTGTAAAAATATTAATTATTGTTATACAGTGTCATAAAAAATGCTGCTATATTAATGTACATATCGCACTTCCGGCCGGCCGCATATCCGATCTAGACTTTACCCCTTAAAATGGTAGAAAAACGCTACAATGTATCATTTGTTGCCCTTGGTCCGGACCAAACAAACCAAACCACAGATGTGAAAGCACCCTTAAAGATGGATTTTGCAGGTTTTCCTATCCATTAGGCTGAAAAAATGCACTAAAAAAGCACTAGATTGCTAAATTGAGAGGTCCATGATGAGGTTATAATGTCTTTCCTTATGTACAATACAGCAATACACAAAAATATAGAGTTTTTTTCTTATACCTTTTAAAATAACTCTTTATTTTAGCTTGTCAATATATAATGAGAATATATACAGTGCTAAAAGCAATTATTGCATTTATAAAATAAATAGATACCATCATTTGCCAACATGCAGTATGAACATCCACACACACACACACACTACTTATAGTGGTTAATACTGTACCTCTCTGCTGACTGCCTGCAAATGCTACAATAATTTACGATCGATACTTACTAGTGAGATTGGTCTTTATTTTCCATAAAGTGCTTTATGGGTGCCTGGAATGGCATTTTAGCAGGGTTCACACCTCAGCGTGGCACTTAGCCTGATTACGACTGTGCTTCTGCATTTGCTAGCATGATAAGAGATTTGGGGATGCCTGGTCAAGGACGGAGCCGCGAGGCCTGTGCCGATGTGTGATCTGTCAGTGTGTCACGGCTCAGATGAAGAAACGCTCTCGCTGATGAGGTGGGCTGTTTCACATCTGTTCAGGTCAGCTGAGAGTCTGCAGGTCTGAAGGGTCAAAGCCCATATCCAGCACATACCATACAGCCATCAGTCTTTATTGGCAATGCTTTCTGAGCAACACCTGCTCTTTTTTTAACCAGGGTCTTTTTAACCAGTTCAGTTTGAATGTATAGAAGTAGAATTGAAAGGAATAGAAAATGTGAATAGAATAGTTTTATCACAAATAAATAAGTAAAATGATTTGATTATATTGATGTATAATAATATTTTAAATGTAATTTTAATATTTTGTTTTATTAAATTATCTTTAAATATGTAATAAATTTTATTCAGATTATTATTAAATTATTTTAAGGTAGAATAGAGAAGAGAAAGATAGAACAATTTTTGTTATTTGTAATCATTAGATTATGCAGTATTATTTGCAGTGTTTTAATTTCTAATATACAGACTATAAATTAATTTAGTTTTGTGTAAACTATAAAATAATTAAATGAAACTAAGATGTGTATGTATACACTCACCGGCCACTTTATTAGGTACACCTTACTAGTACCGGGTTGGACCCCCTTTTGCCTTCAGAAGCATCACGCAATTGCTGCAGATTTGTCGGCTACACATCCATGATGCGAATCGTCCATTCCATCACATCCCAAATGTGCTCTATTGGATTGAGCTCTGGTGATTGTGGAGGTCATTTGAGTACAGTGAACTCATTGTCATGTTCAAGAAACCAGTCTGAGATGATTCACGCTTTATGACATGGTGCGTTATCCTGCTGGAAGTAGCCATCAGAAGATGGGTACACTATTGTCATAAAGGCATGGACATGGTCAGCAACAATACTCAGGTAGGCTCTGGAGTTGACACAGTGCTCAATTGGTACTAATGGACCCAAAGTGTGCCAAGAAAATGTTCCCCACACCATTACACCACCACCACTACCACCAGCCTGAACTGTTGATACAGTACAAGGCAGGATGGATCCACGCTTGCATGCTGTTGATGCCAAATTCTGACCCTACCATCCGAATGTCACAGCAGAAATCAAGACTCATCAGACCAGGCAACGTTTTTTCAATCTTCTATTGTCCAAAATTGGTGAGCCTGTGTAAATTGGACAGGAGTGGCACTCGGGGTGGTTTTCTGCTGCTGTAGCCCATCTGCCTCAAGGTTTCACGTGTTGTGCATTCAAAGATGCTACCTGCATATCTCAGTTGTAAGTGGTTATTTGAGTTCCTGTTTCTTTCTATCAGCTCAAACCAGTCTGGTCATTCTCCTCTGACATCAACAAGGCATTTGCCATAACTGCCTCTCACTGGATATTTTCTCTTTTTCATTCTCTGTAAACCCTAAAGATGGTTGTGCAAGAAAATCCCAGTAGATCAGCAGTTTCTGAAATACTCAGACCAGCCCAGTCTGGCACAAACAACCATGCCACGTTCAAAGTGACTTAAATCACGTTTCTTCCCCATTCTGATGCTCGATTTGAACTGCAGCAGATCGTCTTGACCATGTCTACATGCCTAAATGCATTAAGTTGCTGCTTTGTGATTGGCTGATTAGAAGTTTGCGTTAACGAGCTGTTGGACAAATGTACCTAATAAAGTGGCCGGTGAGTGAATACTGTATATCTTAGATATATATAATAAATTCTTAGTTTTATTTATTTTATAGTTTGTACAAAATAAATTAATTTTGTAGTGTAGAATTTATAACATCATATGCAGTGATTCTCAGGTACATTAAATTGGATTTAGATTTAGATTGCCACCCACAGATCTACTAATTTCAGTTCCTCTAAAATCCAAATTCAGCTCTCTGGGTGTGACTAATTTAATTCAAAATGTGCCAACTTCTATATTCAGAATTTCACGTAAAATTGCTTTTAACTAGCCTTCACACTAAGCTGGTCTATGCCATTGTGAGTCTAGTATCTGGTATACTTTCAAGCAAAATCATCTGTACAGAAGATTTCAATCACATGTGAACATTTAGGTGACATAATTGGCAGTTTTGAGGAGATATATATGGTAACTGGCTCTATAAGGCTCTGTTCTCCAGCCTAATTTCCTTAACTTCTTAAAGGCACCTATAGGTTTTCATCAGAGCTATTAGACTGAGAGGAGCAGATGTGTGCCGTCCTAATCCACTTTTGATGGAGGCAGGTTATGGGGACTGAAGGCATTGTTAGCCTGTGCACACAATGACAGATCACACGTTTTAATGTGCCTCAGGCCATTGCCAATGGCTTCGTATTACAGTGTGGAAATATAATTACATTCTTAGCACAGGAAGAGTAGCCTTTATGGAATATATTAGCTGTATTAGACACACTTTTTTACCAGATAAATTCCAACGGAGCTTCATTGATCTGTTTATGGGCTTGATTTGAAAGTGAAAGCACTAATTGATTGTTATTGTTTTTGGCTTGTCTCATTGAGTGAAAACGTGGTAGAAATATGGTAAAACACGTTGCAAAGTGGTGGCATGGTGGCACAATGGTTAGCACTGTCACAGCAAGAAAGTCGCTGGTTTAGATCCCGGTTGAGCCAGTTGGCATTTCGGTGTAGAGTTTGTATGTTCTCCCCATGTTGGCGAGGGTTTCATCCAAGTGCTCCAGTTTCAGTTACAGTGCATAGACAGGCGCTATAAGTGAATTGGATGAACTAAACTGGCTGTAGTATATGAGTGTGTGTGTGTGTGTAAATAGGAGAGTGTATGGGTGTTTCCCAGTACTGGGTTGCAACTGAAAGGGCATCTGCTGCGTAAAACATATGCCAGAATAGTTATCGGTTCATTCCGCTGTGGTGACTTCTGATAAATAAGGGACAGGAAAATGAATGAATGTTGCAAAGTCTGCTCAAATAACGCATTGATGGGACAATTTTATGTAGTATACTTGTTCCTGCTGCTTGCAAAATCTCTACTGTGCTGTCATAGGAACACTGGTAAACTTACGCCTCTTAATTCGTTCACTGTCAATAAAACTTTGCTGTGTTTACTTTATTGGTATAATTTAAGTTATAGGGCCCTATGTTAACGATTAAGGCGCAAAGTCCAAAGCGCAGGGCGCAAAAGCATTAAGGGCGTGTCAGAATCCACTTTTGCTATTTTAAGGACGGAAAGTCCGCTTTGTGTCGCAGCGCATGGTCTAACAGGGTTGAGCTTATTCTCCTAATGATTTATAGGTGTGTTTTAAGAATAAACAAATCAGAATCTCATCTCCCATTCCCTTTAAGAGTCAGTTGCGTCGCGCCATGGCGCATTTGCTATTTACATGGCATATTTTGTAAGTGGAATAACTAAACGCTTCACTAGTGAGAAAACAGTTAAACAAACCATCTTCAGCACAAGAGAATGAGTCTCCTCATTCTTTACTTTCACTTTCACTCTCTTTCGTGGATAAGGAAACGTGTTGTACGCACAGACATCCATTAGCCTACATAATTATTTTGTTTGTTAAGCGCAAAGATTTGTTTCAAAACTATTTCTAAATTCAGTTCTAATTTCCAGCAAACGAATAAATGAACAAGAATAACAAAGTGTGGTCAAAAAACCACACTTCGCCAGAGTTATATCCAAATACACATACATCTAAGCTTGTTTTTAATAAAACAAATATAAATGTGCCTATAATAAATAATACTACTATAATAATAACATTATACAAAAGCAAATTGTCATGAATAAACTGAAAAAGCCCCCCGAGATGAAGAAGGCATTAAGGCAGTGTTTTTTATACTTATGTAGAAAGTAATAATTATTGTAATATTTTAATCTTTTAATTCTTTTTCATTTGTAAAGATATTTGCATATTGCTCTACATCCTGTGTGTATTAAGCAATGTTTAAGCGAGGCGCACATCTAACGTGCTCTGCGGTCTTTAGACCTCCTTTTAGCTGGTCTATTGAACAGTCTATTTTAGTTCCTCAAAATAGCAACGCGCCAGCAATGCACCTCAACACACCTCCTTTTTTAGAACAGAACGCCTATGGGCGCAAATATGAGTGCTAATGCATTTTGAAGGGCCTGGATATTTGCTATTTAAACAGCGTGGCGGAAAACGTAAAAACGACACTTGCGTCAAGCTGAACTAGCAAACAACATTTGCGCCGCGCTTTGCGCCTCGCTTTGCACCGCATTGCGCCGGGTGTATGATAGGGCCCATAGAGTTATTCAAAAGTCTTTTTTTATTATTTAATAAAATAATAAATACATGCTTAAAAGCATTTTCAGTTTTAGTTCGGCTTTCAATCAAGTGCATCCAAAATGCCACATTTCGCTAGCAATACAAGCAACATTCGTCAACAAGCCTTAAGTCAAGTCAAGTCAAGTGTAGCTTTATTGTCATTTCGCTACATGTGTGGACATACAGAAGAACAAATGTCGTGTCTTGCAGGACAACGGTGCTATATGCCCACAGGGCAATTTTCACTCATGCTTATCACAGATGTTTAATGCCTTGTGACTAAGCACAGGTTGACGATGTAAATGTGCACACCGATGAACAAAATGGCAAGTGTAAATATGTAATAGAAAAAAGTCTTTTTTTTGGCACTGCGTTAAATACTGGTGTTTTTAAGCTGTAGTGGAGGAGGTTAAACAGAAGTGGAAAAGCGAATGCGATAAATAAGGTAAAAGCATGAGGGTGACATCTTCTGTGCAACAGTTGAGTGTTTAAAATGTAAGTTTGCACAACGCCATCTTGTGTCCTGGTGTATTTCTATATTCATTAACCACCATCTGACTTTAGGGAATGATTTTACATGTTCGCTCTGCTTATTGCCTGTGAAAATGTCTTGGGTATGAATGCCCAAAAGCATCTAGAAAAATGTTGACGATAAGTGGGAGTGAAAATTATCAGTGCACACCCCTTTAGTCTTGTGGATATCTATGAGCATGTGTGCTCTCAAACAAGGAGAAATCACGTTTAGAAGATATAAGCCTAAATGCCAAATAATGACAAAATGAACCAATGATTTTTATGTCATCACAGAGTGCTCCAGCTTCTCATCAGATATTCTGACCAATCTAAATACTCTCTAAATTGTCCCGACCCCCAACAAGACCAACTGTAATTGCTGGTTTTGTGCTAATGCCAGAGACTCAGTATAGGTATTTTTGACTGTGGCTGTTAAGAGTCAGATGAGCTTTAGCTCACCAACTCTGATTGGTTGAACTTTGATATGAGCAAAACTAAAAAAGAAGTGGGGCTAGTCAATATTGCACGCCTTGCCTTCATGTTTCAGTGAACAAATTACATTACACATTGAACAAAGCTGTGCATTTTAAGCCACTTCAGACGACCTTTAATCCAAAAGGCCATGTTGGTTTACTAGTGTTGACAGCTCAGCTGGTTAGCCATGCTGAGATTGGCTCTTCAGGCAGTAGCTGTACTTTAATTATTGTTTTCAGGCGTCATGACTGCCGCTGGGCTTGGTAGGAGGCGTGTTTAGATTTTCAGATGCAATGGCTACACCCCAGGGTGTTCATCGTCTAGCCTATATTTTGAGATATACCATTTAGCACTCATTTAAAACATTAAGGAATCCAGTCAAGTCTACGCTCACAGTGGGGTCTCTTCTGCTGATTGCATACATATGGCTATGCAATATCATCAGTAATAACATCAGTAATTATCATCTCTGTAATATCTTAGTTGCTTTAGTAAATGAAGATGTTTAAGTCCCAGTTTTCAGATTTTTCTCCTCTGAGAAAAAAAAAATTATATGGCACAGTTATTGTTAAATTAAATGATTGAAATATTAATTTTATGAATTCAATTGATTAGACACGTACTTTTTTATTAATAAGATTACAATATAAGGTACACGGTGGCTCAGTGGTTAGCACTGCCGCCTCACAGCAAGAAGGTCGCTGGTTCGAGTCCCGGCTGGGCCAGTTGCTGTTTCTGTGGAGTTTGCTTGTTCTCCCCATGTTCGCATGGGTTTCCTCCGGGTGTGCTCGTTTCCCCCACAGCCCAAAGACATGCTGTATAGGTGAATTGAATAAACTAAATTGGCAGTAGTGTATGAGTGTGTGTATGAATGAGTGTGTATGGGTGTTTCCCAGTATTGGGTTGTGGCTGGAATGGCATCCGCTGTGTAAAACATATGCTGGATAAATTGGTGGTTCATTCCGCTGTGGCGACCTCTGATAAATAAAGGGACTAAGTCGAAGAAAAATGAATGAATGAATGAATGAATCATAACAATATAATCAAGAAATATTAAAGTGGATACATCACTATTATTATGTGGTCTGTTGAAATTCTTGTTTCTGATTGGTTGGAAGGTGTGCAAAAAATCATTTAAAGCACAGGTATTTTAAGTCAGTTTTGATCACAGTTCAAAATACATGTGCTACCCTTAAACATTAGTTGTAACCATAGCCTTCATTTATCAGTGTAAGCTTGGAAACACCGGCTTGTGCTTCACTAAAGAGCTGATGGAGATGAACCAACTTGCCAATATGCTCAAAACTATTTGTGAAGAGGTCGCTAACACATGTTACTATGAGCTATTAGATATGCCCATGTCATATTTATACCTCTCTCTCTCTCTGTCTGCCAGTGACTTATTCAAAGCAGGGAGATCTAACATGTTTATAACTTGGCAAATGACACATAATAATGGCTTGCTGTACATTCAAATATTTTAAAAGAGGCAATCATGTTTTGCATTTGAAATACATTAAAGCATTCCAATCCATTGATTATCTCTTGCTTATTACATGGCTGGAATACTTGATTCTGACTGGTCGTGACATTTCAAGGTATGCTATTCCCAGATAACAATCACTTATTAACACAGGATCATCCAGGTACTTTAAATCAGTGTTTCCCAACCCTGTTGCTGGAGGCACACCAACAGTACATATTTTGGAAGTCTCACTTATCTGACTCATTAACTTCAGGTTTTGGAGTCTCTTATAATGTTCTGATAAGTTGATTCAGGTGTGTTTGATTAGGGAGAGGTTGAAAATGTGTACTGTTGGTGTGCTTTCAGGAACAGGGTTGGGAAACACTGCTTTAAATCATCCTAATGGTCAATAAATATTTTCACATTCAATTATTTGCTTGTCTGTCACTGTTTTTCACTGTTTGATGCCATTTTGTGACTGAAAAATATGCAGGTTAGTGTATGCTCCATCAGCCTCATCCTACCATTTTCGTTTCTGTCAGCTTTGCCTACAATTAAAGAATTAATAAACTATTACAGCAGAGAACAATGTTGTGTCTAATTTTAATGTTTTGAAGCTATATGAAAGATATGAAAAAGTGGGATAAAGCACATCCAGGCCATTGTTTCAACAGAATAAAGCCCTTTGATCTTATACAACAGACCTCTGCATTTGGCGTACACTTGTGACTGAATAGTTAGGTTAGTGTCAGCTTTGTTTTAATTAAATAATTAACAAACTATTATCTCTCAGAACAATATTTTGTGTCTAATTTGTACATTTTGCAGCAAGAAGGCATGTAATAAATGGCATAAAGTACGTCTAGGCAGTTGTTTTCGCAGAATAAAGCCCTTCAGTCTTATACAACAGCCCTCCACTTCTTATTGGGCTGTCGACATATCTGTAGGTCTTTATTCGGTGATAACAACCGGCTGGATGTACTTTATGCCTTACTTATCTTACACTGTTCCGTTACACATATAGTATATGCAATCCAGAAAATTTGAATAAAAATTTGGCCCAATTGACCAGCTTCTCCATACTTGAAGACCAATAAACTACCTTAGGCTGTTTTAAAGCACTTAAGGATATGCCATCTTTATTAACTCTCCCGAGCGCTACAAAATAAGCATCTGAGCAATATTTTTTTTCCTTTGGGAAGTGTAATTTAACACTCATACTCCTATTTTTTTTTATAACCCAACACACACTCACATATACTGTTTTTCAGGTGTAAATGCTTGCTGTTGACCCATTTTTTTTCTTTTTCCTTCATCATTTGTTAGGTGGTTTGTGGACGTCTCTTCTCAATACCCAAAATGCCTCTTAGAACTAACACATGCTACTATGAGCTATTATATATGCCCATGTAATTTATATACCTCTTTCTATGTCTGCATGTGACTTATTCAAAGCGGACAGATCTAACATGTCTATAACTTGGCAAATGACACTCAATAATCAGGTTAATCAACGACTTGCTGTGCAATAAAATATTTTAAAAGAGGCAATCATCTCGGCTGCCGACATATCTGTAGGACTTTATTTTGCGATAACAACCGTCTGGATGTACTTTATGCCTTACTTCTATTACACTGTCATGAGCTAAAAAAAAAGCTTCTGAGCAATAACTTTTTTCTTTGGGAAGGGTAATTTAACAGTTGTAGCCCTATCCTTTTATTACCTTACACACACTCACATATGGTGTTTTCCAGTTGTAATTGCTCGCTGTTGACCCATTTTTCTTTCTTTCTCCATCATTTGTTAGGTGGTTTGTGGACGTCTCTTCTCAATACCCAAATCGCCTCATCTTAGAACTAACACATGCTACAGTACTATGAGTTATTAGACATGCCCATGTCATTTATGTGCCTCGTTCTATGTCTCCCTGTGACTTATTCAAAGCAGGCAGATCTAACATGTGTATAACTTGGCAAATGACACTAAATAATTGGGTTAATCAACGACCTGCTGTGCATTAAAATGTTTTAAAAGAGGCAATCATCTCGTATTGGGTTGCTAACATATCTGTAGGGCTTTATTCTGTGATAACAACCACCTGGAAGTACTTTATGCCTTATCTTACACTGTCCAATTACATATACAGTTGCAATCAGAATTATTCAACCCCCTGATTTAATAGCTCCCCTGTTTATTTTTTCCCCAATTTCTGTTTAACGGAGAAAAGATTTTTTCAACACATTTCTAAACATAATAGTTTTAATAAGTCATCTCTAATAACTGATTTATTTTATCTTTGCCATGATGACAGTAAATAATATTTTACTAGATATTTTTCAAGTCACTTCTGTACAGCTTAAAATGACATTTAAAGGCTTAACTAGGTTAATTAGGTTAACTAGGCAGGTTAGGGTATTTAGGCAAGTTATTGTATAATGATGGTTTGTTCTGTAGACTATTGAAAAAATATATAGCTTAAAGGGGATAATAATTTTGACCTTAAAATGGGTTTTAAAAAATTAAAAACTGCTTTTATTCTAGCCGAAATAAAACAAATAAGACTTTCTCCAGAAGAAAAAATATTATCAGACATACTGTGAAAATTTCCTTGTTCTGTTAAACATAATTTGGGAAATATTTACAAAAGAAAAAAAAAATTCAAAGGGGGTTCAATAATTCTGATTGCAACTGTATATTATATGCAATCCAGAAAATTTGAATGAAATTTGGCCCAACTGACCAGCTTCTCCATACTTGAAGACCAGTAAACTACCTTAAGCTGTTTTAAAGCACTTAAGGATATGCCATCTTGATTAACTCTCCTGAGCTACAAAAAAAGCATCCTTTGGGAAGGGTAATTTAACACTCGTAGCCCTATTTTTTTATTACCCAACACACACTCACAAATACTGCTTTCCAGTTGTAAATGCTCGCTGTTTACCCATTTTTTTATTCTTTCTCCTTCATCATTTGTAAGGTGGTTTGTGGACGTCTCTTCTCAATACCCAAAGCGCCTCATCTTAGAAATCTCAAACAAACAATGATCGTGAGAGGCCCGCCCGCGTGTTGTTGCTATTGTTCTGGGTGTCAGTAGTGCCCAGTGGAGAAGGGATGGCTGTCTGTGGCTCATAAATATAATTTCCTTGAAAGCTGTGAGCCGTGTGCCGCTGCGGGGAGGTTGGGATTGTATTGGAGGTGACAGAGGCAGCATCAGACCGCCTGGTTCAACACAGTGACCTTGTGGGACATGGGGAAGTGGTCAGGAATGATGGATTTCCTTGTGTTTATGATGCTTGTCTGTCGCCCCACTGGGAAAGACTCTGTGGATTTCAAAGAAACAACCTTTTTCATTTTATAGTAAAATGCCATGCCGTGTCATTTTGCAGTTAGATTTATTGGGATTGACCTTTTCTTTTACTTTGGTTGAACTTTTTTCTATCAAAAAAATGTTATGAATTGAACTGCTAAATACTTAAAGG
The DNA here is from genome assembly GCA_903798195.1 of Danio kyathit. NCBI lineage: Eukaryota > Metazoa > Chordata > Actinopteri > Cypriniformes > Danionidae > Danio > Danio kyathit. The sequence continues at coordinate 45,795,755 of LR812538.1, read as the reverse complement.
TATTATAAGCAGGGCTTGCCATTAACTTTTTCAATCAGCAGCCACTTTGGCTAGTAGATTTCCAACATTCCTAGCCACTTGCCATTTTCACTAGCCACAATTCTGTTGTTGGGAAAATATATTTTATATGCATAATGGGGAGTTAATCTCTTATTAAAGCAATGTTAATATATATAGATATATAGATAAAATTTAAACCATAATAACAAAAATAACTGTAAGCAAAAGAAAGCAGGTGAAAAACGTACTGTGTGCGGTAATGAAAGGATGATCACACGCACACGGTTAATGTTAGGCCCATTTATAATCTGTTCAAAGAACGATTAAAATGAAAGCAGCAACCGCTGCTGCTTACAAAGGGATATATATATTTTTTTAAATCTGGAGCTCTTGAAAGCAGCAGGACTGTGGGTGCACGATCATCACTTTTTGTCCAGTCTATTTCAAAGAGAACCGCTTGCACCAGCTGCGTTACCTCTAGGCAGGTTGCTTCACGCAAGTAAACGAGAGCATGCATGCTTTTTAACAGTCGCGCATCACATCATCTGTGCACGCGAGTGATCATCCTCTCATTCGGTATTCACCTGCTTTCTTTTGCTTGCGCAAACACAATTAGTTTTGTCAGTCATGCTGCTTCTCAATTCCAAGATCGCATTTGCACGCATGTTGGGCCATCCTTAGTGTCGAACCCTGCTTTTAAGAAAACTGCAATTTAAAAATTACGTTCAACCAGCCAAAGTGGCTAGTGGGAGTGGCTGTCTTACCCGTCACAGCTGAAATCTACCCGCATTTGGCGGGTGTTATTGTCAAGCCCTGATTATAAGGAATCAATGCTGGATGTGGAAATAAACAGTTCTGGAAAAAAAATCACTTCAGTTATTCGTTCTGTAGAGTATCTGTGTTTTTTTAGAAAACTCGTCATTCACTGGAGTTACATTCTAAATAGGCGAAATCTGCGAAGTAGTCAGCTTTATTTTTTACAATTATTATAGATGTTTAAAGGCTGTAAAACCCCTCACTACACACTTTATACACTTTTCTCAGACAGGCATTAACATTTTCACACTTTTCTCTCTTGTTTAAACACAATAAGTCCAGTATTATAGAATGAAACCAACGATCAAAACCTGTTGTCAGGCACAAACATTCATCGCTGTCAGCAAAGGTTAATAAAGCTTTTTAGCTTTAGTGTGTCTAATGTTGGCATTCAGGGTAATGTTCTTTTTCCTGCAGTCGCTGATCCACAAAGCTAAAGCAGACTCCATCCTTAAGGGGGTCGCACACCACTGCGCATATGACAGTTGGAAGAAACACACACCAGATGCACACATTCGCATATTATTTAAATTAAATTATTCATCTGGCACTCTGTGGCGCGGCAGCAATATGAACAGTGTCCTGAGTCTTAGCTGGGCACCGCAGACAGCCACTGACTTGTGGCGCCAGTGTGAGTACATTGATATAAACTTATGTTTACAATTCTAGAATGCATGGCGATGCATTGTGCGTCATTTTAGACCCCCTTTATGATGGTCTTGCTGCGGACAGTTACAAGCCTTTTTGCATCCTTGTTGGAACTCACACTTCTAGTGATTGAAGATTTATGTTAATTAGGCAAGCTGAACATATTCTGTACTGTACAGGAGACACAGAGGAGATTGATTGACAATGGTCTACAGCCAATAAGGACGCAGAACACAGTGCACTGTAATAAAAAGAGAAATCATGTCAAATTGCAAAAAAAGGCCCCGAAAAGTGAATCGCGTTACAGTGAGGGATCACTGTATTACAATGTAGAGCATTTATTTTTTAGAAAATTACATTAAGTTAGTATAAAGTATGCCATCTTTTCTCACCTTATTTTTTTGTAGAAAAGGTCTAAAAGCATTTCATATTTGTTTTTTATTGTCATTTTTTGCAGCTAAATGCTCTGAATGATAATATTCTGTATTGTTGAGTGTACATATTATTGTCAAATTTGGAGAATTATAATTTTTTAAAAATATATAAAGAAAATAATGGATATGTTGATAGATATTAAAATGTAATGTAGTTATGGGCAAGCTGGTACACTAAATTCTAATACTATAAATTGATATGCAAGAAATACTTATTATTATTATTATTATTATTATATTTTTTTTATTTATTTATTTTTTTTTATTATTTATTAGGGGTTACAACAGCGGAATGAACTGCCAACTAAGCCAGCATATGTTTTATGCAGCGGATGCCCTTCCAGCCATAACCCAGTATTGGGAAGCACCCACTAGGGCCAACTTAGTTCATTCAGTTCACCTGTACCGCATGTCTTTGGACTGTGGGAAAACCAGAGCACCTGGAGGAAACCCACGCAAATATGGGAGAACATGCAAACTCCACACAGAAATGCCAACTGACCAAGCCGGGACTTGAACCAACAACCTTCTTGATGTGAGATTACAGTGCTAACTACTGAGCCACCGTGCCGCCCTGTATTATTATTATTAATTATTATTATTAATTATTAATTTTTATTAATTAATAATCCGTCCTTATAAATACTTTTGTTGATTTTTTTATATTAATAAATAGCCCTTAAATGGGTCCTGATATATTTTGTTTTCTTATAGTGTGAATTTTCTAATATATGCTTCTTAAATTGATGTTTGCACATTTGCATTTGTTTGCATATATACATAAATAATTCCCCTCACTTCCTGCCAAGGTGTCACAAGGAACAACACAAGCTCGTATAATCACTGATAACCGCATGAGCATTTAGTTCATCATATTATGTGTGAAAGAGACAATTGGGGGAGAAAAACTGTTTTATAAAATAAGAAAATCACCACACACACAAACACAAAATTTTATAAATATATATAGAGTCACATTTACACGCAAACTCTAGAAACGAGAGCTAGAGAGGTGTATAATGGGCAGAAATTAATTAACGAGTGGCGGCTGAAGTTGCTGGGTTCAGTCACAGAGCAAGGTGCTGAGCTGGCTAATGAGATGTGGAGGCAGCCGCTATTACACAGCCAGGCTCTTTTAATGGGAAAGGTCAGGCATGTCAGCTGCCATTATTGTTCCCTGTGTCCTGCTGACGCTACAGCCAGTCGAGCTAAATTGAGATCTCAACTTGCTAATAGCCTAGAACTTCACTAGCGGATTAAACCTGTCCAGAAGTTTCCCGTGGCTTTACTGTCCATAGAACGAAGTGATTACACTTTACCAACATGAGAAGATAAATTATATATTTATAGAAATTTTTATAGAAATTGGAATGATGTAATGTAAATAGATCTATCTATCTATCTATCTATCTATCTATCTATCTATCTATCTATCTATCTATCTATCTATCTATCTATCTATCTATCTATCTATCTGTCTGTCTGTCTGTCTGTCTGTCTGTCTGTCTGTCTGTCTGTCTGTCTGTCTGTCTGTCTGTCTGTCTGTCTGTCTGTCTGTCTGTCTGTCTGTCTAACAAAGGACAACAAATGTAATATAAATTATTTCAATAGGTTTTTCAAGTTCTAACTTCTTTTTTTAATTATACAAAGTTTACCTTCATATTTTTAGTCAGTTTGATTGACGTAAGTTGAGATGTTGACTAGTCAATTTGATTAAACTAAAAAAGGTTTTTTTTATAGTGCACTCTTATAAATTTGTTTCTACCTTACATTTGTAAGTTATTTCAACTTACATTAATTATACATTTAATAAAAAAATCAGGTAAAGTTTGTAATATTTTAAATTAAATTGAAACCTGATTAACTCATTCAAAGTTAAAGCAATTTACTTTAATAGACTTTTTGATCCTATATATTTTTTTATTTTTACAGTTTTATCTATCATTCTGTCATTATGTTATTCGATCACATTTTAATCAATATTTCTATTGTTTTATCTGTTGCTTGTTGTCCTTAACATTCTTTCTGTCATTCTATCAGACTTCTTTACCTCATACTGAATTTTCTACGCTGCAAAAATTCTATTCAAACTTTGAGTTTTTGTCTTGTTGCTAGTAGGGTTGGGCGATGTTAACCAATTTGGCATCGTACGATGTCTAATGTGAAGTTACACGCAAATTACTACCTGTCAATCAATTTTTCCGTGAGACTCTTGCATGAATAGACAAAGTGATCTGTGTCGTTATAATAGCGTCGACAAACTTGGTTGGTAAAAAAGGTGCACAACCAACAGAAATTAACCAACAGTATCTGAGGTTTTTGCTAAAATTACAAGTGTGAAAGCGAAAGATTGAAGCAGTGTACTGACGCTGTGACATGTTACCTGATATATTCAAAAGACAGAAGAGTCGTTAGATAGAGACAAGATTAATTAAATATCACATTTAACAACTATAGTGAGACGCGATCCAGCGGTACATCCTTGATAAACTGTCTGACGTGCACTGCTCTCTGGGGTTTTGTGCTCAAAGCACCGGCCGACTGCCTGGAGCTCAGACTTGTGCATACACTGCAGCTCATGCCAGAGTGTGTGTGGTCACGTGATGTGCGTTTTCAGCGGTATAGTGTGGAAACGCTAGATGAAATGCCAGTGTGCACATCGTTTTCAATCTTAAACACCATTTTAAAACTAAGACGTATTAGTGTAAACGAGGCCTAAGTGTGTATTTTTCGCGAACAGGTTGCTGCGACGGGGGCGGGGTGGAAAATCTGCATCATCTTTCGACCCAACCCTAGTTTCTAGTCCAAATATTTAAATATCTATATATCCATAATCCAAAATCTTAAAGTAAAAAAATATTGTCTTGTTTTTGGAATTAATGTGTCAAAATTGAGTTTTTCCTTAAAGCGAAATAATCTGCCAACGGGTAAGCAAATTAATTTGATTTCAAAGCAAAAAATATTATTTTGCTTTCCTCATTAGCAGATTATTTTGCTTGTTTTAAGGAAAAACTCACTTAATTTTGACACATTATTTCCAAAATCAGGACAATATTTTTTTACTTGTCAAGAAAATGCTTCTTGATGTAAGATATTTTAGATTTTTGGACTGGAAACAAAACAAACAATCTAAGTAAAAAAAAAGCATTTTTCTTTTTTGCATCAATAGATTCCTTTGTATTTTATCATTTAATTTGTTCATGCACTGATTTTAGAGGGTTTTGTTCACAGAAACCTTGGCTGGTTTTACTTTTCTTACTGGTAGAATCTTCAGCTTCCCTGACAGTGAAACCAGTATGTTGCTTAAAGTGGAAGACATGACTGTAGCCGTGAATGCAGAGGTGGAAACTCACAGGGATGCCACACATCAGTGTCGCACTGTCATTCTGTCCCAGTTTGTTGAGGATTAGACGTATACATCCCTGTCAGCAGATACAGCTGTCACTACTGAGCTGAGAAATGGATGTACACGCATCACCTTTTCAGGCTTTAAGCATTTGAGAGAGAGCGAAATAAGTTTCCCATCATATTTTACCTTAAATCTGGGTATATGACTGAGGAATAAGACAAGGAATGGTAGCCTGCTCAGAAAGCAGTGATAGAAATTGTAGAAATTTACTGTTGAAGTGCTGATGTTTTGTGGGCTTCATTGTTTTTTTATGCATTGTGACGTTTTTATTGTAGTTGTAATACAGAATGAAAATATTGTGCTCTTCTGTTAGTTAGGTGTTTTAGTGGATCTTGATACTCTCTTTGGTTGCTTTTGGGGTGGATTCGCCATAAACAGTTGTGACAGTTAGAGCACATAACATTTTTATTTACAAAGCATCTAAAATACATTTCAGCCAGGCACTAGTATTTACATTGTAGTCAATGCATGTCTCAATTTTATGTAAATTAGGCTTGTTACATGCAAAAAAAAAAAAAAAAAAGACATTTGCTGTGCTGTTTGTACAAACTACTTATTTAAAAAGAGCTGAAACAACACAATTCTTGAGTTTTTTGGGGGATAACTTAATTGTTTTATGTTCAATCCACTTAAAATAGTAAAAACTAATGCACTACCTGACAAAAGTCTTGTCGCCTATCCAAGTTTTAGGAACCGCAAATAATAACTTGACTTCTAGTTGATCTTTTGGTATCAGAAGTGGCTTATATGAAAGGAAAAGGTCTCGCCTAAGAATACGCTTTTTTTTCCAAAATAAAATATGATCATGTCTTGATTTTTAGTAATTTAATTACGACAGTAAGGTCTGATTTTGCTTAGACAAAAGTCTTGTCACTTAACCGAAATATTGTACAGTATAGAATATAAAGACATCTTTAATGCCTCTTCCATCATCTTACCCCAGACATGCTCAATAGTGTTTATGTCTGGTGACTGGGCTGGCCAATCCTGGAGCACCTTTACCTTCTTTGCTTTCAGAAACTTTGATGTGGAGGCTGAAGTATGAGAAGGAGAGTGATCCTGCTAAAAAAATTGCCCTCTCTTGTGGTTTGTAATGTAATGGGCAGCACAAATGTTGCCATCCACTCTGCAGATCTCTCGCACGCCCCCATACTGAATGTAACCCTTAACCGTGATTTTGCTTTCACCAATATGATTTTTTTTCTTCATCAAACTTGACTGATTTCTGTGAGAATCCTGGATCCATGTGGGTTCCAATAGGTCTTCTGCAGTATTTGTGATGATTGGGATTCAGTTCAACAGATGATTAAAAAAAATTGACCTTCTGCCATTTTCCCAAATGATCAACTTGAAGTCAAGTTATTATTTGTTGCTCTTAAAACTGGGATCGAAGACAAGACTTTTATCAGGTAGTGCAAGTTAAATTATTTCCTTCATGTTGCCCTAATACAAATCAATTGTTTGTAAAACAGCATTTATATACAGTATATATTTACAGTGTATATATTGCAAAGTCAGTGTTTTTTTTGCATGACAAAAAGTAAATTGCAGACAGCGCAGTTCAAGTCTGTGACTGCTGTAAATGTTACAGATGAAGTTTTTAGCTCAATACAAATGTATTATTTTTAAAGAATTTTATGGCAAATTACAGTTAAAAAAAAGAAATAATAACAATTATATTTAAAAAATTTTAGATAGTATCAACTTAAACACATTTGATGAAATAAAAAATAAAAAAAAACATACCAACAAATAAAAAGGTAAACAATAATGTGGCTTTACAAAAACTACAATTGTACAATCTGTATCACACAATACACTCTACTTTGAACTTAGGAAAGGAAATGAATCAATTTGCTGGATCAATGATTCAGTCTATATCTGACAATACAACATGTTCTTGGATATATTTCCCAAATTTTCTTAAATTAGTTAGATGAACCTCTAGAAAGTCAAATGTTTTCCAACACTGGGAAGAAGAGGACATCACAGATTCACTGTGTTGGAGTTGGAGGTTTCTGTCCTTCAACCTAAGCTTGTAATTATGTACTGTATAAAATCTATATTTTTAAGTCCTCAAGTGTGACACCAATATCTGTTGCTCATGTTTATTGCAGGGATTGAAGTGATTTCATGTGCTTAGACTTGCATAATTGTAACTTCTCTAATTTCTAACAAAGGATTCTTTAAAATTCAGATTCAAGACATGCTTTCATGAGAATGTGTACAATGCTTTGTTTGTTTACCTAGTTTAACATAATTCTCTGGTATTATGTTCTCTGTAAGCTAAAATAATGCCATGTAAGCCAGTGTCGAACACAAGAAAACATTGTATAGACTGAATAGCATTACATAGGAATAGTTTACCCAAGCATAACATTCATGCCAATCAAAACCTGTATGAACACAAAATAAAATCTCTCAAAGAGCTTAAATATCCAAGCAACGTTGAATCATAATCCAAAAATCATAATCACGATTATTTAAAATAAGTATCTGTGGGTCATGTGACCAAAATGTTATATGATATACAGTATATGAAGACTTTAGATGCAAAGTTAATGAGCATTTTTCTGTGTGTACAGTAGAGGTAGAGGTAGAGCATTGCTATACATATTATGAAACATCACAAAGCACAAGAGGACAAGGTTAAAAAGAAACTAAATAAAAAGTCCACAAAATGATGGAAAGGAATACAAATATACAGTATACAAAAGAATAAAAATATACAAATGAAACAAACTGTGCTTTAAGCATCTTCACTGTAAGAATTAAACTTGATTTGTTTTCTTATTAAAGCCACTTCAAGTCTTAAAATCCTTCAGTCAAGAGCAGTGAGTGATTTTTGTCCTTGTCTTTTTTATTTGATTAATATTGTTTCACACAGTCAGTGACAGGAATATACACGAGGTGCACAGCACCAATTTACAGTGAAACATACCTGTTCATTCTGAACCCTTTATGTTAATTTATTACAAATCACACGAGGGTCTATGTGAAATAATCACTAAGTGCCATCTTTTGACACATTTTTGCATGTATCTGATGTTTAGGCGTGCATCTTAAGCTAATAGATGACTTTACATGTCTGCGTTCTTCTTCGTCTCTGAGACTGAGCACATACACACAACACAAGTTATGTTCATGCTCTTAAAAACATGAATGTTTCGAAGTCTCATGCTGCAAAAGCCACATTACATGATTTCACCAAAAACTGAGCTTTGCAGAGGAATGAATGCAGACTGCTGGAAAGGGTGAGGGATATGATGCAATAATCATTTTATATCGATTAATGTTTTTCATAATTGTTGGAGGTCTCGATTAATTGCACAGCCCTATATTAAACCCCATAGACTTTCACAGTGTATACGATACTACAGTATAGTATACTATAGACAGAGAGTTCCTCAGAAAAAAAATCAATAAATATAAAAATCAAGTGGCTTTGGTAAGATATGAAGTTGAATATATGATGACAGATTTTTTAATTGTAACTCAGCATAGTTTTTCATTAGATTGTCTGCTAGCTTTTTATGCAGCATATAACCAAGCCAACCACCAATGAGGAACACAATCAGGGCCGCTGCTGGCCAAAAGGGTGCCCTAAGCGAAATTTTACTGTGGCGTCCCCACAGAGGAACAAAAACACAAACATATGCATTTAAACATGTATTTATATATATTATAATACATGAATTATTAGAATTATTAATTGAATTATTAGGGCAGAATTATTAGCCCCCCTGAATTATTAGCCCCCTCTTAATTTTTTTCCCCAGTTTCTGTTTAACACTGAGAATATTTTTTCAATACATTTCTAAACATAATAGTTTTAATAACTCATTTTTAATAACTGATTTATTTTATCTTTGCCATGATGACAGTAAATAATATTTGACTAGATATTTTTCAAGACACTTCTATACAGCTTAAAGTGACATTTAAAGGCTTAACTAGGTTACTTAAGTTAACTAGTAAGGTTAGGGTAATTAGGCAAGTCATTGTATAATGATGGTTTGTTCTGTAGACTATCGGAAAAAAAAATATAGCTTAAAGGGGTTAATAATTTTGTCCCAAAAATAGTTTAAAAAAAATTAAAAACTGCTTTTATTCTAGCTGAAATAAAACAAATAACACTTTCTCTAGAAGAAAAAATAATATCAGACATACTGTGAATATTTCCTTGCTCTACATCATTTGGGAAATATTAAAAAAAGAAAAAGAATTCAAAGGGGGGTAATAATGTGTATATATATGTGCATATAAGCGCTCAAAATTATGCTAAAACATTCAAATATTTAGGTTATAAAATAACAGTTTACATAAAAAAAACACTGACATGTCTTCTGCAGAAGCATTCCTAAATTCAAACATTTACAAAACGTAAAGAATAAAACCCTCTCTGTACCTGCATAGCTGGTATGGACAGTCCTCAACGAAGCACCCTGTGTCTGTACCTGTGCAGCTGCTGGTGCCTCTGGAGCAATGCTGGATCATGCCACCTCATCTTCTTTTGTGACAAATTACAGCATTGAACCTGCATGTACAATGCAGATGAAATGAGTCATTTAAAGAAAAACTCATGACATACCATTAAGACAACAGGCTAGTCAAGCACTCTTCATAATGTTTACAAACTACAACCAAAATTTAACAAAAACTGACCCTTGCTGTCAGTATAAATCAAAGACATTTTTGCGTTTTTTGAGAATTAATAACTGTACTCTTAAACAAAAGTATTTGTTAACATTCCGACAAAATTAAACATTAAGCAATCCAAGCAATTAAAAAAAATGGTTTATTGCCTGAGGCTTTTTTATTTTATATTATTGATCTTTCAGAAACCACCGACTATTAGTCAGCTTTGTTATTTCATATAGTAATGTATAAAAATGAAAACAACTGGCCTATTAAAAGCACACCAATCTACTGATGTAAAGACTAAAGAGATTTTATAGTCATTGTGCCTATCATAGTTCAAAACACAATGCACAGCACCAAAGCAAGAAACCGAATGTAAACAACAACAAATCAGGCAGATTTTGTGCAGTTGTGGCGAAGGTAAACATTAGCCTCACTAATTTACTTGAACAACCAAAAATATAATGTTTTCCAGATTCATGAACATAAGTTACCTGAAAGTGATGCACGGGATTCATCTTGTACTTTTTTCCTCTTCTCGGCTACAGACTGCTGTTGTCTTTTCCAGGGCATAGAGTTGCATTTATAATCATAAGCTGTTAGCAGTCGCAGACACAAGTAGGCCGGGGCACGCGTAAGCACGCACACGCACTCGCACACGGAAAAAAAGTTGCGTTACGTGTTTTTTGCGTTCGCCATAAATTTTTTACATACATATATACATAAATTTTTTAAATGTATTTATTAACATATTATCAATATATTTTATTTACACTCAGTTTATGTTTTTTATTTTTATAATTATTTTTTTCAGGGTTTTTCACCTTTATTTGATAGGACAGTAGAGAGTATTGACAGGAAAGAATGGGGAGCAGAGAAAGGGGAAGGATCAGCATAGGACCGCGAGGCGGAATCGAACTCGGGTCGCTGTGAACACCGGAGTGCATGTGTTGACGCACTAACCACTACAACACTGGTGCTGACACACTCAGTTTATGTTAATATTACAAAAATAAATATTAATAATTTATTTTTCAGCAACCGAGATGGTGCCCCCCTCTCTGGAGTTGGTGCCCTACGCAACCTGCGTACTCTTCGTATAGGGAGCGGCGCTACTGAGAACAATTGTAATTTAAGTCAAAGAAATATATGAAAAACACACAACAATAGTGGTACAAGACTGCATACTGTAATTTAGGAAAATAACCACAATCCAAAAACATTATGAATTACACAACTGGTTAAAAAAAAAACCCTGATAAAAATAAAATTATTTGTTTAAAGTTGATGGTTGAACCTATAAGGACAATCAACCCATGCTCATTTTGGATACGTACCCCTATATACATTTCTGGAGAGCGCGAAATATGTCCCAGGAGGTACATTTTTTGCAGTTTTCGCAAATCCACCAGAGGCCGCTGTGCATGCTTTTTCAGATATTAAATTTTTCTATAGGCATTCGCGCCTGCTCTTCTCGCGTAAGGCCGCTGTCGACTGACTGATTGACTGACTGATTGTTTATTTTATTTTTTGCCTTTTGTTTTACCTGCTTTCTGGAACTGTTCTTCGCCGAACTCGAACCCCATCGTCACGGTCAATTCCACACTCCGCTCTGCGTCTCAAGACAGCCAAAGTATGCGGCGAGCTACTGGGCAAACTAGTAACAGCGGAAAAGCCATCCACACGGAGGTAAGCGGTCAGCTGGTAGCGTGAATTAAAACAGAAGTCGGCAGCGGCATCATACCACCCCGTAGCATTCATTTTAAAGACAAAATACATTTGAATTTATTGAAACAAAATATATACATATTGTTCATTTTGAGAGCACGTGCTTCATGGGAGTGGGCGGAACTAAATAATATCTTATGCCATTGGGCTTTTCTCATCTCTCTGATTGGTAGAGCATTATGGGTAATGTAGTTTTTCTGCACAAATTCCACTATTGAACATGATTTTTTAATGAATGCAATCAGATGGATTCATCAAAGGCATATAAGATCATTTTACAGCCTCAGAGCTCATAACAGATTTGTCTTTAAAATGTTATGTTGTTAAAAGTCAGAGGAGTATCTACTTCTAGAAAGCTGGCTGTTGCAGATACTATTGGATTCTTCCCACAAACTCAGTGTAATGCAGCATCACTTATTGTTTTCTTAAGGACCCACACGCAGATTATCAATCATCATTTTAGGGCTTGACGTTAATAGAGCCTTCACTTATGGGAAATATGTGCTGACCCTGGACAATGTCACATGGACATGAGTAATAGGCGAAAATGAGAATGAGGCCAATGCCCTTGCGACCCTCATTGGTAGGCTTGACAGGAGCAGGTCAATATTGCCTTCCAGTTTAATTTATTTAATTGCTTGACCTATGAAATGAAAGGTCACAGCTGCTTCTTGAAGGTTTTATCCGTTCATTGACCATTTGAAGGTTTTTTAATGGCGAGACCACATTTAGATTTATATGTATAATTTTAAAACGGGAAGGAATAAAGGGTTGAGTAGTCTCCTATTCTCTTGAGCCTTCCTCACCGGACAAATTCCCATTCGCCTTGTGATTTGTCATTAGAGTTCCCCTCTCTGTAATCTGTACACGTCTGTGCTAAGCAGCCCCAAAAAACGGGTTCATAGGCAATAGCACATCCTCCGGTCTTCCATGACTGGTAATTAAGTGGTAACATTTCTGACACATTCATTACTACACGGCCTACGGATGCCAGCGTTTGCTGCGTTTTATAGGTCGTGACTGGTGTCAAACTGTCAGAAAACTGTTGATGGAGGAAAATTATCATGCATTTAGAGTACATGATTAAAAGACCACAAGGACTTGTGAATGCAGGCTTTTAGTGTTGCGCTTGGGGACTGTGCAATACTTTTTTTATCAGTAAAGAGTGCTTGCAGACTTATTTATTTACAAATAGCAGATTTGTTATAGTTTTAGGCAAAAATGACAGCTGGAAACCCTGTAAATACACTCTGACAATCACACTAAATTAAATTTAACACTACTGTATAAGTGATTTCTATAAAACAATAACAATATTAGCATCCATACCAGACTGTAGGATTCTTCTGTTTATTAGAAAAGCACACTGTCTAACTATATGCTTAGACTCTCAGCAGGTAGAGTTCTTGTTAGCTGTCTTTTATTTTACACATTAGAGAATATGTGTCATTATTGTCAGCCAATTAAAAGTAATTTCACCAAAAAATTGTTTATACCTGCATTTATAATCTGTATTAAAGTAGATTTATACTATTTTTAATGTAAAAACTTTAATTTAAAAAAAACTTAAACTTAGCTTAAATTACTACTTTTTATTTTAATTTTTTTTTTTTTTTTACAATTTAACATTTGCAAGTACTTTGCAGTCTTGATATACATACAATGAAACTGAAATGCTTGGTTTTACTCCACAATAATACATAAGTATGGTGTAGGGCCTCCTTTTGGGGCCAATGCAGCTTGAATTTGTTTTAGGAATCACAGATACAAGTCCTGCCCAGTAGCCAGAGGAATTTTGAGTCATTCCTCTTGCAGAATAGTGGCCAGATCACTACGTGATGCTGGTGGAGGAAAATGTTTTCTTACTCGTTCCTCCAAAACACCCCTAAGTAGCTCAATAATATTTAGATCGGGTGATTGTGCAGGCCATGGGAGATGTTTAACTTCACTGTCATGTTCATTAAACCCCTCTGTCACCAGTCTTGCTGTGTGTATTGCTGCATTATCATCCTAATACACGTCATCACCTTTAGGATACAATAGTTGAACCATTGGGTGGGTGCACATGCTCCTCCAGAATGTCTCAGCAGTCCCTAGCAGTGATGCACCCATCTAGTACAAGTATTGGGCCTAGGGAATGCCATGATATTGCAGCTTAAACCATCAGTGATCCAACCCCATGCCTCACTCTGGGCATGGAACAGTCTGGTTGGTACTCTTCTTTGGGGCTTCTCTAAATCGTAACTCTCCCGGATGTGGGTAAGACAGTGAAGGTGGAGTCATCAGACAACAATACATGTTTCACATTGTCAAATTTAGCCATGAAAACTCCAATGATCAATTCGTCTTAGGAATGGCAGATACAAGTCCTGCACAGTGGCCAGAGGGATTTCGAGCCATTCTTCTTGCAGAATAGTGGCCAGATCACTATGTGGTGCTGGTGAAGGAAAACGTTTCCTGACTCGTTCCTCTAAAACACCCCTAAGTAGCTCAATAATATTTAGGTCAGGTGACTGCGCAGGCCATGGGAGATGTTCAACTTCACTTTCATGTTCATTAAACCCCTCTGTCACCAGTCTTGCCGTGTGTATTGCTGCATTATCATCCTAATACACGGCATCACCTTCAGGATACAATATTTGAACCATTGGATGCACATGCTCCTCCAGAATGGCTCAGTAGACCTTAGCAGTGATGCATCCATCTTACACAAGTATTGGGCCTAGAGAATGCCATAATATTGCAGCATCAATATCATCAGCAACATCAGTGATCCAACCCCATGCTTCACTCTGGGCATGGAACAGTCTGGGTGGTACTCTTCTTTGGAACTTCTCCACGTCGTAACTCTCCCAGATGTGGGTAAGACAGTGTGGAGTCATCAGACAACAATACATGTTTTGCATTGTCAAATTGGTCGAATTTAGCCATGAAACCTCCAATACTAAATTAGCCAGGGTTTCAGTTTTATTGTCCAAACCCTGTTGCTTTTCATCTAAAAAAAATATTTTTAAAACGAAGGCTTTTTGCATGCTAATGCAATGCTTTTAGAATTCTGCTGCATTGAAGCAATCCTTATAACTGAAGAGGACAAGAATTGTTTTGTGCCTGAAGACAAATATAAGCCAGCGTTGCCGGAATAAATAACACTTCAAAATCTATTAAATAGAAAACAGTTATTTTAAATTTTAGTAATATTCCAGGATTTTGTTGAATGATTTTACTGTGTTTCTGATCAAAATAAATGCAGTCCTAAAAATAAATGCTTTTGAAAGAAGCGATACAAGAAGCTTCTTTCAAAAGCATTGTTAAAAGAAAATCTTGCAGCCGAGTCTTGATACATTGACATCCCCCCTTTTTTTAGTCCTCAAATATCAAGCCTATCTGTCCATGCAGGGCACCATGTGTGAGTCTGAGCTGCTTTGCTGTGGGTCTCTGACATTCATCTATATAAAGCAAACATGCCGAACACAGAGACCCTCTGAACTCAGGTCAGTCCACAGAACCTCACAGCAGCCTTAACACTTCTCAGATAGATCACTCAAACCCTGCCAGGTAAACAAGATGCACCATCAGCCTGAAATGAAAGCCTGAAAGGTGACAGCCTGCAAAAGATATTGGCTGATGTGCTAAAACAGCGGTTCTCAAACTTTTCAGGCCAAGTAGCACCTTCAGTCGAGCCAGTACATTAAAGTTAGTCTTATATAGCAAGATACACGCATGCATGTCTGTCTATATCAATGTTTTTATGCATTTGTTTATATATTAGGGATGTCAATAGACCCTTTCACATATACAAACCTTTCTGGAAAATTACCAGCAATTTTCCGGAAAGGGATCATGTGTGAACAGGCCCTTTTTGAAAATACCGGTAAATTCGTTCTGGCAATTTTCCAGGAAAAAAAACTTGTAACATTACCGGTAATTTGCCAGAATGCTGCTCTATGTGAATGCAGAATGACAATTGCCAGAAAGAGCGCGTTCACGATTAGAACGCGCTGACGTGAGATGTCTACTCCAGCCAATCAGAACATTTAGACGCATTCACATCCTCGCTGTTTTTTAAAATAAAAGCCTTTGAATACTTTTCCAGACACATTTAGCTGCTATGTTAGTCAGATAACGTTTCTATGTTCCTTCTTAATGCCAACTGTGTAACAAAATATTGATAAAATGCTTATGATAAATCGCTGTTTGTTTACCTTCAAGCTCTGCTTCAGTTGCTTGACGTGTGTACGTGAAGCAGCCGGTGAGCGCCAGCACACACACACATATTATGTACATCTCGAAATGCGAAAGTGTTCCTCCATATGTTTTCATTGAAGTTGTTCACAATACTCATCCATCCACAGAATTTGTAATGTTGTCAAATGTGTAAACATTTAGCTATGGTTGGCGCTTCTGCTAGTGCTAAAGCTTTAAATAAAAGTGAAACCATCAACAAAAGCCAGACCTCTTCTATGTTTACAAATACAAGCTCAGCCGTTTAGAGGTCATTTCTGGTTAATGATGTCAGAATTTACCGGTATTTTGGAATGGATGTGTGATGGACTTTTCTAGAAAAATTCCAGAGCATCCTTGCCTGTGTGAACGACGCTTTTTTGAATTTACCGATAAAGTCGTTCTGGTAATTTTCGGATATTTATCGGTATCACTGTGTGAAAGGGGCTAATGATTAATCAATAATGGCTTAATTACTGATAATCCTTTAAACAGATAAACATTATCAATGGTTGATTAAGTATTGGTGTCATTAACATGCATAGTTTTGAAGTGAATAAAGTTTAAATGTGAAACATGTACAGTAGATATGAGTTAATTAAATATTCTCTGCTTCTTTGGGTGGAGAAACAGAATGGGGCATCACTTTATAGTCTGGGGGTGTTGTCTTGTAGTTAGGTATTAGAGTTTTCCATTGTAGAAAGCCTTTCCATCATAGAAAGCAGTATCAGATTGTGCATTTAGGAAATGGATTAGTATATATTCTAACTCAACTGGTACATTTAGCTTGTGAACATGTAATGTACAAATATAGATATTTTATTAAAGATTTATCAATATGGTTTTCTCTGTGACCGATGCTGATATTAAAGAAAAAAATGAGGGCAGTCAATGGCTGTTTAATTTTTTATTATTTTGGCTGATATGTTCGTCACCTAATACATTTTAACATTTGAGTAATTAGACGTGATACAGAAAATGCCTTGAATTAAACATTTATTGATAATTAAAAGCCTGTCCAATGTGTGTACTACAATGCAAACCTTTTAGATTTCACTATTACCCTAACAATTGGACTTGGAATTAGGGCATATGTTGTATTTGTACCCATTTGTTAGTGAAATTGTGATTTGACATATGATTTGATTTTTGATATTAGTATTTTAGTAGTTTTATAACTGCCAGTAATTCTCTTAAAACGATATTGAAATTTTACAAATGACGGAACTTTAGAGATGGACCCTAACTTAGTGACTATCAAACAGGGAAAATCTTTAAACAGTGACGAAGATGTGGCACAAAACTGACAATACCGATATTCAATGAAATAACATTTACATGGTTTATAGATCTGAGGCCACACACAAGTTTTTCTCCATCTCACACATCTCAGAGGGAGAGAAATTCTCCAGTACAGAAACAGAATCTAAAGCATCGGAGCATATTCATATACGTCTGGCTATACTATAATAATAATAATAATAATAATAATAATAATAATAATAATAATAATAATAATAATAATAATAATAATAATAATAATAATGGCAACGCAGTGGCGCAGTAGGTAGTGCTGTTGCCTCACAGCAAGAACGTCGCTGGGTCGCAGGTTCGAACCTCGGCTGGGCTGGGTCAGTTGGCGTTTCTGTGTGGAGTTTGCATGTTCTCCCTGGGTTCGCGTGGGTTTCCTCCGGGTGCTCAGGATTCCCCCACTGTCCAAAGACATGCAGTACAGGTGAATTGGGTAAGCTAAATTGTCCGTAGTGTATGAGTGTGAATGAGTGTGTGTGGAAATTCCCAGAGATGTGTTGCGGCTGGAAGGGCATCCGCTGCGTAAAATCGTGCTGGATAAGTTGGTGGTTCATTCCACTGTGGCGACCCCGCAAGGGACAAAGCCGACAATATATATATATATACTGAATTTATACTGTATATATATATATATATATATATATATATATATATATATATATATATATATATATATATATATATATATATATATATATATATATATACATACATATATATATACATACATATATACACATATATACATATACATATACAGTATATGTATATATATGTATATATGTGTATATATATATATATATATATATATATATATATATATATATATATATATATATATATATATATATATATATATATATATATATCATACCTGCCAACACTCCCGTTTTTCCCGGGAGTCTCCCGTATTTCAGACCCGTCTCCCGTATTGGTCTGTCTCCCGGTAAACTCCCGGAATTCCCCCGCCCCCCCGCTCCTCAGCATTTTGGTACAGTCCGGGCTGAAACTTGGCGCTTGTGCTCTTCCGGTGACGGTCGCGCGCTACAGTTCGCTCACAGTTCGCTACAGTTCGCTCACTCCTCCCGCTCCCCGCTCTTCAGTTTGCGGCAGTGTTGGCAACTTAGCGACAAATTTTCAAAAAAGCGACTAGCGACAAATCTAGCGACTTTTTTGTGTGTTACTGGCGATTTTTATAGACTGTCGTTTGTCCATTACTGTACCGTCCCTACTCTTCTCAACGAGCCTCCCCTGCAGCCTGAGAGCAGAGCACCTCTCAGCGTACCGACGGCAAATGATTTAGAACAGGTGGCAGTTTGAAGGTATTTCCCTTGTACAGTCAACCCGATCTGCTTCTCCCTTATTTTAACAATTTAATTTGACCGTTTATTCTTGTTGCACAATCAGAGATGTTTTAAGGGAGAGTTTCAGAACTTGTCTGAGTATATTACGTCTGAGAGATTACTGCAAATTTCCTACTCATCTATAATGATATACTGTATTCAAACAGCAATAAATTTAGTTAAATTGACAAGCTTACATAAAGCGTAGTGCGAATATAAAATACCCCATTTATTTACCATAGGCTGTTAAACAAACAGAAATGGTAGAACGCGATGACGTCAGTAATATGCAAATTAGCGTATGACGTAATTCCCCCCCCGGGCTGGTCTCCCGGAATTTACGAACCAAATGTTGGCAGGTATGATATATATATATACAGTTGAGCCCCTCTTTGGATTTTATTTTCTTTTTAAAATATTTCTCAAATGATGTTTAACAGATCAAGGAAATTTTCACAGTATGTCTGATAATATTTTTTCTTCTGGAGAATGTCTTATTTGTTTTATTTTGCTAGAATAAAAGCAGTTTTTAATTTTTTAAACACCATTTTAAGGTCAAAATTATTAGCCCCTTTAAGCTATATATTTTTTCGATAGTCTACAGAACAAATCACCGTTATACAATAACTTGCCTAATTTACCCTAAACTGCCTAGTTAACCTAATTAACCTAGTTAAGCCTTTAAATGTCACTTTAAGCTGTATAGAAGTGTCTTGAAAAATATTTAGTAAAATATTATTTACTGTCATTATGGCAAAGATAAATTAAATCAGTTACCAGAAATGAGTTATTAAAACTATTATGTTTATAAGAGTTTTGAAGAAATCTTCTTTTCGTTAAACAGAAATTGGGGAAAAAAATAAGCGGGGGGCTAATAATTCAGGGGGACTAATAATTCTGACTTCAACTGTATATATATATATATATATATATATATATATATATATATATATATATGTATATATATATATATATATAATACAAATTTAAATGTTACATTTAAACGGATAGATCACTTAAAGCTTAATATTCTGCCATCAGTTACTCTCATTCACTTGTTTCAAGCCTGTTTAACTTTCTTTCTGTTGAACACAAAAGAAGATATTTTGAAGAAAGCTGGAAACCTTTTGATTTAAATCAGACCTGGGCATTTTACGGCCTGCTGGACTTCTTTGATCAGTCCCCATGAAGTATTTACATTATTACTTATTATATATTAAATTATTCATTTAAATTCAACCGCAAACAGGACCTTGCAATGCGCAAGTCTGATATTGCGAGTCAAAAAAAGGGGACTTTCACATATAGCGTCTTTTGTGCATTCAGTTTCCTTATTTCAAATGGAGATGTGCAAGTTTTGCACGCAAATAGCAAGGGATGCACATGCGGTATGTCACGCTCACGTTTCCATGTGCCGCAAGTTGAAAAAGTTGAAAAAAATTTGTGCTGGGAGCGAACTACGAGTAATGTGTCAGGAACCAACCAGGCAGCTTCACACAATGTATGGAATTACACAGTAATAAAGGTAGACTAATTACCTCAGATTTAACACATGCAGATACAGATTCTCTCTCAGTAATGATCATTACATCATATATCCACCTAACATTAAACATGAATTAAGTGCACTTGTTCAGCCCAACACAGGCTTTCTCTCACTGAACATAAAAAATAATGAATGAACGAATAAATAAATAAAAAAGAACTAAGGTGAAGCAATCAAGCAAACAACCTTGTGGCATTTATATGAAGTTAATATTGTGATGCTGGTCTTTAAAATACTTTTTGTGTAATCCTTTTTTTAAACTTTAGAGGTTATGAATGGTTATTGAATGTTTATTTCACAGAATGTTTTTTTTTCTAATGTGGCCTCTTGGAAAAATTAATTGTCCACCCCTGACTTTTACTTACTATGTCAGTGGTTTCAGTTCTTCAGCTTTTTTCAACATATCTTCTTTTGTGTTCAACTGAAGATGAAATTCAGGAACATTTGGATCCACTGGAATGAGAGTAAACAGTATGTAAATATTAATTCTTTGGGGTGAACTATCCCTTTAAATAAATAATAACTAAGGCAGAGTATAAGTGAGAATTAGATAGCAACAGGTGGATGGTTGTTGTACAAGAGCAAGGAAGAGTGGAGGTCACACAGAAGTGTCAGAAAAGAAGGCAATAAGCTGTGTGAGAGGAAACGTGGACAAATGAGTGGCCAGGCAAAGGAGATGGAAGCTGTAGATGAGGGAGATTGAGACAGACTCTGAGAGTGAGACAATCAGAGAGCCAGAGCTCAGAGCGGTAGGATAAGCTCAGCACAGCTCACCAGTTGATAGCACTTGACTGCTTGAGGGTGGCTGGAAATAAGACAAACTGTCCCTTGCTGTCAAGCCTTCAGGACTGATTGATCTGTTATCTCTCCGCACAATTTATCTCTTACTTGCTTTATTACTGTGTGTGTTTGTGTGTGTGTGTGTGTGTGTGTGTGTGAGGGGAAAGAGAAAGAGAGAGAAAGAGCAAATAAGTAAAAGAGGGACTTGGTAAGCTAGACGTCCTTCACTTGAAAGGTGTTTTGAATGCTAAGGCCTTTTGAACTTGTTTAGTTATATAAAGAAATATTTTTTTCAGTCACCTCAACTTTTATTAGTCAAACTGAAAAACATTACAACTATTAAGTTAAACCTTGTATTACTAAAACAAATAGTTGAAACCTGGTTAACGTATTCAAATAAGTAAAAGTAACATAAAAACATTTGTTGTCATGACTGTTTGTCAAATTTTTTCAACACAGGCTCATTGTAAAAACATACCCCTGTATACATTTCTGGAAAGCGTGAATTATGTAGCCAGAGCTATTTATTTAAAACGAACGTCATGGCATGGTATGACGCCGCCAGCAGCTTCTGTTCCTTTTAGCGCTACTAGCTGACCGCTTACCTCAGTGTGGATGGCTTTTTCCGTTGTTACCAGTTTGCCCAGCGGCTCGCCGCGTACGTTGGCGAACTTGAGATGCAGAGAGGAGTTGACCGTAATGATGGGGTTTGATTCCAGCGAAGAATGGTTCCAGAAAGCAGGTAAAACAAAAACAAAAGGCAGAAAATAAACAAGTAAATAACAGCGTGAGAATGTCGTAAGATCTGAAAACGTGGTAAGAATCAGGCAAGGGCTCTTTTTTTGGATTGCTTTTCAAAACACTTTCAGTTGGGTTTAGGGAAGTGGGTGACGCTGGTCAATTGGTGCTTTTTAAAACACTATTGGTTTAGTTTAGGGATGGAGAAGGGTAGGGGGGATCGGTTGCTTGGTCAGTCAGTCAGTCAGTCAACCTCTGGTGGATTTACGTGAGCACAGCAGGTGTGAATGCCACTCATGAGAGAAATTTGAGATCTGAAAAATTGTACACAGCGGCCTCTGGTGGATTAAAAATATATACCTCCTGGGACGTATTTCGCGACGTAATCCTGGGTTGAATTTTTTACAAAATATACCTTTTTTAGTGCGAAAGTAATGCTTATTGCTACAACAAACGTTGAAGTCATACATTCACTTCCATAGCATTTTTTTCTGACTTTGGATGTTAATGGATGTTTCCAGCATTCTTCACAATATTTTTCTTTGTGTTCAAAATAAAAAAAGAAACTGAGGGTGAATACATTGTAATTGTTTTTGTGAAATATCACTTAAAGAGGAATAGCTTTTTAGTGGAGTTTATTTATAAACTAATTTCGAGAGGATCACGTGCTTATGATTGCTTGCAGCTGCCCCGCATTATGCAATTGATTATTCACCAATCAGACGAGTCCTAGGCCACTATAAGAGCCCTAGGTTTCATACCACAGACATCTTTGTTTTGAAGAATCCCCCCCCTTCCACCCCTACTCATCCTCCTATTCTAGATGGGTGGCACGGTGGCCCAGTGAATAGCACTGTGCCTCACAGCAAGAACGTCTTTGGTTCTAGCCATCAACAAAACCAACAGACGTTTCTGTGTGGAGTTTACAAGTTCTCCCCGTGCTCGCGTGGGTTTCCTCCGGGTCCCCCGTTTTCCTCCCACCATCCAAAAAACTTGCAACTTAAGTTAATTGACTAAATCTAAATTAGCACCATAGACAAGCTCTTAGTGGGTAGCTATCTCTTAAGAGCAATATCTATATGTTCATTAGCTTCTTCAGTAGGGGAGTTCTCGAGTTCTACCTGAGCTCAAACTCCCCTCTCACCTTGCAACAGGAGGGAGCCCCGGGCTCGAGGATGCTTTGAGCTCAGGGCTCTCTCCCGGGACAGCATGCCAAACAAGCTTTATAATCAATCATCAGCTAAGTGTGAACTCTTGAAATGAAAAAAAATGATATATTTTTAAAAAGTGTTGGACAAGTTTTTTTTTTTACTTTTAGAGAATTTTCTTAATATTCATGAGGGATCGGTTGCTTGGTCAGTCAGTCAGTCGACCTCTGGTGGATTTACGTGAGCACAGCAGGTGTGAATGCCACTGGTGAGAGAAATTTGAGATCTGAAAAATTGTACAGAGCGGCCTCTGGTGGATTAAAAAATATCCCTCCTGGGATGTATTTTGCGACGTAATCCTGGGTTGAATTTTTTTACAAAATATGCTTTTTTTAGTGCCAAAGTAATGCTTATTGCTATTGCAAACGTTGAAATTAGACAAATATGAAACGTTAAAATATGCTGAGAGAGCAAATTTAATAGAAAGATTTGATTCTAAAATCTAAACAAATTGACAATTTGAATCAAACTAATTGAACATTAGCTATGTTTCCATCCAAAGATGCAAATTAAACGTATGTGCAAGCTATAATCGAATATCGCATATAAGACATGCAAATAAAGCAGCATTTTCATCCAATGAGTCAAAGAGAACAAAATCATCACTTCCTAATTAACTGGCGATAAATATCAACAGTAAATTTGCTGTGGTAGGAGAAGCTGTGTGACTCTTTTGTTTATTTAATAAATGATTTGCGCCTCAGAAGACAAATGCTAACATACAATGAACGCGTGGTGGTGTTTGAAGGCGTGAGAAGCGGAGCACAGACACTCTTGACAGTTCTGGAGATCATTAATAATATAATAACACTAATACTGAAATCGTTAAGGAGTCTAAGAATAACCAAAACAACGATGTTTTACAATGTGCTCAGCCTGCTGGTTTGTCCATTCACACACGTTTTTATCCTCACATGATCTCTTATAAGATAATCACATGAGCTTTTTTAATGCGCATATGGATTTTGTTCGGCAAAAGTGTTTCCATCGTAGTTTATGCGCATCTTTTCTTATCGAATAAAAGGTTTATCCTACTCAGTTATGTGCGTATGTTTGTTATGTGAATTTTCAAAATTCATGCGCATCTTGGCGTTTCCATCAACCGGTTTTATATGCACATATTCAAAATATGCATAAAAATAGGTGGATGGAAACATAGCTAGTAGCAATGCACCACGTTGCATCTTATTAAATCAATACAGTAGTTAACCTATAAATGAAAATTCTGTCATCATTTTTTTAATATATATATATATATATATATATATATATATATATATATATATATATATATATATATATATATAGAATATATAGGTAGATATATAGAATATATAGATATTTTTTTAAATATGCTGCATACCATTGACTTTCAAAGCATTTTTTTCTGACTTTGGATGTTAATGGTTAATGGATGTTTCCAGCATTCTTCACAATGTCTTCTTTGTTTTGAATAGTTGTTTTGTTTTGCCTAAAGACAAAAAATGAGCCAAGCAGGAGCTTCTGGAAAACGTTTGCGAATGCAGTGAGCTGATTGAATGAACAAATAAGCAGTAATTCTACTCTGGTTATCACCTACTTATCTGCATGTCAGGAAAACAGATAGTGAGCGAACATCATGTAGTTAATATTCATGATTCAAATGCATTTATTTTAGAATGTTTACTTCCCTGTTGAAATGTATATTTGAGTTGTAATGCTGTTCATTTGAGGGTTTATAGGGTTGTGTTGTCATGGCAACTTAGTTGTAAAGATAGAGAAAATGTACATACTGTAGAAGTATTCATTTTTTAACACCAAACTCACATTAACATGTATATTGTTTATATCTTAAGACCACATTATTGAAGCAGTATTTAAATATTTATGGAATGCCTCCATGCCCTTCCATTTTAAGTTTCTCACTTTAACCCAGGTTAGCGACCAGCAGAAATGTGTCCTTTAGTAAAAATATGTCCCAACACTTTTAGCTTTATTTTAATTAGTTCATTTCTTTTTTGGCCACAAATGCTCTCAGTTGAACTTAACAACTAAACTTAGAGCACCATGGGCTCTATTTTAACAATCTAAGCGCAAAGTCTAAAGCGCATGGCTCAAAAGCATTAAGGGCATGTCTGAATCCACTTTTGCTATTTTAAGGATGAAACAAAATGGTCTGCACCCTGGCGCATGGTCTAACAGGGTTGTGCTTATTCTCTTAATGAGTAATGGGTGTGTTTTGAGCATAACGTGCATTAAACCAATCAGTCTCGTCTCCCATTCCCTTTAGGAGTAAGTTGCATTGCACCATGGCGCATTTGCTATTTACATGGTGGACTTTGTTAGTAAAAAACTATTTAAAGAAATAATTTTTGTAACATTTAATTTTGTAAAAACATTTCATATGTAAATATATTTGTGTTTTGCTGTACATCCAGTGTGTATTAAGCAATGTGTAAGTGTTTGGACCTGCATACAGTAGGCACATGACTAATGTGATCTGCGCTGTTTTGTATTGTTTGTTGTGCAAATTTTCAAAATTCATACATATATGGAGTACAATATATGGAGAAAAATGATCGCAATAATAGTATATGCGGTATCCATATCACAGAGAGGTGCGATAAATTGTTTATGCCAAGCATTTGAGTGTTGCATGCATAGGCAGTTTGTCTATTTTTGACTTTTCGGTTGGGGCTGTATTATCTTTATGGTCGCCTCCACAGTAAGTGCTTTTCTGCTATTGCCTAGAGTGTGCCAAAGGTGAACCTAGATTTGAAAATATATACTAATAGCGAGAGTCAAAAAAGAGAGTAAAATGAGTTTTCGCCTCATGATGTCAGCGGCTGTTTTCTCCTTTCTGACTGGTCAACATGGCTGGGTTCACACAAAACGTGGAACGTGTAAATTCGACACATTAGCAGCAAACACATTGCGTATTCTGCATTGTTTGGATGGTAATCGGCATCTGTTCTCACGTTTAATTGACTTGTGATCAATTTACTTGCAAAAATAATTTGTTCCACATTTGGTGTGAACCCAACATGTCATTATCTGTCATTATCATTTTCATTTTCTTCACCTCTTGGATTTAAAACAAAAGTTGGGAAAAAAATCTGTTTATAACAATACCTGTGTATGTGTGGACAGTGAATTAGGCCAGAAAAATATCTATTACCTAGCATTTCTCTAGGAAAATGTTATCATTATTATAAAATTTTCTTTATTGAAATACTCAACATCAATATAGCATATTTTTCCAGTATCGTGCATCCCTACTTCCAACTATACAGTATATTGTCTAATGCAAAAGAACAATCAATGATTACATCATCCAGGACTACAGTAGATGCTTCACGTAATTGTATTGTTGTTTTATGACCTTTAATTGTCCTTTCAGATGGACTGTGTGGACTAAAGGTTTAGCTCTGCTGATTTAATATCATACAGTATCTTTACGGTAGCATCTGGGTCAAAATGCCACCTGTTTTGTGTTCAACACTAATCAGAGCATGTCCTGGACCTCATCAAGGTTAACTACTGCAGACAGACCGATTTGTTACACAGTCTGACAGTCAACAGTCTTTGCTCTTATGAAAAATCCATACGTCAACGATAGGAGCTGTGCTGTAAACACTGCGAAACCGAAGCGTTGACTCAGCTCAATCATCCATTAAAATAATGAAACACTCTAATTTAATTCCACCTTCATTTGTCTGGCGATCCATTATTTCACTGTTTTGGTTTGTCAGAAGAGGACGTTGCGGTTGGCATGTTTTGTTCTCCTGTCAGAAGACTAGAGTACTGTTAACATCTTAGACGATTAGTATTTTCCCCAACAATTTTTTTTTACATCAATTATTTCTATCTTTTGGTACAGAGTGACAGAAGGAAATATCAGTTTACATTATTAATTGTAATCCAGTGAGATTTGTTTGCATGCACATGGAGTCGGACAAAGTCACAGTACTGAATATAATTGTAGGCACTTGAAAAAGAATTCTATAGACGAGGCTGTCAAAAGTAATGCCATGAATAGATTTTATTTAGCAATTCAATTCTACTAACTAAATTAAGTCAACATTTGGTGTTACTATCCTTTGTAAAAGCAGCTTTCGCCTGGGTTGCTATGAATATAATTGATTATCATGATGTCAGTGTAAGCCTACTTCATAATTATTCATTTAATAAAAGCAGCTATAGTACACATATTGAACAAAAGTGTAGTTTGTTATTGATTGATTGATTGATTTGGTTGATTAGCCAAAAAATAGACATTATAAAATAGGCAAAATAGCCCTTATGTTTACTTACAGTAAGCCATATCCGACTGTATTTATGTGAGAGAGTCCAGTGTTTCCCAACCCTGTACCTGGAGGCACACCAACAGTACATATTTTGGATGTCTCCCTTATCTGACCCATTAACTTCAGGTTTTGGAGTCTCTTTTTATGTTCTGATGAGTTGACTCAGGTGTGTTTGATTAGGGAGAGGTTGAAAATGTGTACTGTTGGTGTGCCTTCAGGAACAGGGTTGGGAAACACTGAGATAATCTACAAGATGTACGAGCGCAGATCGCACGCTGTCTGAGGGAGCAAAGATCACAGTGATATTTGGTTGTTTGTGCCAAGTCGTCTTTTAATTCCTGATGCGAATTAAAAACAACATGTTTGGATGATGTTTCTGTCTGGCATTTCAAATAATTATGTGTGAAATGAAATCTTCATGTGCACTCTGTACAGTGCTTTCTCCAGGAACAACAACAACTTCAGCCAATTCAAGCGCAACATTTAAGACATGCTTTTTTTTAGGTGTTAAATAATGGTGTAAATACCCTGTAATTTAAGTAGCTAGTAAATTATGTTGCGTGATTCATTTTAATACTCATCTGCCATAACACTTTGCATCTGACCAGGAAGCTCCTACAAATGCATATTCAATAAAGTCAGGTGGAAATAAAGCATTGTTTACACATTTTCAGAGCTATTTTTTGTTGCGAGTGTTTGGTAAATACTGACAGCACTGTTTTATCGCCAAAAAGACAGTATGCGCTAGGGCAAGCTGTTAGCAAATTTGGCTCATAGTTTTTTAGGTAACTTTGCAGCCAGATTTCTTGAAAAGTATTGGAGGTGTAGTTACAGTTTTTCTCGATTTAGTGTGTCTCAATATTGTTCTCTGTTTCTGGTAAGATCAGATCTGCTCTGGTTGCTGTCAAACTGCTTGGAATACACAAATCTCACTGGACTATTACATTTAATAGCAAATGTTTGTAAATAGTAGTGTTGTCACGATACTGGAATTTGGTACAAATTGATACAGTTTTTAACTGATTTTTAAAAACGTCCATTTCCCGCTAACATTTGAGCACGTTCTTAAACAGCACTGGTTTGCCATTGTGTTCACGTGAACTCAACAGAAATGACTGTGATTGGCCGTGAAGGTCATCAGTTCACAGAACTCACCGCTGTTTACTGAGCGTAACCACAGATACAGGGACACTGGAGCGTTTCATTGATGCATCACTGAGACACAGTGCACAGTATCTGTCCGGTATCTGCGAACACTTTTAAAACTTAGCTGCACAAAAGGGAAGAAATCGGGCCTGTCCAATCTATTATTGAGCCTTTTCTAATTTATAGTTTCAGGTAGGCCTAATTTGTTTGGGAAGAGCAGGTAATAACCCTCTCTACGCAAGTGTTGCTAATGTGATCTGCTGATCTAACAGACACAGCACAACATGATTAAGAAACAGCAATGAACTCCTTGTTGCAGGTCAAAATGAACCCATTTAATGCGAAATGATCGGTTCCAAAAAAATGGTATCAGTGCATTCCTAGTCACATCCCAGGATCTACAGTGTGACTATTGCAGATTTGCATATTGCGATAGCAATGCTGAAACTAAATGTTTTACGGCCCCAATTTAAAAAAAACATAAACTGATATTTCCTACTGACACAATACACAAAAATATATAAATAACTCACCTAAAACCTTTTTTGTTGTTGAAAATACTAGTGGTCAGGAAGTTTGCACAGTACTGTATGTGTGTGTGCGTGTATGCGGTTACAATATCTTAAGTAGCATGAGTCTTAAAGTGCCAGGCTTGTATAAGATGGATGGAATTGGCTGATAAAATGCATTAGACGCATTGAGTGTCTCCTGCCAGATGCACACTGGACGCTGAGAGGTTCATGCTGTACTGGACGCTATGATGCCGTTCATTCATACAAGACATACTGTCAACAGCATCCTTGTTCGAGAGTCCTCTACCTTTCACTGTTAAACATCCGGCTTCTTGCGTTGCTCATCATGGGCTATTTAATTACTGTGTAGATATAGCTGAATCATATTATTTACTGAGTTACACGCTTGAATAATTCACCTCCAATTAGATGCCAAATGGATTCATAGGTAATGCTGCTTTTTGATGAGGTAATGTAAAAGCTGCTTTTAGTCAAAGCTGATTTATCACAGGCTGTGTTGGGAATAGTGTATGAGTATCATGAACAGTGTATGGGCAGTTGCAGAATAATTTGGATGACCTGCATGTCAGCGTAATCCATTGAATACTGTATCCCATGATGCAGTTCACTCAATATGATTATTAATTATTAATTCTGTTTCATTAACAGAAGATTTAGGATGACTGGCAAAATAGCATATTTTAGCTCTATATTTATTATCCTGACTTGTGAAAATAATAAATTGTTTTGTTCCATGTTTCACCTTTCTTGAAAAATAATCTTAATTGTTAAATGCAAATTGTAGTCTTCTGTCGCATCATTTATTAATAATATTTACGTCACAGATGCTGCTTAATACAAAGTACTGTGCAAATGTCTGACCTCTGCCAGTTCTTGTGTTTTAGCAAAGTTTCAAAGATCATCCAAATTTATGTTTTGGTCTTATTTTATTAATATAGAGGAAAGAATGGGAAATGTGTATACATAATACAAAAACTATTTTTATTTTTGTCAAAAGTAATTATTTATTGCTACATCCCTTTGCTCTGAGCATCTACTATTATTATTATTATTATTATTATTATTATTATTACTATTATCAATCATTCATTTATTTTCTTTTCGGCTTAGATCCTTTATTAATCCAACTTATCCAGCATAGGTTTTACGCAGCGGATGCCCTTCCAGCTGCAACCCATCTCTGGGGAAACATCCATACACACTCATTCACACTTATACACTACGGACAATTTAGCCTACCAATTCACCTGTACTGCATGTCTTTGGACTGTGAGGGAAACCGGAGCACCCGGAGGAAACCCACGCGAACGTGGGGAGAACATGCAAACTCCACACAGAAACACCAACTGACCCAGCACTACCTACTGCGCCATTATTATTATTATTATTATTATTATTATTATTATTATTATTATTATTATTATTTTTCAGACAATCCTACATTGCCTCTACTACAGTATATTTAGGTCTGGACTCTGTGAAGGCCAGTCCATGAAGCTCGTCAATGCTTTTTCTTCGCTAAAACAACAAATCTAATGATGGTCTAAAACATTTGCACAGTGCTATGTTTAGAAAAACACAATAGAGTAGTGTTTATGAAAGATAGAGATCTTGTTATCATTAAAAATGCAATTCAGTGCATATTTGTTTTAGCAGATTATACAGTAATGTCCAAAAGTCTGGCCTTCACCGGAACTAGGGTTTTAGCAAAGTTTCAAATGCCATCCATGTTTATGTTTTGGTCTTTTTTGTTAATGTATAGGAAAGAATAAAAAACGTGTACACAATATAAAAACAATTTAAACAAAATAGTTTCTTTAGGATAAAGTATATAATTGATTCCATTTTTATTATTATTATTATTATTATTATTATTATTATTATTATTATTATTGTTCTTATATTTTCCTGACAATCTCACAGTGCGTCTACTATATTTAGGTATCGACTCTGTCAAGGGCAGTCCATGAAGCTTGTCAATGTTTACAGTATTATTACTATTATTATTATTAATTATTATTATATTTTCCAGACAATTCTATAGTGCCTCTATTTTATTTAGGTCTAGACTCTGTGAAGGCTAGTCCATGAAGCTCGTCAATCCTTTTTCTTTGCTAAAACAACAAATCTAAAGATGGCCTAAGACATTTGCACAGTGTTATGTTTATAAAAACACAAAAGAGTAGTGTTTATGAGAGATAAGGATCTTGTTGTCATTATAAATGCAATTCAGTGCTTAGTAAAAGTATTGATTGATTTCAAAAACAAAGTCTTAGTCACCATATTCCCCCCCCAAAAAAAAAAACATTTATTTTTTGCAGTACATTTTAGAAAAATATACCAGCTATAATATTCATTATCTTAACTAAAGTCACCATTAAATATTCTTCATGATGTTCACATTGAGGTCACATGCTCCAAGGTCACAGCTAGACGGAATGTAACAGTCAGCGATTTGTGTGCTTGCAAGCCTGCCCTTTAATAAGCATTTATGATTATCATTATTTATTTATTTATTTATTTATTTATTTCTCTCTCTCTCTCTCTCTCTCTCCAGACAATTTCACAGTGCCTCTATTATATTTATGTCTGGACTCTGTAAGGGCGTCTTCATGAAGCCCGTAAATGCTTTACCTTTGTTGAAACAACAAATCTAATAGTGGCCTAAGCCATTTGCACAGTGCTGTTTATGGAAACCTTGAAGCATTTATTAAAATATTGGTGTATATGCGAGATAGAAATCTTGTTACCATTATATTGCAATTCAGTGCATATTTGCTTAGTAAATGTATTGGTTGATTTAAAAAACAAATCATAGTCACCTAACATACCTTTAATAAGCAGGAATGCAGTATTCTTAGAAAAAACACAGGTTATTTTAACAGTATATTTCAGAACAAAATAGCAACTGCACTATTCATTATCTTCACTAAAGTCACCATTAAATATTCTTCATGATGTTCACATGAAGGTCACATGCTCAAGGTCACAGCTGAGGCAATCAGCAATTTGTGCTTGCAAGCCTGCCCTTTATTAAGCATTTATTATTATTATTATTTATTTATTTATTTATTTATTTATTTATTTCTCTCTTCAGACAATCCCACAGTGCCTCTATTGTATTTAAGTGTGTACTCCAGTGTGAGTTAAGTGTGAAGGCCAGTCCATGAAGCCTGTCAATGCTTTATCTTTGCTAAAACAACAAATCTAATGGTGGCCTAAGCCATTTTCACAGTGCTGTTTATGGAAATCTTGAAACATTTAGTAAAAGAATAGTGTTTATGCGAGATTAAAATCTTGTTATCATTATCAATGCAATTCAGTGCATATTTGCTTAGTAAAAGTATTGATTGATTTCAAAAACTAATCTTAAACGCCATACCTTTGATAAGCACGAATGCAGTATTCTCAGAAAAAAACACAGGTTATTTTGATAGTACACTTCCGAACATAATACCAACTGTACTTTTCATTATCTTCACCAAACTCACAATTAAATATTCTTCATGATGTTCACATGGAGGTCATGTGCTCCAAGGTCACAGTTAGACCGAATGCAACTGTGAGGCAATCAGCACTTCGTGTGCCCGCACGCCTGCCCTTTCCAGAACAAGAATGAGACAGCTTGATTTTTATTATCAATCTCCCTTTTCATCATGCAATTGTGGCTCCAGCCGTCAGAGAGAAATTACTCTGATTATTTTCAGCATATGGGGAAATAAGACCCAATTTCCCACCTCAATCTTCAAGATGATTTGAAGTGTAACCAGTCTGTCACACTGGACAGGCAGAAAGACGCACCAGGCCCTGATTAAGGTCCAGTATAGAGCAAAGAATATTTTTTTTCCCGCTAAATTATATCAATCTTCATTTATTTAGACTGCAGGAGCAAGGGGTTTTCATTCACCTTCTCAGAGGATGAGGTTATTAAATGCAAATCGCCAAGTTAATGTCTGCAATTTTCAGCAATTTAACAATAGCTCTGCTTCGGATTTCAAGGTTGTGTGTAATCACAACAAGTGTTTTCCTTTAATTGACGTGGAGAATCAAAGGCGGCTCTTAGATGTCTGTTTCAGTCTTAAATCTAACAACTCGGTGTGCCAGGTATCGAACGTAACCTTTGATTTGTGTTTACAATTCCCTAAAGTCCTTTATTACGGTAATTACATGCCTTTAAAGATGCTGGAGCCTGATTGAATTGGTTCCATGTGATATGTTGTGAACTCCGTCGGTGCAGGTTTAGACTTGCCAATATTTAGTAGTATAGTATGTGGTGATTGTTAACATCCATAATATATATATATTTTTATTATTGTGCTGATTTTGTGAATAGGTATTTATTATTTAAGATAATTATGCTTTATTAATGAAACTTTATGAATACTATTGCATTTAAATAGCTAATAATTAGAAACTAAACAAAAGTATAATATTATTTTTATAATGTATTATAATTATTATAATGATTATATTAAAATGATCAATGTCTGTAACAAATGTAATTTCTTACTCTTAATCTTAATGCATTAACTATATATGTAATGATAAGAAGTTGTAAGGTGTTGCTTGCTGTATTTTATACTTTAATTAATTTGTTCGATTTATTTATTTATTTTTATCTCAAATTAATTTGTTTGATTTTTTTATCTCAATTTAATTTGTTAGATTTTTTTATCTAGAATTATTTTGATTGATTTTTTTAAATCTCAAATTACTTTGTTCGATTTTTTTTTTATCTCAAATTAATTTGTTTGTTTTTTTTATCTCAAATTAATTTGTTCGATTTTTTTTTTTTTTTTTTTTTTATTTATCTAGAATTAATTTGTTCGTTTTTTTATCTCAAATTAATTTGTTTGTTTTTTATCTCAAATAATTTGTTTGTTTTTTTATCTCAAATTAATTTGTTCGATTTTTATTTTTTTTAAATATAAAATAATTGTTTTTTAATTTAATATTTTAGTTTTTATCTAAACATTTGTGTTCAACAACGTTTTGCAGCTTATTACAATGTTATGGTAATAAATATAACGATAAAAGCTTCATCAATTATTGCAAAAAATGAAATCATCATATGCCTAGTGCAGGTTTATGCTTGTTTAAACCTTTATGTCACTTAATAGACATTTTTATGTTTGCTCATAATTCATTTAACAGAGAGTTCTCCAAAAAAATTTAAATAAATAAAAATAAACAACAAATTGATATTAACTTTCTTAGCCTCAGGCCATTTAAAATGGCATTTTTTTCTTGCAGCAGAACAGTAAAGACATTTTTTTTTTATTATTAAACAAGTCCTAAGTATTTCAAAAATGAATTCAGTGGGCACAAAACTTTGAGTGTCAAAAACCTGTGGTTCCTGACAATATACTGAGGTCTTATGAAGCAAGATCAGTATTTAGTCTGTGCAAGGAATTTACAACATAATTACATTTAATCCACATTCTTTTTTTTTTTTTTTGCATATTGCTTTCAATCTTAAAACCTCAATTATAGACAAAGGTTTTGTTAAAGGTTCTGTTTTTGACTCTTCTAAAGCATAAAAATACCATCATATGTTTGCAGATATTTAAGAAACATGCTAAGTGAACATTCTTGTTAATCTGGAAAACAATGCTGAAGTCAGATATTCTGCCTTGAAAATGTCTGTTACGTGCCGGAACGTCTGTCTTTGTTTTGGTTCTTATTATATTTCAGCACCACGGATTGCCTTGATGGAAAACTGCATATTTTATTCATTCAGTCACAAAGGCTCTTAAAGTATGCATCCACGACCGAAATGTGACCTCTGGCGGACAGTAACAGCCCCGAAATGAGACGCAGATTCACAGCCATTCATAAGCACAGAATAGTGCACTTATTGCACTCCAAGGAAATGGTAAGGTTTATAATCTAATTAATATATAATAAACCTCTTTAACATTATTAAATGTACATGCTGAATCACTTATATGTGTTGGCTTGCACTAAATCACAGTTCTAAATTTCAATTTCAAACGGTTTATTTTATTTTAAAGATCTGAGGTGAACTATCTGCTACTGCTTTCAGTAGTATGGTAATAAATGTCTTGTAAAATGACATTCAAACTCACATCATTAGCATTTAACACTGAATAAAGCACATGAGATGTACCTGAGGTGATTATTGTCAAAGTTTTCTGTTATCTGCAAGAAATAGAAGCCTTTTCTAAAATTTACATTTCTGGTGTTGGTTAGAACAAAAACTCCTTTTAATACTGAAAATATTCCTTCTATCACATGCCGTTGCTTTTATTTAGAACACGATTTAAATCAGTCTTTAGGCTCGATAGTCACGCTCCTGATGATGTCATCAATTTGGCAACCTGCACTTGTGTGTGTTTTGAACCAGGAGTGCAATACCTAGTTCATCCACTGGGTGTCAAAAACTTACATACTGCATCTTTATTAATAACTGTTTTAATCTTTATAATTAATTCTTGGTTCCTAAAACAGCTAAAATAAACAATTCTAGTGAATTTAAAAATATTTGACTGAACTGTTACATCTGCTAAAACATGTTCCCACACCTTCATGCATACAGTATAAACTAATTAAGCCACATAACAGTAAACAGTGTTGTATTTAATAATGTTTCATTATGCTGCTCTCAGATTTGAAAAGGTACACGCGTCGCTGTTACACAATCGCAAGTCAAACGAAATGTTCCTTTCCATCCCGACTGCTTCAACATGCAAATTAGCATTTGCCAGTGAACCAACAACATCCGAGAAATGACTTGAAAAATTGATGACCTCGGTACAAGCATTACATCTGAAACACCTCATTAGCCGCTTTCCTCTCACCAGAGTCTAGACTGTATTTGGGTTATGGAAACCTCTCTTTTTCTTTTTTTCGATTAAAAGGCCCAAATAGCTGTAATTATCTGGAAGAGTCATTAGCATGGTGTTTATCCAGGTAAAAGCCACAAGTTTTTTTTTGGTAAATATCTACAATATACAGGGGTCAACATAAATGAGTATACCCTCATGGATATTACATTTTTATTCATTCCTCAGTGAATATAGGTTATATGTTTTGGTGAAATTGATTTATTAATTGGATCCATTTATTAAAATAATATTTTAGTCACTGAACATCTTTAAAAATAGAAACATTTTACATTTAAATTCAAGTTAAATATTGGAAAAAAAATGATAAACTACAACATTTCAACAAAAATGTGATAAAGTTTTTGTTTCTCTTAAATGTTGCTCTTTTAATTTTTTTTAATTAAATATCATATACAGGCTGCACAGGGGCGCAGGGGGTAGGTTTGTGAGTGTGTGTGGATGTTTTCTGGTGATGGGTTGCGGCTGGAAGGGCAATCGCTGCGTAAAACATATGCTGGATAAGTTGGCGGTTCATTCTGCTGTAGCGACCCCTGATTAATAAAGGGACTAAGCTGAAAAGAAAATGAATAAATGAATATCATACACATTTGGGGGTGGCACGGTGGCTCAGTGGTTAGAAGGTCAAGCACAGCAAGAAGGTCTCGACTTTTTCTGTTTGGAGTTTGCATGTTCTCCCCGTGTTCGTGTGGGTTTCCTTCGGGTGCTCTGGTTTCCCTAAAGTCCAAAGACATGTGCTATAGGTGAATTAAGTAAACAAAATTAGCCATAGTGTATGCTTGTTTGTGTAAATGTGAGAGTGTATGGGTGTTTCCCAGTACTGGGTTGCAGCTGGAAGGACATCCGCTGCATAAAACATATGCTGGAATAGTTAGCGGTTCATTCCCCTGTGGTGACCACTGATAAATAAGGCACTAAGGGTGTTTTCACACCTGCTTTATTCAGTTCAGTTGAATCGCACTAGAGTTCATTTTCCCTCTTGGTGTGGTTCATTTGAGCACGTGTGAATGTAGCAAACGAACTCGAGTGCACACCAAAAGCGGACCAAAAAAACTTACCAAGACCTCCTTGAAGAGGTGGTCTCGGTACGCTTTCAACGAACATGATCCGAACCTAAACAGACCCAACCACAAAAAGAACTGCGCCTTTTTGGACTAATCCAGCTGCCGTCGTCCGATGCGCTGTCACATCTTATGGGGTGTGGAGGAAAAATATTTGTTGACAGCACTTTACCAACAATTCTAAACAGAGAGAAAGAGGGAAAAACATTACCTGATGGATCGTTGGTAATATTTCTGGAAGACGACCATGTTGCAGTTTAGCTAAATTAATTCATGCCTCCTCCTGAAGTTGCGCCTTCGCCGTTTGCAATGCATTAAAACATTGTTTATCAGCTGCAGCCGCGCTTCATTCTCGAAATGTAAAGTTTATCTAAAGTGACGTATACAAGCTATATAGTGTACTATGACCAGGGATACAATCAGCCAGCGCTGTCCTCCCTCCATAGTAAAAATCGACATTTTGGCCCAGTTTCACAAACAGAGCTTAGATTAAGCTAGGACTAGGTCTTAGTTAAATTAGGTTATTTAAGCCACATTTATTAAAATGGCCTTAGAAAAATATATTACTGGTGTGCACCTGGAGAAAAAAAATGACACTGATATATTTTAAGACATCTCAAAGCAAGTTATTTTGAGTTAAGACAACTCAAACATGCAATTTAATCTTGACTAGCCTTAAACCTTGTTTGTGAAACCGGGGTTTTGTGTCTGCCGGTTTGTTTACTTGCGAGAGTTCCATTGGCATTTTCCCGCACGTTAATTCTGACCAATCGAAAAGCAGTTTAGGAAATACGTTCAATAGCATCTGGCCAATGAGGGATGTGGATTTTGTCACATGACTGCATTTTGGTTCTTTTCACCTGGTTCGGACCAAAGCAATCAGTGTGGTGTGAAAAGGACCCCAAAACGGCAGAAAAATGCTACAATGTATCATTTGTTGCCCTTGGTCTGGACCAAATGAACCGAGCCACAGATGTGAAAGCACCCTAAGCCAAAGGAAAATGTATACAAATTTGGGTTTACTAATTTTGGCCCATTATCATATATTATTTTGTTAGATGAGCTCCAGATTTGGCTTCAGTAATGACTAGGCCCACACGGAATCTGCGCGCGCAGAATTCCGCAGATTTTCCACACAATTCTGCAGAATTCCGCAGATTTCCGCAGATTTTTAGCCCATCATTAATTCTGTTTATTTACTTGAGTAAATGTGTGTAAATCTGAATTTATTCAGTTTTTAAATTACACATATTTCACATATTAAGGTTTTAGTTATGAGACTTCCAAAATAATTCCGCAGAAATCGGCAGAGTTTTACCAAAATTCTCTGCAGAAATTGCAAAAAACATCCGCAGATTCCGTCTGTCCCTAGTAATGACTAATCTAATGTATATGCACAAACATAATATTGTAAAGCTTCCTATAGAAAATCTTAATTTAAATGAGAGATTTGTGAGGGGTGTACTCGTATATGTTGAGTACTGTATGAGTGATATTTTCCCTCCGTTTCCAGTTTCACTCAACAGAGATAAAAATCAAACATGGAAAGTTCAAACCATTGGCTTCCTCCCGCACGGCCTTTACCGTTGTTAATGCCCTCCGATGTAAATGACTGATAGTCTGGATTTGCTCTGCCCCTGAAGTACGTTGCAGCAGTGTATCGGCCACTTAATTCAGCCACTATGCCATGCTTCTAAGAGGGGAGATAAGCCAAGAGCGGCCAATTTCCTTCCGAGATGGGCAAGCTTTATTGATGGAGTGGACCACGCTAATGTTTTTAGCCTTCTGGGTGTCCATCTGTGAGCATTTTTCCAGTGTCATCACCACTCTGTTTAAGTAGCTCCAATGGCTTCTTCGGGCAAAGGGGAGATAATGCAGGCTATTTATCATGCAGGAATTCAATTTTGAGCCCACCATTCTCCTCATAAAAGAGTTACCAATCCATATATCAACCATTTAGTTGTCTGTTTTCATGAGCGGGAAATCATTTGTATGCATTTTATTTATTTATCGCACAGGTCGGATGGCCGGCGGGTGGGGGATGGGGTGTTTTGTTCGCCCATGGGGTGGAGGAGAAAGATAGTCAAGGCGAACAATTAACTAGGTTGGCAATGTCAGAGAGGAAGCAGAGAGGAATGCTGGGCTGTATACTTTCTTGTGCAGTATGGAGTTTGGATTGAATTCTTTTGGGGATGTTTGAATAGATATTTTTTTTCTGTGTGTGTGTGTGCATATGTTGGTTTGCTATGGTTATTTATTGTCTTCACCCCTCGTCTCACTATTCTATTTAGCCTGATTGTTTCCCTGCACTATATATACCAGTTTGTGTTTCTCATTGTCTGTTGTATGTGATCGAGCTTGAAGGCATGGCCATGGACGACAAGAAGGTAAACGCTGTGTTAAACTGGCCACAACACATCACCGTAAGAGAACTCCAAAGATTTCTGGGCTTTTCTAACTTCTATTGCTGGTTCATTAGGAACTTCAG
Organism: Danio kyathit; assembly: GCA_903798195.1. NCBI lineage: Eukaryota > Metazoa > Chordata > Actinopteri > Cypriniformes > Danionidae > Danio > Danio kyathit. The sequence continues at coordinate 45,756,552 of LR812538.1, read as the reverse complement.
CACATTAGCTGCTCCACTCACCTCTATGATAAAGAAGGAAAACAAACACCTGAAGTGGACAACAGGAGCAGTACAGGCAATTTAAGATCTTAAGTCACGATTTGAATCCGCACCCATTCTGTGTCATCCTAATACTGAACAACCATTTGCAGTAGAAGCAGATGCTTCAGACACTGAAATTGGGGCAATTTTCTTTCAAAAGCAAGGCTCATCTGCAAAACTCTGTCTATGTGCCTTTTTTCTTGCAAACTTAACTTAACAGAAATAAACAAACACAGGGTATAAACATTACAATAAGCCATGGTAACAATTAGGTATAATATTAATGTTAATAATGTTTAATAATATACTGTATGCAATTTAAGGCAAGATTATTAGCCCTCTTGAAAATGTTTTATTATTTTTCAAATATTTTTCAAGTGCTGTTTAATGGAGAGAATATTTTTAAACTTAACAGCTTTAACCAATTTATTGTAACTAAATTATTTTATCTTTGCCATGATAACAGTACATAATGTTTTACTGGTTATTTTGCAAGATACTAGTATTCAGCCTAAAGTGCAATTTAAAGACTTAACTAGGTTAATTAGTTTAACTATGCAAATTAGGCAAGCCATTGGACAACAGTGGTTTTGTTATGTAGCCAATAAAAATATATATTAGATTTTATTATAGAAATAAGACTTTTCTCCAGACTAAAAAAATAATTGGAAATATTGTGAAAAGTTGAGAGCCCTTGGAAAATATTTAAAAAATAATTAAAATATCAGAGGGCTAATAATTTTACCTTCAACAATAATTATTCGGACATTAACTAAGCTTATTATTTTTTCATATCATGCATTTTATTAATAGGGTGCCAAAATTAAATTATTAACTTAACCTCTTCTTTTGGGTGGGGGGGTGGGGTATAAATTGTATGCCGCCCGACATTGTCATCTTATTGGTGCTTATAATTTGTTGAATTTGATACTTAGACTCAGTAGTAGATTCAGTAGAGTTGTAATGTATCTTTGACAAAAAAATCTTTTGACTGTAGTTATTTTTTAATTGTCCTAAGACAAGAATGGGTGTTGATCAATAGATTTATGACAACTTTGATGAAAGGTTTTGATCTACTTCAAATGTTGACTATTGTATATTATTTATAGTTAGTGTGTGTGTGTGTGTATATATATATATATATATATATATATATATATATATATATATATATATATATATATATATATATATATAAAAATGTGCAGTGCGATTTGGCTGTATGTTGGCACTGGTGGGAGGTGTGCATTAGCTCGAGGTTGCAGGTCGAGTACCTTAGTGTCCCACCAATGATGATATACAGCCATATTGCATTGCTACGAGTGTGAGATTGCATTTTTAAAACAGTTTAACGGCATAATTGTGTATATAAAAAAGAGAATCAAACACGGAGAGTCTCAAAAATCCTTTTGTAAGTGGAACTACTTTCTTCCGCCATTCATTCACATCTGCAGCTGATCGTCAGAACTAGTGTTTGAATGATTCTCTTGTGTAATGTTTAAAATGATGACAAAACAGGTGATTTTGCTCACATTTTAAGATTATAAGGCTGAATGGCATGACATGCCATCAATCTACAGAGATTTCCCAGTATTTCTCTGTTGCAATCGGGATATCACAATAATTTACAGTGAAAAAGTCAGAATAAAGTAAACACTACCAGATCACTACAGTATAAATGCAGCACTACAACATACAAAAGAGAGAGATCGATTTACCTGTTCTGTAATTATTTGTTAGCTGTAGTTGGAAATGTACGGTGAAAAAAAATATTTTTTTTTTGTCGCCATCTTGTGGTGGAACCTCAACCGTCCTTTGCTCTGCTCAGTATGACAGGCTGATGGCCGCCAACGCGCTGAATTTCCGAAATTATAAATATTTAAAATAGGCACTATCCTTATAAATAAACTGCATAGTTGCAAACTAAACAATTACATTTTCGCCTAAAAAAGCCTCAAAAGTAAATTATATTGTCCAACAGCTGCAATATTCGTCAAACTGTAGTGAGTTTATTTATTTGCTGTCACTCTTTGTGGGCGGAGTAATACACAAGGGTGAAGAGGCTGTACAAGTGCTGGAATGAAACCAGTTCTTTCTCAGACTCTGCTCCTGGATTGTGGTGGGGAGGTGGATTTGTCGTGGCCACAGGTTCTTGTTTTACTCAGCATTTGCATTCCTAATGAGCTCTGTTGTTAAAGTACACTCTGCCCTCCGCTTGGGAGCCTGACCTCCAGTCACTGGGGCTTTACTCTTATATGATTAACGAGAGAACGATTCCGCCAGATCACACGAGTGTTCAAAAACACCTTTTGATGAAACCCTTTTGATGAAGGACTTATATTAATAGTGTCTAGTGTTTCATGTGGCTCTCCTGAGGGCTTCAGATTGAGGCACACACATGCCTTGGACAGACTCTGGTGTGTTTAGAGGACTAGCTATAGCTGTGCGCAGCTGTGATCCAGTCAAGGTCATGAGTCTGAAACGTGTTTCATGCATGTCCGACAGTAATTAATTGTACTGGGTACAGTGATGGCCTTCTCTCTACTGCTGCTCCTTATCAGCTTGTTAAGTCTGACGTCACGCGTCACAGTTTCTGGGTTTCTTATCAGAAGCCAAAAGTGAATACAAATGGCACTAATTTATGCTCACAGCATTCTGTATTACTGTTAAAAATCTTTGTGTTGTTTATACCCATGCCTATTCTCAGATGGTCATCAGCGATTCATATTTTGTAAATCATTAAAACATTGGTGTCTGGGATCCAGCAAGTCCAAAGACTTTAATGTGTGATACAGTATGACTAAATAGTGGTCACAAATGGCTATTAGGATTGAGTTTTCTTAATTCAAGTGAGTAGAGGCTCTGTCACAGTATTCTGAATATTAATCAAAAATCGATAGAATTGAAAGAAAGCCAGCATCATGCGTTATATTACTGTATGTTTTGCATATCGTCTTTCTGAGGGGCCATTTACACTACCGTTGTTATGATTACCAGCGATGTAACCCTTGCATATCGCTAGAGGACACTCCCTGTCATTCACATGAACTACATATCCCATCCTGCACTACACACACACATCTGAATCTCGTGAAGACTGATTCCTTGGACTATATGTACATCACACACACGCACACACATCCATTGCTAAGTCTTGTTTACAGCGTGTACATTTCATAGTGTTTTCCTTGTCTTGCCTTAGCATGTTTTTGACCCTGTGTTTGTTTACTGTTTATGTTGTTCTGCTGCCTCCCTCAACCATTCGCCTGTGACTTCGACTACTCTGTTGGCAGGGACAGTTTGTCCCTGTTTTTACCTTGCCTGCCTGACTAATCTTAAAAAATCTGCATTTGGACACGCACGTCTGTTGCCAACCCCAGTCATTGTTACAACAATGCTTTCAACCAAAAATGGGAATTTGATACATTTTGCCTGTCGGTTTACATGTTTTTTTTTTTGGGTCAAATTTTAAAAATGCTACCGTTGTCGTGTCTGTGTAAATGCCTGAAAATGAATGTTTTTGAAAACAATAGCATCATGTGTGTGCATAGTACACGTATATTTACTTAGTACACATGTTGCTCAAAATTATTTTAAGAAGTTAATCAGGTTTTAACTGCGTTTTTTTTAATTATACTAAGTTTAACTTAATATTTTTGGTCATTTTTATTGATATAAGTTCAGATGACTAAAAAGTTAATTTGATTCAACTAAAAAAAATGTTAGTCAGCAATGTATTTTTTTTTACAGTGTATGTGTTTAGGGGTGGGTAGATTAAAGGCAAGTGCAAACAAACTTAAACAAAAATGGCGGAGTACGTGGTAGTGTTGTTGTTATCCACAGCAAAGTGTTGATATATGCATCTTACACGCATGGTAAATCATAGACACAATTGATAAGCCACTCGTCATCACTTTCCCACAGTTACTGTTTACTAACAAGGTGACATCTTGTTAGTGTATGTTTTCCATATCGTCTTTCTGAGGGGCCATTTACACTACAATTGTTATGATTACTCACTAATTGCTGGACACTCCCTGTCATTCACATGAACTATACAGTATATCCCATCCTGCACTACACACACACAGCTGAATCTCGCGAAGTCTGATTCCTTGGACTATATATACATCACACACATGTACACACATCCATTGCTAAGTCTTGCTTACAGAGTGTACATTTCATAGTGTTTTCCTTGACTTGCCTTAGCGTGTTTTTGAGCCTGTGTTTGTTTACTGTTTATGTTGTTTTGCTGCCTGCATCCACCATTCGCCTTTGACTTCGACTACTCTGTTGGCAGGGACCATTTATCCCTGCTTGAACCTTGCCTGCCTGACTAATCTTAAAAAAAAACTGCATTTGGATTTTCACCTCTGTTGCCAACCCATCATTGTTACACTTTTTATATATTTTGCTTGTTGGTTTACATGTTATTTTTGGGTCTAATTTTGAAAATGCTACCGTTGTCAAGTCTGTATAAATGCCTGGAAATATGTGTGCATATACACTGTAAAAAAAAAAAATAATTCAACTATTTTTTTTGTAAGTTTGTAAGTATAACTTAATATTTGAGTCAATTTGATTGATGTAAGTTGAGATGACTAGAAAAGTTAATTTGATTCAACAAAAAAAAAATGTTAGGCAGCAATATTTTTTTTACAGTGTATGTGTTTAGGGGAGTGCAAATTAAAGGCAAGCGCAAACAAACATGAACAAAAATGACGGAGTACGTGGTAGTGCTGTTGTTATCCACTGTGTGGATATACCATAGATTGTAAAAGACATGGACGTACTATCCGTGACATCACCCATAGATTTCTAAAGATAGCAAATGAAGCTACAAGTGGGGGTGGCCAACCCGCACCATTTTGTTCTACGTCATTGCTCCAACCGGGGGTAACCAAACAAGGGCAAAGAGGTGGAGTGTGAGTAGAGTTACCGATTCCTGCTAGCATTTTGCTTAGACAGGATTTTCTTCGGGAGAAACGCTTAATACTTCATTACGTGCGACTCGTTTGTGTTCTGACCACATGAGCTTGGTTGTGTACTATATCAATAAAGTGTTTAGTCATTTAAAAATACTGCTGTAATACGTTGAGCCACTAAACAATGTTCTTATGATGTTTTTCTACAGGAGGAAAACTCAAATTACTTCAAATATAGTCTATGTTAGTAAATGCAAGGCTATTTATGAAATCCAGGCATAAAACTATATGACAACGTTTCGGATGACTGTTCTAGAGCCTACAGCTAATCAATCTGTCAGATTCTGGAGTGCATTACAGGTCTAAAGAAAAATATAAATGATCTTAAAACAAATACATTTATAGAGATGGTATAAGTATATAAGAATTTCACTTACCTGGGAAATGGAGGCCACGTGAATGGTTTGTGAGCACAATTAAGTGCACAGCATGCCATATCATCTGATAACTGTAAGAATTCCAAAAAGCAACTGACTGTGTAAAGCCACATAAAACAAAACAAAAATACAATGTATATGCCGAGTTCAGCGGCTAATCAGCCGGAATCAGCTGAGGTGAAGTAACGGCGACCAGCGAGAGCTAACTGTCACTCAAGTGGCCACAGCCTTAATTATGCAGACTTAATATAAGTTAATATAAACGAAATGGATGAGTTCTAAAAAAATTCACCCCCTCATAGTTGTCATGAAGGGTAATGTTAGCTGTATGTACCAAAATCGTTCTTTGTACCAGACTGTAAACACCTTTTTTTTTCTGCTGTAAAGTTGGCCATTTTAACAGTGGAATTTCAATGAATTGCAGTTTCAGTTACTTTTGTATTAGCTTCATGAGTGAGAGCGGGAGGTTGCCACTTGGGATATACAGTTGAAACCAGAAGTTTACATACACTGTATAAAAAGGCACATAACCATTTAAAAAAAGTCAGATGTTAATGTGACTAAACTTTTTCTCTTTTAGGTAAGTTAGGTTTATCAAATTTGTTTTTGTTATGCTTAATAGCAGAATAATGAGTGAGATATTTTTTGAGAAATTGTTATAACTTTTCTTGAAAGTCAAGTTTACATACAATAAGATTATTATGCCTCTGAAAAAGCTCAGATGGTGGTGTCAAGGTTTTGGAAGTTTCTGATTGGCTAATTGACAACATTTGAGTTAATTGGAGGCACAACTGTAGAATAGTATTTAAGGAAAACCTCAAACACACTGCTTCCTTGTGTGACAACATGGGAAAATCAACAAAAAATTTTTCAAGATTACAATTTGCTAAATTACACTGGGAAAAAGAATAAGTTTTGGAGACATGTCCTGTGGTCTGATGGAACTGAGATTGAACTGTTTGGCCATAATGACCAGTGTTATATTTGGAGGACAAAGGGGAAAGCTTACAAACCTAGGAACACCATCCCAACTGTGAAGTATGGGGGCGGCAGCATCATGTTGTGGGGCTGTTTTGCAGTGACTGGTCCACTTCACAGCATAGGTGGCATCATGAAGAAAGAACATTATGTAGAAATACTGAAGCAACATCTCAAGACATCAGCCATGAAATTATAACTTAGCCACAGATGGGTCTTCCATACAGACCATGACCCTAAGCATACTGCCAAATTAGTTAAAATGTACTTTAAAGGTGCTGTATGTAAGTTTTTGACTCTTCTAAAGCATAAAAATACCATAATATGTGTGCAGATATTTAAGAAACATCCCAACTGAACATACTTGTTTAACTGAAAAACAATGCTGAAGTCAGATATTCTGCTTTGAAAATGGGTTTTCCGTGCCGGAACGCTGTCTTTGTTTAGATAAATTTCATATGCACGATGCCAGTTTAGCCAATTATATTTTAGCACCCTGGGTTGCCTTGTTGGAAAACAGCGTATTTCATTCATTCATTCAGAAAGACTCTGAAAGCATGCGTCTGTGACCAAAAAGAACAGTATGGGAGACAGATTCAGTTCCACATGAGGTTATTAATTAGCAAATTACATAAATATTACGAACGTAAACATTAGGTGAGCAGGTTACATTGTAACCGCGTGTCCTAACAACACGCTGTGACGAGAGAGGCAGTGATCAGCTATTTGGCTGTTTGCACCAGACGAGACACGGCAGAAATGTAAATACAGCCTTTCAGAAGCACAGAATATGCACTCGCTCACGAAACGGTAAGGTTTAGAATCTATTTAATACATGTTAACCCACTTTAACATCAATGTAGATGCTGAATCACTCATATGTGTTTAGTTCTAAAGTTCAATTTCAGATGCTTTATTGTATTTTCCAGATCTGAGGTGAACTTTCTGCTTTCAGTATATGGCAACAAATGCCATGTAAAATGCATTCAAACTCGCATTGTTAGCATTTAGCACAGAATAAAGCACACAAGGCTTACATGAGGTGATCTAGCTGTCATAGGTTTCTGTTGTTCAGCTGTGAGAAATAGAAGCCATTTCTAATATATCAATTCGATTTGGTTAGGACAAAAACTCCTTTTAATATGGAAAATATTCCCTCTATCGCGTGTCGTTGCTTTTATTTAGAACACAGTTTAAATCACTCGCTCCTGTACACAATCTGGCATCCCAGCGTACTTTTATTATGATCCAGGAGTGCAATACCTAGTTCAACCACTGGGTGTCAAACTTACATACTGCACCTTTAAGGACAACAGAGTGAATTTCTTAGAGTGGCCATCACAAAGCCCTTAACTCAATCCTATAGAAAATTTGTGGGCAGAGTTTGCAGAGCTTGTGCAAGCAAGACAGCCTACAAACCTGACTCAGTTACACCAATTCTGTCAGGAGAAAAGGGCAAAAATTCCTTCAAACTATTGTGAGAATCTTGTGGAAGGATACACAAAACATTTGACCAAAGTTATACAGTTTAAAAGCAAAGCTAAAAAAATACCAAGGAAATGTATGTAAACTTTTGACTGTCTAGAAATTAATTAAAAATTCTCTCATTATTCTGGCATTTAGCAAACGTAAATCATTTAGGTAATCCTAACGGACCTAAAATAGTAAACATTTAGTAGGATTTACCATCAGACATTTCTTAAAAAATGGTTATGTTCCCTTTTTAAGTGTATGTAAACTTCTGGTTTCAACTGTATGCATCTTACACACTTGGCAAATCTTACATAGACACAAACGATGAGCCGTACTTCATCACTTTCCTACAGTTACTGTTTACTGACAAGGTGACATCGCCAATACTGCATATTTGCCTGTTTTTGTGGATATGTGTAAAATGTGTAAACATGTAGATGTGAAACTTTTTAAAAATGCAAGTTAAAAGCATTTTTTGGCTACAATGTTGTCATGTAAATGTATCCAAAAAGAGCTCCCTGACACTCTGTGTGTTATTGTAAATACAAATGTAGTCATTAAATCTGCACATGGCAGTAATGTGAATTTGACGGCTTGAATTTGTCAAAGTCATAATCACCAGCGGGACTTCTAAAGTGTGTGATCGCTGGCCTCACTGTGCCTTCATGTGCAGTCATTATTTTAATTGTGCTATTCTCCCGGTCTGTGTAATTCATAAGCGGCTAGTTATAATCAATAATATTTATTGGACAGAACAATTAGAGGACTAAGTACATTTTCTATAAAGATAACAGGCTTGTGATACTTGTTAAATGTTTTGCGTAAAGGTTTACACTTCAGAAGAGAGGAACTGGAGCATCAGCTCATTAGCATTTAAAGGGCCAAACACACAAAAAAAGATGTGTTATTTCTCATACTTTAAAAGTGGCAATTTCAACAAGCTATAAAAAAGATTTGAACTTCACATACACACTCACAGACATCAGATGCAGAGGGATATCTGAGGCTTATTTTAGATCTTGTAAAAAACCCATAAAAAGCAAATAGATCTCGGCAGAGTTGGCAACATTATGAAGCCGCAGATGTGCCAATAGTTTTCCTATTACTTGATAGAGCTTCAAGTCGAATTGCATCGATCACTGTTCATCTTTCCTGTTTTCCCCTCTGTGATGGAATGGCAGATAAGATGATTTACATTTTTAAGGTTACTTTTTTCCTCATGAGTGATTCCATCTATTTGCCTGCCAATAAAACACATCAGAGCAGAGGAAGTCTTCATCTAATGACGAACCCCCTAATGCTGTATAAATAACGCTGATTGAAGGGAAGTGTGTATATGTGTGTGTGTGTGTGTGTGTGTGTGTGTGTTTTCAACAATGATTGTCAGCTTTAGTTTTGGTGATACAATCCACACTATCTGCAATATCAGTAGGAATACATTTAAGTGTGTTATGCACCTTTGTGGCCCCATTTACACTGATACGTTTTAGTTTTAAAATGGCATTTTAGAATGAAAACGATCCACGTCCACACTGGCGTTTCATCTAGCGTTTCTGAAAAGCTCTCCATCCACACTACACCTTTGAAAATGGACATCACGTGACCACACTGTAACAGTGATGTGGGAAAGTGTTTTATCCCCCCAAAAAAGAGAGATACAAAATTGCCATTTGTTTTAAATTTACCTTGGGCTCCAGACAGAAATATCTGTCAAATTATTATTGTTATTTTTTAAAGAAATGAAAAAAGTATACCACGGCTAGCTCTTACCACCAGTTACAAATATTAAACACAAATAAATAAACAATGTAAATTAGAAATAACTCTGAGACAAATGTTGCATCCGTTTTCTCCCTACTGCTCTATCTTCGTTTTGGAAGAATCCCCCCTTCCACCCCATCTCCTCCTTTTCCTCCCTTTAATAGGGGGAGCTCTCGAGACCTACCTGATCTCGGATCCCCTGATATGCTTATTGAGTGGGCGGGAGCCTCGGGCTCAAGTATCTCCGAGCTCAGGGTTCTCTCCCGGGACAGCATGCCAAACCTGCTTAAATGCTAAGCATATCTAAGTGGGAACTCTTGAAATCCTTAATTTTGAGCCCTGAAAATCATGTGAAACTGATTGCATTGCGACACAACCCATTTGCTCATGCACACCAAGCAAGCTAATACACAATACACACAAGAAGTTAAATGAATGAGAAGGCATGTGGACATCTAAATCAAGTCATTTTAGCATGTCAAAGTCAAATTTATGCATATAAAATATATTTTACCAACAAGAAATGTGTGGCTAGTGAAAATGACGAGTGGCTAGTAACGGTGGAAACCTACTAGCCACTACACCACAGTGACTGGTGATCACAAAAGTTAATGTCAAACCCTGGATATAATCTACATACACACACACACACACACACACACACACACACACACACACACACACACACACACGCACACATGCACACATTTATTTATATAGAATTTTTATTTTAATTTAACTGCCTATAAAAATAGCCTATAAAAATAATAATTCTAATAATTTTAGAAGATTCATTGTAAATCCAATTGGCTCAAATGATTTTTTAACAATAAAATGTTCATAATTCAATATATAATCTCTACACGCCAGTCTAATCTTACACCATTTTGTTTTCTAGTAAACTGATCTTGTTTTAAGGCCAGTTCAGATATTTTTATGGAAAAACAAGACAAAAGAAACTGATTAAACAACGATTTTTGAAGTGAAACCAGAGAATGTTTTAGGCCATCTGAGCATCAGCTTTCTATACTGATTTATACCGCAAGTCCAGTGTATCCCGAGGCCCGTCTCACTTTCGAATTGTCCTCTTTTGGCTCTCAGTTTGAAGCTCTGCGTGAGGGAATTAAGGACCGAAATCAATTTGAGCACTGCCATTTCCCCCTCAAGTGGCTTATTAGAACATTACGCCACTGCCTGAGATTATTGATTCCAATCAAATCTGTTAGCTTCATTAGCTGATAGCTTCGCCTGTTGAGACAGATGAAAGATCAGTGGAAATGGCAGGCCGATGTTACGATTTTGGTTGTTTCAGATCGCATTACATTTTAACATCTAAATGCCAGCGAGGCTTTTTGTGTCGAAATAGCAGCATATTTTTTCTCGGGCAGGGGTTTTTGAGATAGCAAAAGCTTTTTAGATGATTAGAGTTTGGATGGAAAGAGAGCGAGCAGGAGCCAGAGACCTGTGCGATGCATTTAATCTCATAAAGTAATGCGCTGTGCTCACATTCAGCAATCAGCTCATCATGGTGGGCTGAAGTAGCTGACACCATGACACGTGAAGGGTGAAATCACAGTAGCAATAACTCTGTTCTGATCTTTGTGCTTTGCTGGCTCAAGAGGGGAAAGAATGCCTGCAGCACACATTGCTTTCCTTGAGAGCTGCTACTACTAGTCTTGTAATGGATAAGGGAATGAGTCTTTTCTGCTTTTTCATTTTCTGATAGCAGATACTCTTAATAGTAATATAGTGACCCATGCATGGTGCAGTGATGGTAATATTTAAAAGGGCGATGTGTAGAATTCAGAAAACCTTGTTATTAGCTGCACCGGTAGCTGTTAAGTGAACTGCAGACAGCAACTTATTGCTGGTATTCACATGTATTGCTGATGTAACATGCAAGAGACTGAATGTAATTCAATGGCCTGATATACTCCCTGCAAATATCTTTTTTTATTCATTGTTCATAAGCTAAAATATGCTGGAAAAACTTTGATTAGGGATATGCCGACACTTAATCTCTAGATTACACACTAGATTACTCTATTTGTGTATTTCTTTCTTTCTTATTATTCCTTTTAAACCTGTTTTAACACGTTCATTCATTCATTCATTCATTTTCCTTCCTTCATATGTTTTACGCAGCAGATGCCCTTCGAGCCACAACACACATACACTCTCGCATTCACACACACTCATACACTATGGTCAATTTAGTTAATCCAATTCACTTATATCGCATGTCTTTGGGCCCTATTTTAACGATCTAGGCGCAAAGTCCAAAGCACACGGCGCAAAAGCATTAAGGGCGTGTCAGAATCCACTTTTGCTATTTTAAGGATGGAAAATTCCGCTTTGCGCCGCAGCACATGGTCTAACAGGGTTGAGCTTTTTCTCTTAATGAGTTATAGTTTTGAGAATAAACCAATCACAGTCTCATCTCCCATTTCCTTTAAGAGTCAGTTGCATCGCACCATAGCGCATTTGCTATTTACATGGCGGACTTTGTAAGTGGAAAAACTGAACGCTTCACTAGCGAAAAAACAATTAAACAGACCATCTGCAGCGTGAGAATGAGAAAATGAGCCTCCTCATTTTTTTAATTTCACTTTCACTCTCGTGGATAAGGAAACGTGTTGTACGCACAGACATCCATTAGCCCATACATAATTAATTTAGTTTGTTATGTGCAAAGATTTGTTTCAAAACTACTTCTAAATTCAATTCTAATTTCCAGCAAACTAATAAATGAACAATAATAAAGAAGTTATATCCAAATACACATGCTATGCCCTTTATGGTCTAAAAGCTGACAGGTGAGCAAATCTAAGCTTGTTTTTAATAAAACAAATATAATTATGCATATTATAAATACTACTACTACTAATAATAACATTATACAAAAGCAATTTGTCATGAATAAACTGAAAAAGCCCCCGAAGATGAAGAAGGCATGAAGGCAGTAGTTTTTATATTTATGTAGGCTAGAGAGTAATAATTTTGTAATATTTTAATCCTTTAATTCTTTTTTATTTGTAAAAATATTTGCGTATTGCTCTACATCCTGTGTGTATTAAGCAATGTTTAAGCGAGGCGCACATCTAACGTGCTCTGCGCTGGACTTTAGACCTCCTATAAGCTGGTCTATTAAACAGTCTATTCTAGTTTCTCAAAATAGCAATGCGCCAGCAATGCACCTCAACACACCTCCTTTTTTAGACCAGAACGCCCACGGGCGCAAATATGATTGCTAATGCATTTGCTATTTAAACAGAAACTAGCAAACAACAATTGCGTTGCGCCTTGCGCCGAATTGCGCCAGGTGTATGATAGGGCCCTTTGACTGAGGGGGAAACCCATGCTAACACAGGGAGAACAGGCAAACTCCACACAGAAATGCCAACTGGCTCTTACTCTTGTTTATGTAAAGCACTTTGTATTACCATCGTGTGTGAAATGTGCTCTATATAAACCTGCCTTGGCTTGCCTTAATCAAAGATTGATTCATTATTGAAGATCTTTTAAATTGATAACACCTTATCTAATCGCAATTAAGCATTAGGGGTGGGCCATACTGCTAAATTCATACCTGTCAACATTAGGATGTAAAAATAAGGCATATCCTTAGACTGCGTGCATGTGTTAAGCTTATATAGGACTGTCAGTGTGATGTGAACAAACCACTAGGGTTGGGCGATGTCAACCAATTTGGCATCGTACAATGTCTAATGTGAAACATCGCATTGGACGATGGCATCATCGTCATAGGCGTCGGTAAATTAATTATTCATGAATAATTAATTAATTCATAACAAATTAATTATTTGTAGCCTACTGTTTCAACTACCTGACCCGCATGGTCTTTGTTTTACCCACAACCAAATCATAAATTAATAAAGATAAGTTACACACAAATTACCACCTGTCAATCACTTTTTCCGCGGGACTCTGGCATGAATAGGCAGAGTGATCTGTGTCGTTATAATGGCTTCGACAAACTTGGTTGGTAAAAAAGTGCACAACCAACAGTATCTGAGGGTTTTGCAAAAATTACTAAGTACAAGCGTAAAAACGAAAGATTGAAGCAGTGTACTGATGCTGTGACACGTTACATGATAGATTCAAAACACTGAAGAGTCATTAGATAGAGACAACATTAATTAAATATCACCTCTAACAACTATAGTGAGACTCGATCCAGCGATACATCTTTGGTAAACTGTCCGACGTTCACTACTCAAAGCATCTGCTGAGCTGGAGTATGTGTGTGTGTCTGTGTGTGGTCACGTGATGTGCGTTTTCATCAAGTGGTACTCGTATAGTATGGACGGAGGGCTGTTCAGAAATGCTGAATAAAACACCAGCGTGGGCGTGGATTTTTTCTGTTCTAAAGTGCCATTTTAAAACTAAGACGTATTAGTGTAAACGGGGCCTAACTGTGTATTTTTTGCGAGCGGTTTGCAAAAGGGGGCGGGGCGGAGGATTGCGATGCCGGCTCAGCATTGTGACATCTATCGGCCATCAGTGATGGACTATGGCATCGTCTATCGACCCAACCCTAAAAACCACTCAAATTTGAAGACAGAAGAGATGAGGTGACATAATCAGACAAACGACCAGGGGCCTCATGTATCAATGCTGCGTACACAAAAAAAAACTTTGCGTATGCCAGATTTCACGCTCACGTTTGGATTTACTAACGATGAAATTAACGTGAGAATGTGCGTTGGTCCACTCCAACTTCATGTCTGGCGTACGTGCATTTCTTTTGTGTGTTTGTTTTATTTCCATCGGCGACTCCTAGAGGCAATTATGTTAAATTGCACACTACAAAGTATCTTTGAGCCGTGCAATGCCAGCTGTATGGGACGGGATCATCCGCATGTCTAGCAGGTATATAAGGTATACATTGGTTTTCCCAATATAATCAGAGCGATCGACTGCACTCACATTTGCATACGTGAATCGGAAACATTTGCATTCAATAAATGTGCAAATAATATGTGATGCTCAAATGTGCTTAACAAATATTGTAGCAAGGTGGCCTTGGTCAACCCATGATTAATTCATCTTCACAAACAGCATGGTTGGGATGAGGCTCCAAGGTGGCAGGCACTCGGTCAGTTGTAGAGCGGGCGATTGGGCATCTGAAATGCCGGTGGCGCTGCCTTGATAAGAGCGGAGGGGTGCTGCTATACTGCCCTAACAAAGTGTTCCTCTAATATATCTGTGCTGCTCACAGACACGGATACTACTCCAGACAGTAAAGTGTCGCCCACAATTGAGCTGTTCTCCTCTTAATCGGCACCTTTACATCGGACCATTTATTTTTTAATTCACTCACAGTGCGATGTTCAGACCCCACTGCGTTAACCCCATCAGCTACACTCTCCCACTCTTTTTTTTGTTTTTTGTTTTGTTATTAATTCCGGAGGACAAACTTGCAAATAACACAGTTTTTCTCCGGTCTACCTCCGATAGGAGCACCTCCAATTCACATTCTGTGAAGTTTCTCTTTTTGTTTGCTTTTACCATTGCTTTTTAATTTGGTTTTGCCAAAGTAGAGTCATTACCATATTTATTAGGGAGAGGAGGCAGGGAGGGGTTTTGCACTCGTCCACGTGCACTCAATTTCACGTTAATTCAGATAAACACATCTGAATTTTCTACTGCGTACGCACATTTACAGCTTTGTCCCTACGCAATGTTTTAGTATGAATTTAAAGCAAGTCTTTGTACATGAGGCCCCTGGTAAACAAGAAATTATATTCTGTTTCTTATATCATTGTTTGTAGTGTGATCAGCGCTTGGTGTAGTTGTAGATGAGTTTAGAAGCAACTCGTAACATTTTAATAATATTTTGGCAAATTTCAACAATATTGTTGTGTTGTGTTGCATGCTCAGATCATTAATTATTTGAAATAGATTAATATATCATCTAACTCAAATGGTGCATTTATCTCATGAACTAGTAATATAAAAATCGTGAAATTGTAACCGTGTGAGGTACAAAAAAACTTATGAATTGGGCTAATAATTAAACGGCATATCATTCATGTGTAAAAGTTGACACAAATCGAAATGCATTTGTCACCATGCATACACTTTTGGGTGAAAGAGTTGTTGGTTAGCGCACTAGCACATGCTAATCTCTTGGTATTTCTAGACAAACTCAAAATTCCCACCATAGATGCTGTTGTTGGTGCCCTATGTGTTAAAGATTTAATTCAACTGGTAAAAGTCAATGGCTTTAAATAAGTGAATAGTTAATAGGATAATCATCTCACGAACAATGCCTAACTGCGACCACATGGGAAATGGAATATGTTAGCATTCACAATGACTGGGTGGAATTACACAACAATTAGCATCCGAGCAATGATTGGCAAGTTTAAAATGGCACACGGCTGTAATTAAAATGCAACCAAAGCCGAGACTCCAGAGTCCTGTTTGTGAGCGGCATCACTTTACTCTGCTCCAAGTTCATGGCTGTGTTACCTTACGCCACTTTCCAGCAAAGCGAATGAAAAGAATATATACGGCTCCCATCCTCTAACATTACCTGAAGGAAATGACTTGGGAGACGAGGAGAGGAATACTGTATTTCTTCATTCTATTTTCCGTCCACTTTTTTTTTATTGAATTTGCAGAGAATTTGCAGTACACTGATAGCCTAGTGCTGCAGACTGCTGATAGCAACCAGTCAATGCATTTCCCTGAAAACATGGCTCTTGTTTGTCGAATGATGCTGTTTAAGCTACGTAATTTTGCCTTGCTTTTGATTCTTTTGACATTTAAGAGACAAAATTGAGGATTGGCTGACTGCCTTAATGTTCTGTCTGATCGATGACAGGGTCAGATGATTGATGAATCAAGCAATCAGCGAGTCTCTCCCGTGGACTTGTGGACGACGCAGGCGATCAATTCCTCTCCCAATGGAGTGATATCATTAAGCCTCAGGAAGTTTCGATAACAGTCTCTGCAGGATCCTTCTGCCCGGACCTAGGAATATATTTGACCTAGGAAAGGGGCTGTTAACTTTTCCAAAGTCAAGACACAATAGCTCTACTTTGCCAAGGCCCCAGGGCACAATATTACTTCTTCGCAATTTTCAAACCCAGGGTCCCAAAGCACTTTTGTGGAAAATGCACCCATTTTCAGGGCTTCTCTCATAATTAAAGTCGACTGCCACTTTGCTAGATTTTTTTTTCTTCTCTTTTTTTTTTTTGGCTTTGTTTCGCTTTAATCTATTGCACTTTTTTCATCCTCTCTTAGAAAAGGTCAGAAAATGATCGGCGCTTAAATCCCAGGCGTACACAGAGATCAGAGATGAGCTACTATAATCTCCTCTCCTTTATGACAACGGACATTTTTCAGCTTTGATATCAGATAGGTGTTGACCTTTGTATGCCCCGTCTGTGTCACTTTTAGTTAAAGCTAGTCTCAAAGGAAGTGCAACTAAATTGGTGTTTGGTAACGTTTAGCATTTTTGCTAGTTAGGTAGGGCTGCTCGATTATGGGAAAAATCATAATCACAATTATTTTGGTCATAATTTTAATCACGAATATTCAAAACAATATACAGTTGAAATTATTATTTGTCCTCCTGTGAATTTTTTTTTTTTATGAATCTTATATTTATATTAAATTTTATATCTTAATTGTTTTATTTTGGCTAGAATAAAAACAGGTTTAAACATTTTGAAGCCTATTTTAAGATCAATATCATTAGCTCCCTTAAGCAATATATTTTTTGATTGTCTGCAGAAGAAACTACTGTTATACAATGTCTTGCCTAATTACCCTAATTCAGCCTTTGAATGTCACTTTAAGCTGAATGCTTGTATCTTGAAAAATATCTAGACGAATATTATGTACTGTCATCATAGCAAAGATAAAAGAAATCAGTTATTAGAAAATAGAATTATAAAATCTATTATGTTTAGAAATGGGTTAAAAAACATCTCTCCGTTAAACAGAAATTGGGGGGGGGGGGTATAAAGGGCCACTAATAATTCAGGAGGGCTAATAATTCTGACTTCAACTGTATATATATAGTTATGTTCCTCCTGTAAATAAGGAAAGGGAAATAAATACAACAGAATAAAAATATTAAGCAAACTGTGCTTTAAGCATCTTCACTGTAAGAAAAAAGCTTTAATTAGCTACAAAAGTTCTTCAGTCAAGAGCAGTGAGTGATTTTGTCCTTTTGTTGTTTGATTAAAGATAAAAACAGTCAGCAGCAGGAATATTGCGCACTGTCACTTTAAGAGCAGTACGGTTCTGATTTATGGTTTCACTTTCACATGTCTTTTGATTCTCAACTCGTTTGTTTATTACATAAAGTACTACATTTATTACATTACATCACTAAACACCGCATTTTGACAGAAATTTGCATGTATTTGACCATTGAAGCACTCACATTAAGATGACTTCAGATGTGTGTGCTCTGCTCGTCTCTGAGGCTGAGCGCACACACACACAACAGCACGCGATCTCTTTCGCGCTTTTGAAAACATGAATGGTTCGAATGCACATCAATGATTGATGCACATCCCATGCTGCAAAAGTTACATTACAGTACATGCTTTTAGTCATTTTCACGTGAAACTGAGCTTTGCAGAGCAACAAATGTGTACAACTGGAAAGGGGGCGGTATATGATGCAATAATCGTTTTATCTCAAATAATGTTTTTTCGTAATTGTTAGAAGCCAAAATCGAAATTGAAACTGAATTTCCATTAATTACACCGCTCTAGTTCAAGGGACAAATTTAGTAATAAATTAAACCATTTCAGACTTTTGGGGTTAAAAATATACTGTTTTACTAAAGACGGCTGAGCTTATTTTATATACTTTTGTAGGAGTTTCCCTTTTAGAACTTTCCACACTTAAACAGTGCTTTTGATGATTGTTTGTTCTGCTGATATGTTTTCTAATTTGCTTATTTAGTAATTATAATTATTATATTTTATTAGTGATGCATTTTCTTCCCCAAATACTGTAAGTTAAATTGCATTGAGTTTGAAGGGTGTCCGTGGGGTCTTAAAAAGTATTAAAAGTTAATTAATGCTATTTCTCAAGGTATTAAATTTGATATCATTTTTGATTAGGCAGTGTGGTTGTATGCTAATGTTTGCCTGAAATAAATCTGCGAATATCAGGATGCTGTGTAGTTTATGAAATCGATAAAATCCTACTAGATTTGACATCATGCTGCTGTGTTTACTGCATTAACCAAGACAACACCATTATTTCTGCAGTTCTATAGGCACAAAACGGCTGAATTAGCTAGATTTAATAGATTTTTATTCAGTATATGAATAATGTTTTAGTTTTGGATTAGTTTCTTACATTAATACTTAGTAAATATACTGTAAGTTAAAATCTCGCCAGTGTTTTCAGTTGAAACCTAAAGTGGTTTTAAGGTCTTAAAATGTATGGAAAGTGTCTTAAAAAGGTCTTAAAAGATATTGAATATACTCTGGGTTGGATAGGACACAGTGTAGGAGAATTTCTGAGAAAATTTCTGTAAAATTTTACTGAGGCCAAACTTTTAAATGCCAACATATATTCCTGAAAGTCAATTAAATTAACTTTAAAGAGATTCATTCATTTATTCATTTTCCTTCGGCTTTAGTCCCTGTATTCATCAGGGCTCGCCACAGTGCAATAAACCGCCAACTTATCCACCCTATGTTTTACACAGCGGATGCCCTTCCAGCTGCAACCCAGTACTGGGATACACCCATGCACTTACATTCACACACAAACACTACGGACAATTTAGCTTACCCAATTCACATATAGAGCATGTCTTTGGACTGTGGGGGAAGCCAGAGCACCCGGAGAAAACCCACATGAACACAGGGGAAACATGCAAACGCCAACTGACTCAGCCGGGGCTCCAACCAGCAACCTTCCTGCTGTGAGGCAACAGTGCTAACCACTGAGCCACCGTGTCACCATTTAAGGAGTATCACATACTCTATGCTTACATATGCTTTCATTTATGGAATGAAAAAAATAAACATTAGGAAATTAACTTCTGTTTTACTAAAGACAACTTTATTTTATATGCATTTTTATGAGTTTCACTTTTAGAACTTTCCACACTCAACAATGCTTTTGTCGGAATGTTTACCCTGCTGATTTGTTTGCTAATTTGACTTATTTAGTAATTATAGTCAATATTATTCATCAGTGAATGACGTGGATGGGATGAGAATCTGCACCTCCAAGTCCGAGGCCATGGTGCTCCACCGGAAAAAGGTGGTTTGCCATCTCCAGGTTGGAGGAAAGTCCTTAGCCCAGGTGGAGGAGTTTAAGTATATCGGGGTTTTGTTCACAAGTGAGGAAAGGATGGAACGTGAGATTGACAGGTGGATTGGTGCAGCGGCAGCAGTAATGCGGTCGATGTACAGGTCCGTTGTGGTAAAGAAGGAGCTGAGCCGAAAAGTAAAGCTTTCGATTTACCGGTCAATCTACATTCCTACTCTCACCTATGGTCATGAGCTTTGGGTCATGACCGAAAGGACAAGATCATGGATACAAGCGGACGAAATTAGTTTCCTTCGAAGAGTGGCAGGGCACACTCTTATTGATAGGGTGATGAGCTCGAAGTAGAGCCGATGCTCCTCCACATCGAGAGAAGTCAGCTGAGCACATGAAAAAAGGAAGGTGTAGAAAGGCAGTGAAAGCCCAGACAGCAGCTGAAATCTCTCAGTAGTACTTCAGCAACCCTCTGCCCTTCGTCATTGTAAATGAATATTAGCTGCTTCAGTCCAACATCTATATTATCAGGATGATGGAGATGAAACCAGGGTAGTAGTTGAGTTCTTTCTCTTTGTGTCATCTATTGTTATTACACACAACAAAATTTTCTACATTTTTATGTTTAGTTTTATTTATATCTTTGTATTGTTTGGGTTTTTACCAAAATCTGGTTCATTTCCATGTCAACAGCTTCTTTAGAAATATTATTCCCAAGAAAAAACATGACGTGTTCAATACTTATTTCCCCTGCTGTATATGCCTAAAAGTTGATTAAACTAACGTTAAGTAGATGCACTTATTAAATGCTTATATATTCTTATCATTTTCTGAAAAAAAAGCATGAAGAAATCATCTGTCTCTAATTGCATATCCAAATATGTATGCAGACAAAGGCCACCAAATAATAATTCATGACAATTTATAACACTAATGACTTCTCGTTTCAGTAAAATGTCAACACTGGTAGGGAAATCATTAGGGGCAGCACTTTTTGCAGTTAGCTTCACCTTTTCAAACCTTTTTAGGTGTAGTTTTGCATTGAAATGTCCATTTGGTTAGAAACTGATTCCTAAACTTCAGTACTCTTTGTTCGTAGCCCATTGTTCGTGGCCCATTGTGCGCCCTGTGCTCAGGATCAAAGCAACAGGCTGCACAGTAACGTTTTTTTTTTCTTCTAAAATACTTCCCTAACAGGAAGGACGTGCCCAATTGACAGCCAGATGCTGCAAGAAAGAGATGACACAAAACCAAGATTTTTTTTTCCTCAGCCTGCCATTCATTTATATGAAAATCTGGGTGAACAGCGTGACTCATCATTCATATTCCCGACTTGAATTTATGCATCCGATCCCATAAGATTGAATAAATAACAGACTTATGCAATATCTGGATGTCGATGCCAATTTTGAAATAAAATAGACACTAATGAGACAAGTGTTGACATACAGTAAGTGTATAGAGCTTTAAAATGAGTGTGAATAGCTCGGATAGTTTTATACTTGGCAACTTGGACACCATTTTAGACTTTGTGATCACACGGAAGAGGAAAAGACACTTCTAATATTGCATTCAGAGAAATTGGTCTCCATATGCTTCTCATTTAGTCTCTTTTTGCAGTCTAGAAGAAACAGTTGCAATGCTATCTAAGAAGTGATGGTTGTGTAAGAGGTGTTTCATATGGGTGTGTGTGTGAGGATGGTTTGTCCCCCATCTCTGCTGAATCTCCATCAGCACATGTTTTTCCCCAGAGGGTGCCTGTCATCCGAGAGCATGTGGGCTTGTGGAAACGTGACCTTAGTCATAGCCTGGCTGTTGAACATGCCTGACTTTCACAGCAGATTTACATAAGTATGGCAGAGTCTGATAAATATTCACATCTTTCGCCCTGCCGAACTCAACTTCTTGACCCAAATGATGCTCTATTGATGATTCCGGAAGAACCACGCATGCTGTTGTTGTATCGTTTTCTGCAACTTAAAGTCAAGCAATTTATTAGTTTGTAGTGTGTGTGTGTGTGCCTGTGTGTGTGCATGTAGTCACCTTTATAAAATCGATAGGATTATTTACATCTTGCTGACGAATGTGTAAAGTCCTAGAGGTCTGAAGGATAGTGGCCAAATATGAAGATTTAAAATGACAAAATGTACATATCTTCTAATATGTCATCAAATTATTCATTCTGTATGCCTGCTGAACTAAATGATACTAAAATCTAAACTGAAATTGTGTGGTTGTAATTAAATAAAAATGATTAAAAAAAAAATATTTTGTCACATTCAGATTAATATTTAAAGGAATAGTTCACTTAAAACTTCTGAAACTAATTCTGTCATTGTTTACTCATTCTTCACTTGTTTCAAATCAGTTTGAATCACTGTTGACTGTTACAGTCAACACAAAAGAAGCTATTTTGATAAAAGCTAGTAAACTGTAACAATTGACTTCCATAATATTTGTTTTTCCCTACAATGGAAGGTGGTGGTTGCCGATTTTTGACTTTCTTCAAACCATCTTTTTTAATCCGCAGAATAAAGAAATTCACAAAGGTTTAAAAACCCTTTGGACGTGAGTAAATTAGAGCAAGATATTGGAAAAATTTGACTTATGCATTTTTTTTTCTCTACAATATACACTCACCGGCCACTTTATTAGGTACACCTTACTAGTACCGGGTTGGACCCCCTTTTGCCTTCAGAACTGCCTTAATCCTTTGTGACATAGATTCAACAAGGTACTGGAAATATTCCTCAGAGAGTGTGGTGCATATTGACATGATAGCATCACGCAGTTGCTGCAGATTTGTCGGCTGCACATCCATGATGCATATCGTTTCACCACATTCCAAATGTGCTCTGTTGGATTGAGATCGGGTGACTGTGGAGGCCATTTGAGTACAGTGAACTCCTTGTCATGTTCAAGAAACCAGTCTGAGGTTATTTGCGTACATTGAAGATGGGTACATTGTGGTCATAAAGGGATGGACATGGTCAGCAACAATACTTGAGTAGACTGACAATACTCAGTCTAAAGTAATAAAGTAGACTGTGTCGTTGACACAATGCTAATGGGCCCAAAGTGTGCCAAGAAAATATCCCCCACACCATTACACCACCACCACCAGCCTGAATTGTTGATACAAGGCAGGATGGATCCATGCTTTCATGTTGTTGATGGGAAATTCTGCCCCTACCATCCGAATGTTGCTGCAGAAATTGAGACTGATCAGACCAGGCAACGTTTTTCCAATCTTCTATTGTCCAATGTTGGCGAGCCTGTGCGAATTGTAGCCTCAGTTTTCTGTTCTTATCTGACAGGAGTGGTCTTCTGCTGCTGCAGCCCATCTGCCTCAAGATTGGACGTGTTGTGTTCAGAGATGCTCTTCTGCATACCTCGGTTGTAACGAGTGGTTTTTGAGTTACTGTTGCCTTCTATCAGCTTGAACCAGTCTGACCATTCTCTTCTGACCCCTGGCATCAACGAGACGTGTGCAATGTATATACAATGTCTATTTTTAATTTTTTGGACCATTCTCTATAAACCCCAGAGACGGTTGTGCGTGAAAATCCCAGTAGATCAGCAGTTTCTGAAATACTCAGACAGGCCGGTCTGGCACCAACAACCATGCCACGTTCAAAGTCACTTAAATCACCTTTCTTCCCCATTCTGAAGCTCGGTTTGAACTGCAGCAGATCGTCTTGACCATGTCAACATGCCTAAGCGCATTGAGTCGCTGATTAGATATTTGTGTTAACGAGCAGTTAGACAGGTGTACCTAATAAAGTGCCAGTTAGTGTATATTGCGTATATTGTGTATATTGCGTATATTGTGTATATTGATAATATATAAATACATTATTACCAGTTTTACTACTTACAAAGTGATTACTTCAGATTGATTGCTATGGTTTTGGATAGGAATGAAATGTAAATATATTTCTATTTCATTTATTATATAGATATAAAAACAAACTACAGTCATAAATAAACACAATGGACCAAATATAATGTCATTGTCATATAAATAATTCAATAAAATGAATCTTTATTAAACATTAATGCACTACTAACATGCTTTAATCTCTCTTAAAATGCTAAAATAGTCACAGGCCTTAAAACAAATTCAGATGATAACAGTTTACTCTATTATGGTTCAATTCTGCAGTGTCTCCAAAAATCTGGTGTGTTTTGACTTTCTGGCCATCTATAATCCCAACTCAACATTGCATATCTTGTGATGTGACTATTGCGGACGCACACATTGCAATATCGATGCTCAAACGATATGTTGTGCAGCCCTAGAATAAATAGTGAGTACATTTTTATTGTTGGCTGAACTATCTCTTTAAGGGAAATATGGCACTTCCAGCATGAGAGCATTAATGTGTTAAGTTGTTTCAGTAGACTCCACTAATATTTAATTATCCTCATTAAGCAGTAAAAGTCTCTTTTGTTATTGTTGACCAACAGAAGTGAGGAATTCGCTGTTTATTCAGTGATAAAAACGCTGTGCTGTATGTGGCAGATGAGTCAGCCAGCACTGCAGTGGTGTGTGTTTATTATTAGCTAAATATTTTATCTCCCCTCCTACTCCACAGCCTGTTAATCAGCAAACACATATTTGCACATAATTCTCAAAAACACAGCTTTGTTTTACATAAGCACAGCGTAAATGCTTTTATTGCCCTTCTTATTGGGATTGCAATGTCTCAAAAACCCAGACGGTGTGTGTGTGTCTCGCAAATGTATCTAATGTTTACACCGATCTCGAGTTTGGCCTCACATATTCAAAATCAATAGTTTATTTTAAGAGATTGCCAAATATTTCTTTCTCTGCGTACAGAGAAAGTGAGCACAGATACAGTCGAACACTTAAGCCACACTTAAAAATGTATGAACGTTATTGTATTAGATAACAAAATATTGGAGAGCACTTTGAGAAGTGTATCATTTCCATACCTGTCAACATTGGGATGTGAAAATAAGGGATACCCCCTCCCCAATCATAAAAAAATCCCCAAATTACTAAATCTGGAGCTGTTTCATTGTAAATAAACAGTTAAATAGTTAGTAATATGTTTTATTATGATTTACAAAGGATAGAATAAATAGTACACAGCCATATCACCCTGAAGCCCAAGACCGGTTACTCACTGAAGCTAAGCAGGGCTGAGCCTGGTCATGGGAGACCACATGGGAAAACTAGGTTGCTGTCGGAAGGGGTGTTAGAGAGGCCAGCAGGGGGTGCTCAACCTGTGGTCTGTGTGAGTCCTAATGCCCAATGACTGTATAAAATATGTATGACGTCACAGCGCCATTTTCCATTAACCCCCAGGGGTCGAAGACCGCATATACGCGTTTTGAAACATTTTCACATGATAACGGCGAAAAAAAATTTCATTACACTTTCAGTTTTGATCGTACAGATATGAGCAATACATCAATCGAATCTGTTAGGTGTCTATGTTTTTTTGTGTACACTCACAATAACTACAAAAGTGTGTGCTTTAGCAAAATAAGGATAATAAACAGTGTAGGCACTTTCTCTTTTCTCTCTCCGTGAACTGTTTTTACAAATGCGTCAGCAGTGTTGGGGAGTAACGGAATACATGTAACGGCGGTACGTATTTAGAGTACTATTATGAGTAACTGTATTCTGTTACAGTTACTATTTTTAAACAGGTTATTTAGAATACAGTTACTTTCCTAATACCATTGGAATACTTCGGGCGATGCGTGTCTGGCCCATAATAATATTACTAAATTGCCGCCGAAACCATAGAAACAGAAGCTACACTCCCGACTGCAATCACCAGCGTTAACTCAGTGAGACTCACGCAAATGACCCTGTTCTCATGCTCTCACGCCACACCTTCATTTTCTCACGCAGCAAAAAAGACGATCGCAAACAGCGAACAACCGGACAACAACCATGATTTTCAAATAAACTGCTTTTTTTGTCGTTATTGTTCTTGAATTCGCTGCTTGATGTTACGTTTGCGCTTTCAGAGGTTTCATTTACGCTCAAAGCCACAAAGTACAACACTACATCCTGTAGAGCGACTCTTCAGCCAGGGAGGACTCATTTTTACTCCTCATCGCAACAGAATGACAGATAAGCACTTCGAAATGCTGCACTACAACCGCCTTTACTTGTCCGTTGATTAGGAAAGCATAGGTAGTTAGGTACTGTAGATAGGTGGCTACTGGCTAATATGTTTGACAAAACTTGTTCATTTTGATGTTTACATTTTTGTAAAGCAAACACATTTTGCATTCTGCTAATATTTGCAATATTGTTCTTAGGTGAGAAGTTTTCATAATAGAAATTAAAATCTTGGATAGAACCTGTTACATTCTCTTGGTTTTACATAAACTATTTTGAAGTTTTTCTTTTCTTGTATAGCTGATATTTTTCTGTGCAGACTGTGAAATACAAAGGGTAAGCAAAATGCATATTATATACATATACTGTATATTACAGACAGTAATGCTGTCTATGTTCAAGCACTTTTTATCTTTATTACAGAAACAGAAATTGAATTTGTTGACACTTTATTAAATAAACTTTATTTAATAAACATAATTATACTGTTTTATTTATTTTTCCCTGTCAGTCAATAATGTTTAGCATTAGAGGCCCTCTGTTTTCCTGCAGAAATTGCTTCCAATGCATAGTGTGACATTTAATAGACTTGAAGGCTGTTTTCAAGGGGAGTATTCCAAGTATTTAGAAAGATTAAGCAAAGTAACGGAATACGTTACAAAATACATTTAAAGCAGGTATTCTGTATTCTGTAACTAAATACATTTACAAAGTATTCTCCCCAACACTGTGCGTCAGTAATATGCACTGAAACTCCACGAAAACTAAACACACAGACATGAGATACATATCTATAGAAAGCTTGAAGTGTCTACTTTTAAATGCAGCAAGTGCTTGTTGAAAACAAATATTGCTTGATAAAGTAATCAGTATGAAACCAACGCTATGTCTAGTTTCTCTGTCTGAGCTTATTATTTTTAATGCGACCACGCCCACGGGACTTTGTTATAACAATAGTCCACGTGACACGGGCTCCTTGTAAACTATGGTCAGAAAAAACAGCGAAATCTCCACGAATACGTGAGACATACACATGACAGACATACCTGCATAAAGCTTGGAGGGGGAACTTTCCAACTCATTTTGAAAGCAAATGTTGTCTCGCTAGGTAATCCATACAATTCTTCAGGCAGAGCACGCATCACGCCGGCTCTTCCCACTTCCGCCATTAATACAAACAATGATGTAAGCTGCCCACAGCGCGCTGGCTAGAACGTGACGCATGTTATACGTGTTATACGTTTAATTTTTATTTATTTTAATAAAATATATAAAAGGTCTTAAAATATTATTTTGATTATTCTTGTGTTTTGTCATTATGCCAGAGTCATTCAGAAATTATTATTAAATGCTGGATTAATGCACAAGAAAGTTTTTATTACAACAGTTTTGCAAACACATTTTATAATATTTAAAATATTTCCCTCCATTTCTCAGTGAATATAGTCAGTGTATTTTTGATGTATTTAAACAAAACAGATTTATTAAACAGATACATTTATTAAAATAATATTTTACCAAATTTTTTATTTTCACCAAATATATTCAGAAATTGAAAGATAATACAATAAAATTCAAGCAAAATGTTGAAGAAAATGACAAACTATAAAATTTTAACTAAATGTAACAAGCATTTAGTTTGGGCTAGCTTTTGCAGATGGACATTGCTTTACAATGCACTTGACGGGTAAGTGGGGGAGTGTCTTTTGTCTCTCCAGGTGTGAATTATTCATGACCACTGTCACTCACACATAGACCTGAAATGAGCCAAACAAACTTAACAAAATGTCAATCTTTGTAATGTTTCTTTTGAATGAGAGAATAAAATAATTTTTACATAATTGTGAAGTTAATATTTTAGCCTCAAAAGTCTTGTTCAGGCACATTTAGTGTGTTTCTTTGGACCTTATTTCAGCTACATTTTTTTCTCCAAATCCTACTAACCACGCATAATATATATTTTTTAAAAACACTAGCATGTACATCAATAATTGTCACATATTATTGTAACACAGTTTGTGCTGAATACAAATAAAATACATGTTGGCCAATACAATGTAATAAGTAGCTGAAATTAGCACAAATGTCAGGGCATGTCAAAACATCTCAGGGGCCCCAAAATCACCTCAGACCCCTGAGGGTCAAACGCTGTGAAGGCGAGTTTAGTAGGAGCGCACAGTTATGTTTTGTTAAATAAGTTGCATAAAAAAATGTACGTTTTTGTCAAATTTTGTCAACCCGCCAATGCCTTTTTTACCTGCTAAATCAAATTCAAAACCACCCAATCTGGCAACACTGGATACAACGTGTATTTATCACTATGGAGTGCGTCAGCTGACAATCACGCACCGCTACCTGAACTGACTGTTTTGAGGTCTGCATAGTAGGGGCAATGGAACCTGTAATGAAAAAGAAGGGAATCCCACCAGTTTTATATTTATTTCAAAGTGTTTTCATGCCTAAATAAAATGAAAGCACAGAACAGATTCACATTTAAGAGGCGTCCCCTTGTAGTTTGGCGGTATGTGCTGCATATAGGGAGGATCGGCTCTTTGATGTTTATCGCCACCTTTCATAGAAAGATTAAAAATACCAGAGAGATACGGGGAAGTACCTTTATAGGATGATAGTGGGATAGAATTATACAATACATGAGAATCCCAGGAAAACCAGAGGGTTGACAGGTATGATCATTTCTTCAGATAACTTTTTTTGTGATGAACGTTTGACTCCGGCATTATGTATTTCAGAAAAGCGGATGAAGGCGTAAAGCTCAAACAGGGTTTGCTGTTTGTTACTCTCGGACTTTTGGCTCTCTAAAGCCCTCAAAACAGCTTTCTCTGACCTGTAATATTTCCCATTAAATCCAAAGCGGATTCTAGCTCTTTGTGGAAGCAGTGCTTTTCGGGGCTTTAAAGAAACTGGCACAAGCGTAAAGAAACTGTCAGTCACCGAAACTCGGTGTTTACCAGCATGTCTCTGACAGAATCACTTAAATGAGAAGTGGCACTTTTCCTGAACACACCCGGCGAGAAGTGAAATAAATAAAGCATCAAGCAATTACGAAGCTTCAAAATAAAGATGACAGTTTAAGGCCAGCCAATTAGAGGTCTGAAGTCAACTTACAGTTACTTTTTTAGGGACAGAGTTTGCTGTCACAGGGACGATTGAATCACTTAATGCATTCGTGTCACTTGTATAGCGTCTCCTGCACTGGGTTTTATGTCAGGGATCTATTTTTAATATGGTTTCTGTGGTCGTGTCCAAGAACCTGAAAGATATCTGACATTTAGATTGAATTTTCATGCCATCTCCAGAGTTCCTACTGTAGTCTGACTAGTTCATATTTTACATATTTATTAGTAAAGCCATTGTGGCAGCTCTCACAGTGGGCCTTCTCCACATGCTGGCAGCTTCCATCCTGCTCAGTTGACATTTGAGTTCACTGCTGGGTTTATTCCTGTATCAGTCTCCATCATCTTTCTGGCCCTCGGGCAACGGCTCTTTCGCCAGCCTCATTTAAATGCAAACGAATATTAAAATAGATGATCATCATTAACACGGCTGTATCTTGATGAATTTTGTTCCGTTGCTCTCCTCCTCCCAGCCCTAGAGCCATCCATGCTAAAGTAAATTAACATTCGCCACTTGGTCCATTAAAAACCTCTGGGTAGCAAACAAGAGGCTGTTCTTCAGCGGGCTGTATTAATGAGCCTCTCGAATATAGGTGTGGAAAGTCTTCAGTATTCAATATTCAGGTTCTTAAGTGATTCATGACAAGAAGTCAGTGGCTGCTTCGCAATTAGCAATCTGAGTTCAGACTAAATAGAATGGGAGATTTAGATTAAAGTATAGGCATGAAGTGAAAAATCTGTTTACTAAATCCATCCCATTGATCTTATTGATTTACATTGATCTTATTGATTTGACCATTTAAAATTTTTGTACTTTAATAACTTTGTTAAAATAAAACCCACATATCTATATACAAACCATGACTTTTCCTAAATATGTGTATATTTGTTTCTTCTGTCACGATCACCAGTGATCCAGCTCTTGCAGATCGCTAAGGAAACACTCACTGTCACTTGAACTACACATCTGCCACCGAACTGGACTACATATCCCATCATACACCTCACACACACCAGTTCCAGATTACCACTGATTGCAAACGCACAGCTGAAGCTTGTTATGACTAGTTACCTGGACTATAGGTGTGAAAAGTCTTCAGTATTTAATATTCAGGTTCTTAAGTGATTCATGACAAGAAGTCAGTGGCTGCTTCACAATTTACAATCTGAGTTCAGACTAAATAGTATGGAAGATTTAGATTAAAGTATAGACATGAAGTAATGAATCGGTTTTCTAAATGCATTCCATTGATCTTATTGATTCACATGTGTGTGTTTTTAAAGACTAGAACTACAGAGAACAACACACAGCTGAAGCTTGTAATGACTGATTACCTGGACTATAAATACACCTCACTTTCACACACACTTTGCTGAGTCTTGTTAGCTGTAAGTGAGCAATTCAAAGCATTTTCCTTGTCTTGCCTGCTGTGGTTTTGACCCTGTTTTGTTTACTGTTTATGTTGTTTTGCTTGCGTATAAACTGCGTTTGGATCCCTATATTGTATTTATATTGTATTTTTAGAGTAACGACTTTATAAAATATGATGACAGACATTCAAAGCTAATTTTAATATCTCAATAGAAACTTTGAATTTAAATATGACGTGACAATATTTGCCATTTTACATGAGTGTAAGAATGGGTTTTAACCACAGTGGTTCGAACTGTAGTTCTGCCGAGCAACCAAAAAGTTATCAGCATGATAGTAAAAAACTACATTTCTAGTCAAACCATTCTTCTGCAATCTTATACCAAAAACAAAAATAAGGGCAGTATTAATAGCTTAAAATGTGGGAGAGCGTTGATATTTTGTGATTGTATTGTATTGCAATATGGAGAAATTACAGTTGCAATCAGAATTATTCAACCCCCTGATTTATTAGCCCCCCTGTTTATTTTTTCCCCCAATTTCTGTTTAACGGAGAGAATTTTTTTTTTAACACATTTCTAAACATAATAGTTTTAATAACTCATCTCTAATAACTGATTTATTTTATCTTTGCCATGATGACAGTAAATAATATTTTACTAGATATTTTTCAAGACACTTCTATACAGCTTAAAGTGACATTTAAAGGCTTAACTAGGTTAATTAGGTTAACTAGCCAGGTTAGGGTAATTAGGCAAGTTATTGTATAATGATGGTTTGTTCTGTATACTATTGAAAAAATATATAGCTTAAAGGGGCTAATAATTTTGACCTTAAAATGGGTTTTAAAAAATTAAAAACTGCTTTTATTCTAGCTGAAATAAAACAAATAAGACTTTCTCCAAAAGAAAAAATATTATCAGACATACTGTGAAAATTTCCTTGTTCTGTTAAACATCATTTGGGAAATATTTAAAAAAGAAAATACAGTTCAAAGGGGGTTCAACAATTCTGATTGCAACTGTAAGTGTTGATGTTAAATCAAAAGTAATTCACAAATACTTGATAATGAAATGATTTTATGACAATAATTCTCTATGGTTACAACTGAATTAATTACAAATAACTGTATAAAATGATAAAACATGAAATGATAAAATCATATGATATAAATTGTACCCAGCTTAAATGTAAAAATAAAGTTACCTGAAAGAGAGAGACAGGAGGAGGGAGAGAGAGAGAGAGACAAAGAAAGTAAGTAGGCCTCGAAGAAAGCCTGAGAGCAGTAGAGCCAGAGAAGATAGCCTCCAGAGCAGGGGAGGAGCAGAGCAGGAGAGAAGCAGACCAGGAAAAGAGACAAAGTTTACCACCTATTTTGTCTCTTTCTTGACCATAACACTGAAGCCCAAATACTGAGGCCCCGTTTACACTAATACGTTTTTAAAACGCATAAGTTTTGCAAAAATGTTGAGGCGTCAGGTGGCTGCATAATATGAGGGTCATCTTCATGCATATTTATAACAAAACGGAGCCTATAACATTACTGACTCCTTTCATTTTCATTGAAAATACGAAACATATCCTCTCTTACATTGAATATCAGTTTAAATAATTAATAATGACCATTATAAAAGTATAACGCACAATAAGTTTATACAATAAAGAAAATAAAGGCAAACAATAAGTCAGATCTGCAGAATCGATGTCTGCGGTTATATTAATTAAGATATTAACCTAACTTATCTTTGCGCTCAGTCAGTACATGTTACCTGAGAACAAGTAATTGATTCAAAAGACCAAAGTCGGGGAATATGTAGTTAGATATAGACAACAAGATTAATTAAATATCACGTTTAACAAATATAGTGAGATTAGATCTAGCGGGAGATCCTTGATTTACAGTCCGACGAGCACAGCTCTCATATGGGTATGCGCTCAAAGCACGCTGCAGTGCATGCCAGAGAGAGTGTGTGTGTGGTCACGTTATGTGCGTTTTCACCGTTTTAGTGTAGACAGAGAGCTGTTCAGAAACGCTAGTGTGGACGCAAATCGTGTTCATTCTAAAACGCCATTTTAAAACTAAAACGTTCTAGTGTAAACGGGGCCTGAGACAATCAAACTGACCAATCAACATGTGACCACATCGTAAAACCCCCAAAGTCCACACACCAGGCTCTGATCTAATCAGTATCTACCTTTGGAGTCAGTATGGACCTTCTTTGGTGAAAAAGACATGTTTTGCCATATTAACAAATGCATATGATAATTTTCATTTCTACATGAGAATTGTTAGAATGACTACTATGGTAATTCTAACAGTTCTAAAATTCTGGTCGTTCAACTGTTAAAGCTCCTTCTTCGCCATGTTGTCGTCAAATAAAACGTAGCTATCATGCCAACTTGCTTCTGTAAACAGTAGCTCACAATGCTTTCCCTGCCTCCGTGTTCTTCTGATTGGTCGACAGCTTTGAAACTGACAATGCTGAGCAGAGGTGCGTGTAAAAATAAATGTGGTGCTCAGATGCGAGGCGCTGCTAAAGATGTGAGACATAAGACCAATGGTAACAAGTGTCCGTCTAGCTCATTTAAATAAAAAAACAAGGGAAAAGTAGTGCATTCGAATGGAAAAATTAATTCTGTGTGAATGGTTCCTTAGATTTATTGAAAAATTGAAGTAATCTCAATATATTCCAGACTTGGCCCATCCAGTCAACAGGTGATAGGTCTTGCATCTTTTTTTTTGTTTGTTTTGATAAGGTTTCATTCAAATGCACATTACTATACTGTAGTAAAGATGAAGTATGCGACTGTTTTGCATTTACTGGCTAAAATTAACTACAGAGGAGGAGGAATTAGTGGTCATTTTGTTATTAGGATATAGTTAATTATTATAATTATTTTTTAAAGCTTCCTGCTAACTGGTCCTTTTTCAGTTTGGTTATTCATAACTATGATCTAAAGTGAGTTCAGACATTAAGTATTGTTAAATACCAAACTCATCCTACCGTCATTATCTCACTACTTTAGCATTTGTCCACCACCCTGACACCTCACCTCTTAAACACTATGTGCCTAGGGGGTGTGTTCTGGGGCCGGGTTAGACACTTCACTCGGACCCCAACGTCTCTCACTTTCCTGACAAGGTGAATAGCACGAGTTGGGGTGTCTTTTCCGAGCTCAGAATATATATTAAATAAGCTTTATTCTTCAAACATCTGTAAGTGTGAACTCGTGAATTGACATTAAGATTGATTAAGTATTGAGTAAGTATCAAGTCAAGAGTATCAAAAGTATTTATCACAATTACAATGTAACGGATATAGAGCAGGTATTTATTCTATTTATATAGAGATAACAACTAATAAGCATTATCTAGCTCTGACATTTTCCTATTTCTCATGCAGCAAAGTTTCAGTTTGTGAAATTTAATATTAATAATCTCTGCCGTTTCCTCCGTGGTGTCTTTATCTTCACTCTGTGGGCGTAGAACAAAATTACTTTTGCAAAGTGCTTTTCTTTTGCTGCCGTTTAGACCTTTGTGAGGATTCTGGTCAAAGAGCAAGAGGCCAAGAATATGAAACGACCCATTGTGCGATGCAGATAATGAACAGCATTTTTCAAGCTTAGCTACACATTCTGACAACTGCTACAGAAACCCCTCCTCTGTATGAACGGCGTGCTTAAACACATCATTGTCTCTACTACATGCTGTGCTGCCACTGTAAGTCATCATCGTTGTCTATTACAAATAACACAGTTACTCCTCAAGTGTCCAACGTGCATCATTCAACATAGAATGCTGACATTTGTGCGAAAGACAAGTATTCTGTGTGGTAATGAACACGTTCAGACAGCTCTGTAAATGTAAATAGCCTCATGCATTTTGAGTAAACTCTTACTGGATGCATATAAATGTTGGCATCCTTTACACTGGTTTACAGTTTCTCTCTGCACACTAAAGACTTGATGTGCACTTTTTGAAGCATTTGCCTAAAGTTTTCTAGAGTGTAATGAAGCTGCCATGTTAGCTATGTTGATTTTTTTATGGTAAAATGGAATTAAAGCAATTAGTGTGTTTGCTAATGATGTCTCTTGTTTGTGAGATAAGAGTTTGTTAAACATTGTGTTTCAGTAATGCAAAACATACAGTATGCCAGTGAGATGATAACTGGACTCTATATGCCTTTACATACATTTGTTTTACATGATGGATCAGATGCATGGATAAATGGACAGATGATACTTGAAAGCTGTGGATAGATTGATACTAAAGGTAGATTGAAGGATAGATTCATAGATGGATGGATGGATGGATACTTTGGATTGATGATACTGTGGATGGATGGACAGTGTGGATGGATGATATTGTGCGTAAAAGCTATGGATTGATATATGGATGGATGGATGCGATAGATGGATGCGATGGATGAATGATTGGATTGATGATACTGTGGATGGACAGTATGGATGGATGATATTGTGCCTGAAAGCTATGGATGGGTGGATAAATGGATGGATAATTGAATTGATGATTCTGTGGATGGAAGCGATATATAGATGGTATTGTGCATAAAAGTTATGGATGGTAGGATAATTGGATTGATGATACTGTGGATAGATGGACAGTATGGATGAATGATATTGTGCATGAAAGCTATAGATGGATGGATGGATAAAAGTATGGGTGGATAATTGGATGGATGGATGGATGGATGGATGGATGGATGGATAATTGAATTGATGATACTGTGGATGGATGGACAGTGTGGATGGATGATATTGTGCATGAAAGCTATGGATTGAAAGATGGATAGATGATTGGATTGATGATACTGTGGATGGGCAGTATGGATGGATGATTTTGTGTCTGAAAGCTATGGATGGATGGATGAATGGATGGATAATTGGATTGATGATACTGTGGATGGACAGTATGGATGGATGATATTGTGCCTGAAAGCTATGGATGGGTGGATAAATGGATGGATAATTGAATTGATGATTCTGTGGATGGAAGCGATATATAGATGGTATTGTGCATAAAAGTTATGGATGGTAGGATAATTGGATTGATGATACTGTGGATAGATGGACAGTATGGATGAATGATATTGTGCATGAAAGCTATAGATGGATGGATGGATAAAAGTATGGGTGGATAATTGGATGGATGGATGGATGGATGGATAATTGAATTGATGATACTGTGGATGGATGGACAGTGTGGATGGATGATATTGTGCATGAAAGCTTTGGATTGAAAGATGGATAGATGATTGGATTGATGATACTGTGGATGGGCAGTATGGATGGATGATTTTGTGTCTGAAAGCTATGGATGGATGGATGAATGGATGGATAATTGTATTGATGATACTGTGGATGGATGGACAGTATGGATGAATGATGTTGTGCATGAAAGCTATAGATGGATGGATGGATGGATGGATGGATGGATGGATAAAAGTATGGGTGGATAATTGCATGGATGGATGGATTGATAATTGAATTGATGATACTGGGGATGGATGGACAGTGTGGATGGTTGATATTGTGCATGAAAGCTATGGATTGATATATGGATTGATGGATGCGATGGATGGATGATTGGATTGATGATTCTGTGGATGGAAGCGATAGATGGATGTTATTGTGCATAAACGTTATGGATGGATGGATAATTGGATTGATGATACTGTGGATGCATGAACAGTATGGATGAATAATATTGTGCAAGAAAGCTATAGATGGATGGATGGAAGTATGGATGAATAATTAGATGGATGGATGGATGGATGGATGGATGAATATTTATATTAATGATACTGTGGATGGATGGAGAGTATAGATTAATGATATTGTGCAAGAAAGCTATAGATGGATGGATGGATGGATGGATAGATGGATGGATGGATGGATGGATGGATAATTGGATCGATGATACTGTGGATGGATGTACAGTATGGATGATTGATATTGTGCATGAAAGCTATAGATGGATGGATGGATAAAAGTATGGATGGATAATTGGATGGATGGATGGATGGATGATGGATAATTGGTGGTACTTTGAATAGAAGCAATGGATGGATGGATGGACGGATGCATAATTGGATTGATGATACTGTGGATGGAAGCGATAGATGGATGGTATTGTGCATAAAAGTTATGTATGAATGGATAATTGGATTGATACTGTGGATGGATGGACAGTATGGATGAATAATATTGTGCAAGAAAGCTATAGTTGGATGGATGGATAAAAGTATGGATGGATAATTGGATGGATGGATGGATGGATAATTGGATCGATGATACTGTGGATGGATGTACAGTATGGATGATTGATATTGTGCATGAAAGCTATAGATGGATGGATGGATAAAAGTATGGATGGATAATTGGATGGATGGATGGATGGATGATGGATAATTGGTGGTACTTTGAATAGAAGCAATGGATGGATGGATGGATGGATGGATGGATGGATGGATGCATAATTGGATTGATGATACTGTGGATGGAAGCGATAGATGGATGGTATTGTGCATAAAAGTTATGGATGGATGGATAATTGGATTGATACTGTGGATGGATGGACAGTATGGATGAATAATATTGTGCAAGAAAGCTATAGATGGATGGATTGAAGTGTGGATGGATAATTGGATGGATGGGTGGATGGATGGATGGATAATTTGGATTGATAATACTATGGATGGATAGACAGTATGGATGGATGATATTGTGCATGAAAGCTGTGGATTGATATATGGATGGATGGATGCGATGGATGGATGATTGGATTGATGATTCTGTGGATGGAAGCGATAGATGGATGTTATTGTGCATAAACGTTATGGATGGATGGATAATTGGATTGATGATACTGTGGATGCATGAACAGTATGGATGAATAATATTGTGCAAGAAAGCTATAGATGGATGGATAGAAGTATGGATGGATGGATGGATAATTGAATTGATGATACTATGAAGCTATGGATGGATGTTATTGTGCATAAAAGTTATGGATAGATGGATAATTGGATTGATCATACTGTGGATGGATGGACAGTATGGGTGATTTATATTGTACACATGGATAGATGGATATATGGATAATTGGACGAATGGATGGATGGATAATTGAATTCATACTGTGAATAGAAGCGATGGATGGATGATAGATAATTGGATTGATGATACTGTGAATAGAAGGGATGGATGGATGGATAAATTTGTAATAATAAATTCTTTGGATGAAATAATGGATACTGTGGATTGATAGATGAAAATGTGGATTAATATATGAGTGATTGGATGGTTTAGACAGACAGACAGACAGACAGACAGACAGACAGACAGACAGACAGACAGACAGACAGACAGACACACAGACAGACAGACACACAGACAGACACACAGATAGATAGATAGATAGATAGATAGATAGATAGATAGATAGATAGATAGATAGATAGATAGATAGATAGATAGATAGATAGATAGATAGATAGATAGATAGATAGATAGATAGATAGATAGATAGATAGATAGATAGATAGATAGATAGATAGATAGTATTGCATAATTTCATAATGAGACCTGTGCAAATCATTTTTGTTGAACAAAATAGATATGTCATTGATCATTATATTTTACATCAGCGGCAGTATGTCAAACCAGATGAAGCAGATATCCCCATTAAGTCATCATTAAATCATCATACTTAAACACTTTTATCTGGTCCACTGAAGTGTGTAAGATTCATCTCGTTTTGTCTTCATGAGCTCCTCCACAGGCTGAGTTTTCTGCCAAAAAGGAA
The DNA here is from genome assembly GCA_903798195.1 of Danio kyathit. NCBI lineage: Eukaryota > Metazoa > Chordata > Actinopteri > Cypriniformes > Danionidae > Danio > Danio kyathit. Next base: position 45,718,218 of record LR812538.1, on the reverse strand, counting down.
CAAAGAAAGTGCATAATGATGAACATCACCTCAAACGGATGGCTTCATGTCATTGTAGTTGGTGGAGGAGTGCAGCTCTGAACATCACCTGTTCACTCTTTCATTCTCCAAATAAAGCCCTTCCAGCTGATGTTCCTTCACAATCTTTATTTTTTAGAATGTTTTTTTTTTTTTTTTGCCTTTTGTCCTGTTTTGCTTGTTTTCCTGCTTTCTTGTCTTTCTTTTATTTTTTCCTTATCTGCTGGAATCATTGTAAAGTGATGCCTGTCTTTCTCCTTCCTTTGAACTTTATTTTATGTATGGCTGTTGTAAAATAATATCATTTTCCTCCCTTCTTGTTTTCTTTCCTACTTTCTTTACTTCTATTTTCACTCTTTTCTTCAGTCACTGTTTCAATCAACATTTTTATTCCTTTTCTGGATCCCTTTGTTCCTTCTCCCTTTTCCACTTTTTTCTCCGTTTAATTGTCGATGTGAAATCCTCCTGTTCCATGTCATTGAGTTTTCATGCCTTCCTTAGAGTTTCACTATTTAATACAGTTCCTGTAAGATTATCTTTTATTATTTGTTTTGTGTGTTTGTTCAGTCGTTGGCTCATTCATTCATTTGTTCCCTTTTTCTTTCCTTCCATCCTTTCTTTCCTTCATTCCTTTCTTCCTTCCTTCCATTCTTTCTTTCCATTTCTCATTTCCTTCCATTCTTTTCTTCCTTTCTTTTTTCTTTTCCATTGTTTCTTCCTTCCTTCCTTCCTTACTTCCATCGTTCCTTTTTATTGATTCTTTTACCATTCTTCCTTCCTTCTATTCTTTCCATTCCTCATTTTCTTATATTATTTCCTTCCTTCCTTTCCATTATTTCTTTCTTTCTTTCCTTCCTCCCTTCCTACCTACCTTCCTTCCTCTCCATTTTTGATCCTTCCTTCCTTCCTTCCTTCCTTCATTCATTCTATCCTTCCTTCCTTCCTTTCATTCCTTCCTTTCTTCTTTCCTTCCTTCCTTCCTTCCTTCTTTCCTTTCTTTCTTTCCATCGTTTCTTCTTTTTTTCCTTCCTTCCTTCCTTCCTTCCTTTTTTCTTTGATTCTTTCTTACCACTTTTTCCTTCTTTCATTCTTTCCTTTCTTTCTCATGCGTTCCATCCTTCTTTACTTCCTTTTTTCTTATTTCTTACCATTCCTTCTTTCCTTTCTTCTTTTGTCCTTTCCATTGATTCGTTCTTACCATTTCTTGTCCTTCCTTCCTTCCTTCCTTCCTTCCTTCCTTCCTTCCTTCCTTCCTTCCTTCCTTCCTTCCTTCCTTCCTTCCTTCCTTCCTTCCTTCATTTTATTCTTTCCTACTCTCCTTCCTTCCTTTCTTTCCATCGTTTCTTTGTTCATTCCTACCTTATTTCCTTCCTTCCTTCCTTCCTTCCTTCCTTCCTTCATTCCTTCATTCCTTCCTTCCTTCCTTCCTTCCTTCCTTTATTTTCATTATTTGATGCTTCCTTCCTTCTTTCCCATTATTTGATCCTTCCTTCCTTCCTTTTCATCGTTTCATCTTTTCTTCCTTCCTTCCTTATTTTTCTTTGATTCTTTCTTACCACTACTTCCTTCCTTCTTTTCTTCTATTCTTTCTTTCTTTCTTCTTTCTTTCTTTCTTTATTTCTTTGCAGTGCAGTCAGTTTAAAAATCCCTTTTAATTAGCAAGGATATGTTAAATTGATTTACATTGTTACAAAAAAAACTAAACAAATAAATGAACAAAAATACTGCATTTTAAATAAGTGCAGTTATTTTGAACTTATTTTGAAAAGTCTTTCAACAGGTGCATGGCTGTTTCTACAAAAAAAATTAAGTCAGGCAATTATTTTCAACACTGATAATAGTGAAAAATGTTTCTTTCCGTTCTGAGCACTAAATTAGCATATTAGAATGGTTTCTGAATAACTATTTGATGCCAAAGGCTGTAGTACTGTCTGCTGGAAATGCAGCTTTATCGTTACAGCAAAGAAAGGAATGTAATTATTGTTATATAACAAAAATCCTGTTTCTTTTCATGCTTTAGAATTTCTTCAATGCCCTCATTGTAAAATAATGTGGTTTTCATGGTCAGTGATGTATGATTTTTGCGTTTGTCAGCTTGATATGCATAAAGTGTTGCAAATATTTGCTTGAAACGCCCACTTGAATTTGTGCATGAACATGTCCATTGTACAGAACACACAGGGGAGAACAGCGGGGTCCTTGGATGTGTGTCTGATAGTTGATGTGCTTTTCAGATTTCTTCACATCACTGAACAAAGCTGTGTTTGTTTCATATGCTCTTTCATAGCTTCTAATGACTTATTTACAGTAGTTGGACTGGACTGAAGATCTTCTTAAAGGCCCTAAAAAGAAATGGACCTTTTTGAAAATGCAGCATGTTCACTAAAGTCATACATGTGTCCATTTCTTAAAGGGATAGTTCACCCAAAAATGAAATTTACTCATCATTTTTTCACCCTCATTTCCTTTTGTGTTGAATGCAATAGAAGATATTTAGAAAAAAAAAATTACAAACCTGTTACCATTGACTTCCGTAGTAGGGAAAAATACAATGGTTACAGGTGTCCAACATTTTTCAAAATAACTTATTTCATATTCAACATTAAAAAAGAAACTCAAACTGGTTTTTAATAAGTGAAGGGTGAATAAACGATGACCAAATTTTAATTTTTGGGTGAACTAGCCCTTTCAAGTGCATAAAGTCTATTCAGGGAAAGTGATTTGTTGTACTTCATCCAAAACCACTTTAAGTAAATGAAACCCAACGGCACTTTTGGAGGAATAATTCCCACCACTGATACTGCATGAAGTGTGAATGCGGTGTTTGTGAAACAGTGTTGTGCATTGTCATGACTGGCTGTTTCTTCTGAGGTTGCATTATGTTTGATGAAAACAGGCACAACACTAATAAAGGTTTTGTGTTTTAAAGACTATGCAGTATGTTGAAAGGAAATGGGTATTGTGATGTGGCTTTGTGTGATTGTCAAATCATGAAGAATGTGATTTTATTAAATAAACACATGCAACACTGCTTTTAGAAGCGACGTATGTTATGTAGTTTTGAGTGACATCTGCACTTAAAAACAAAAGGAATGGCCTAATACCAATGGTACCCTTTTGGTGGGCATGGTGTATCTTATGAGAAACGTATTAGTCCAAAAGACGATGATGATAATGAAACATGGCAGTTTGTTCATGTTTTAGGTTACTGAAAGAATCATATGCTCCTTAGTTTTTCGAGCTTCTCCTTTGTTTTTTTGCACATGACTCTCGTGCTTGTCCATTTCTGAAAGAATCAGATGTCAGAAGTACTTCAATAATCACGCGCACGTTATTATTATCAGCTCAAGTTAGTAATTTCAAATATAGACGCGCAACAAGCGCATGCAAATCTCTAGAGAAAGTGAAACCACCTGTGCTTTTAGACAAGGCTTTTAGACCTTGTGAACAACAGCAGGACACACAGCAGATTCTGCTCTTCTTCTTGGCTTTATGGCTGTTCATCAAGACGACAATGAGGTTTGTTTGCACTCAGTTCGACCATGGTTTGGTATTATATGTATATATTATTACGGTGAAATGTCTCAGTTGTGTATTTAACAATGACTCTTCGTTTGTTTTCATTCTCCTGGCTTGTGCATGCACTAGTGACGTTTTTCTGTAAACCAATAGCGTTCAACTGTTTGCCTAGCTCTGCCTTTTGGTACCCTTTTGTTGTGCTAGGCACGGTTTGGAAAGGGTACACAAAAAGTGGTATGGTAATGTTCGCTTTTTGGTACCTTTTGACAGTGGAAACGGATATAAAAGCGTACCGTACCATACCGTACCATTCAGTGGAAACGGGCCATAAATAATTGTTTTGTGTGTGTGGAACAGATTTAAACATTTGCAATGATTGATACCATTGATGCCAAGGTTTTGGCACCTTTTGTGATTTTGTCATTATTTTGACATAATTTATTATTATGCTTTGCACTGTGCATACAGAAGATACAACACAACAATTTTTGTTCAGTTCTGTTTCGTACACTCTGGATTGAATTTCGTAAACAAGTTAAACAATGAATAGAACAGGATTTTGCACGAAAATGTAAACTGCAACCAAATATACCCTTGTACAAATTAATGGTTTACTGTTTAAAAGAAATATTATAATAATTTTTACAATAATAATAATAATAAATGTATTAGTATTGTGTATTTACAGTAAATTAAATAGATCTTTATTGCACATTTTTTACAGTACAGTAGTGTTATTACCTTATATTGGTTAATATTTAGCTTTAAATAATAATCACAATAAAATCATATAATCATACAGCTGAAGGCAAAATTCTTAGCCCTTCTGTGATTTTTTTTTCCTTTATGCTTTTAACAGAGAGAATCATTTTCAACACATTTTAAACAATAATTTTAACAATTAATTTGTAATAACTTATTACTTTTGTCTTAACAGTACAGAATATTTTGTATTTTGAATACTAGTATTCAGCTTAAAGTGCAATTCAAAGGCTTAATTAGTATAATACTGTGTGTGTGTGTGTGTGTGTGTATATATATATATAATATATATATATATATAAATAATATTGACCTTTATAAATGTACTTTTTCAACAACCAAAAAAACTTTTTTTTTTTCCAAAAAGAGAAAATATAATACGAAATACTGTGAAAAAAAAATCATTGCAGTGGTAAATATCACTTGTAAAATATTTGAATAATAAATACAATTTCCCAAGAGGACTAATACTATTTATTTCAACTGTATATTGTCACTTGTCTGGTGTGTCTGTGTTGTGTTTTGTCATGTGGTGTCCCATGTATTTGTTCCATGTGCTTCTGTTTACATCATGTGGTTCCTTTGTTCTATTTTCCCGCCATTTATTAATGTTTATTAGTTCCACCTGTGTCTCTCCCCTGTTTGTATTCAGTTCAATTATGTCTTGTGTATTTATACCCCTGTGTTGAGTTCAGTCTTTGTCCGGTATTGAAGTGGCAACCTCCATGTGAGTCAAGTTCCTGCTGTAAGTGCGATTTTTATAAATAAATGCATGTGTTTTTGATAATCTCGAGTCTCGATCATCTGTGGTATGACACAGACTGTGACATACAGTTGAAATCAGAATTATTAACTTTTAATCTTCTTCTTCTTTTTTAAATATTTCCCAAATTATGTTTAACAGGGCAAGGAAATTTTCACAGTATGTCTGATAATATTTTTTCTTCTGGAGAAAGTATTATTTGTTTTATTTTGGCTAGAATAAAAGCAGTTTTTAATATTAAAAAAAAACACTTTAAGGTCAAAATTATTACCCGCTTTAAGCTATATATTTTTTTCAATTGTCTGCAGAACAAATCATAGTTATACAATAACTTGCCTAATTACCCTAACCTGCCTAGTTAACCTAATTATCCTAGTTAAGCCTTGAATGTCACTTTAAGCTGTATAGAAGTGTCTTGAAAAATATCTAGTCAAATATTATTTACTGTCATCATGACAAAGATAAAATAAATCAGTTATTAGAAATTAGTTATTAAAACTATTATGTTTAGAAATGTGTTGAAAAATCTTCTCTTCGTTAAACATAAATTGGGGAAAAAATAAACTATATAATGAATTAATTATGATTGTTTATTGTTATATTGGAAAAAAGGACTGTGTCTTCAAAATAAAGTAGAAAGCAATTTTAAAAAGGAAAAAAAAATAGCTCTAGGACTTCAATTGCTAAAATTTGGAAATCACACTTAAATAATCTTTGTTTCATATAAAGCTTAGCCCTAATACTTATAATATTCCAAATACTGAATATAATAATACATCTCCCCATTAGCAGCGAACACGTCTTCTTTAAATACATCTGCGCCTCAAAAGCCTTCATCTGAGTTTATGTCATAGTTTAATTAAGCGTCCAATTCTGCAGTTATTTTTGCAGTCTCATCTCCGCAGAGCAGCATTAAAATCACTGGCGGCAGCAGCAGATGGAATTGGATTACTGACGGACAATGGAGGCAGGCCAAGATGCGTCTTCTTCCCTCTGCTGTGCTGCATGGGAGCCTTCTTCATTAGCCTGTAGTTAATGCTCTGTGGCGCGAACGCTGGGAAGAAAAAAACACTATAACACGGCCAGCCTCGTCTGAATGCGCCGTGAAGCTCTCTATTCAACCTGCCCCTGCTGATTGATTAGCTTTTGTCTCTCTGATTAAAGGCTGCTCGTGTCCCCGCGTTCCCAAAGAAATGTATAAATGGGAGAGAAATAGAAGCGAGCGAAAGCGCAAGGTTGGGAGAACGAGATTCGGCTTTGTCACTGGGAGAATGAACTTTAATCTCAATCATGGACTAAAAGCGCGCTATAGCAGCTAATCGCTAATGGGATGCTTCTCCTGCCAAGTAATAATCACAAGAAAACATTATGCGCACATAAGGAAGGGAAAATATCATTACAGGAATTGCTTGCTCTGACCTTTGGATTCGATATTCATTAGTGAATCGGTTTAGCGATGCTTTTAGTTCGACACTCTCACTCCTCACTGCCAATTTAGCGTAGTTTGTTGACAAAAACAAGACACAAATTCTCTCGACTGTGGTAAGTGTATTGTCTGGAGTGGCTTGTTATTTGTATAAAATGATGGCAGAGGCAATATGTTCAATAAGTAATAGTGTTTATTAATATTAATAATCCCCAGTCTGCAGAGTAGTACTGTATATTATGCTAACTGTAGGCTGCTACCACTTTAATGGCTTGAAGCATTGTTTTCATAGCTGTAACCGGTGGAGAATTCTGCCAGCAAGGTCATGGGTTCAGTTTCCACATACTGGTATAATGATTACATTGAATGCACTGTAAGTTATAACAGCGCCTGGCAAATGAGTGCGTGGAAAATGTTGCATCGTGCTGCATTTAGTGATTGAACTGTGTGTATGTTATCAGTCAAAAGTTTAAGGGTTGGAAAGATTATAATGTTTGTTTGTTTTTGAAAGGAATTAATAATTGATTAATAAAAATTACACATTATTGAACAGAAGAGAGAAAAATTAAACTATATATATATATATATATATATATATATATATATATATATATATATATATATATATATATATATATATATATATATATATATATATATATATATACACATACACAGGGAGTGCAGAATTATTAGGCAAATGAGTATTTTGTCCACATCATCCTCTTTATGCATGTTGTCTTACTCCAAGCTTTATAGGCTCGAAAGCCTACTACCAATTATGCATACTAGGTGATGTGCATCTCTGTAATGAGAAGGGGTGTGGTCTAATGACATCAACATCCTATATCAGGTGTGCATAATTATTAGGCAACTTCCTTTCCTTTGGCAAAATGGGTCAAAAGAAGGACTTGACAGGCTCCGAAAAATCAAAAATAGTGAGATGTCTTGCAGAGGGATGCAGCACTCTTAAAATTGCCAAGCTTCTGAAGCGTGATCATCGAACAATCAAGCGTTTCATTCAAAATAGTCAACAGGGTCGCAAGAAGCGTGTGGAAAAACCAAGATGCAAAATAACTGCCCATGAACTGAGACAAGTCAAGCGTGCAGCTGCCAAGATGCCACTTGCCACCAGTCAGAGCTGCCCAAAAGCACAAGGTGTGCAATACTTGAGTCTGTCATAAGTCTGCATCGTTCAACAGAAACATGATTTTCATGCAGGACAATGCTCCATCACATGCATCCAAGTACTCCACAGCGTGGCTGGCAAGAAAGAGTCTAAAAGAAGAAAAACAATTGACATGGCCTGCTTGTTCACCTGATCTGAACCCCTTAGAGAACCTGTGGACCATCATCAAATGTGAGATTTACAAGGAGGGAAAACAGTACACCTCTCTGAACAGTGTCTGGGAGGCTGTGGTTGTTGCTGCACGCAATGTTGATGGTGAACAGATCAAAAAACTGACAGAATCCATGGATGGCAGGCTTTTGAGTGTCCTTGCAAAGAAAGGTGGCTATATTGGTCACTGATTTGTTTTTGTTTTGTTTTTGAATGTCAGAAATATATTTGTGAATGTTGAGATGTTATATTGGTTTCACTGGTGAAAATAAATAATTGAAATGGGTTAATATTTGTTTTTTGTTAAGTTGCCTAATAATTATGCACAGTAATAGTCACCTGCACACACAGATATCCTCCTAAAATAGCTAAAACTAAAAACAAACTAAAAACTACTTCCAATAATATTCAGCTTTGATATTAATGAGTTTTTTGGGTTCATTGAGAACATGGTTGTTGTTCAATAATAGAATTAATCCTCAAAAATACAACTTGCTAATAAATCTGCACTCCCTGTGTGTGTGTATATATATATATATATATATATATATATATATATATATATATAATATCAGGGCTCAAAATTGTGACCATTTTTGTCACATATGCGCCCGAAATTTAATCTATGCGAACTCATAATATATTTGGGAGCATTTGTGCGACTGCATATAATTGTTGTAGTGCGACTTGTTTTGAATTTTTTTTTTATTTTTTTTTTCTAAAAACGTGCTGAATCGGACTTCCCTGCCGATATATTGGTTCATATTAGCTGTCAATCATTCAAAGCTTTCCGCTGTCAGATAACAGGGAGCTTATAAGGGTGCCAGCCGAGATCAATCGAGGGTTTTCGGAGAAGGTGCCTGAATCTCGATGCGTGGCATTCACTTCGTGTTCAGCGCAAATGTCCGCTAAATGTAACATTGTACACACAGTGGGGCAAAAAGGGGGTATGCAGTATATGTGGCGCATAGGGGCCCCACACATGGGGGGCGCCATTGTGCCAAAAAATTGTTTTTTAATTATCCTTATTAAAAGTTTCAAATAATAAAAATAAATAAATATTTTTGGTTACAAATGTTTATCCTGCATTTAATGTGAATATAATATTGTATTATATTAAATAAAAAATTATACCACTCCTCCCCCTCCGTTGACCATTTGATTGATCCGTTGCTCGGTTACAGTCACATATTCAAAATGGAGAGAAGAGTGAAGAGACGTGGAGCGCAAAATAGAAAACTTAAAAAAAGAGCAAACAATGCCTTAAAATGAAAACTGCCATGACAATTTGGATAATAAAAAAGTGGTAAGCTTAACCCACACTATTATTACCATACTTTTAATCAACTTCTAATGTTTTTGGGAGCGACGGGCCGCCATATCATTAATTATTCATTAGATTTTAGATTAGATTAGATTCAACTTTATTGTCATTACACATGTACAAGTACAAGGAAACGAAATGCAGTTTAGGTCTAACCAGGAGTGCAATAGCAGCAAGTGCAGGATACAGGTATAAGTTATAAAGTGCAGTTATAGAAAACTATGGTGATATTTACAGATGGATGTACTATGAACATTATATACAGGTTGTATTAGCTATGAACAGAGATTTACAATAGATGGATATATGTACAGGTTGCTATTAATAATTAGAAGTGTGCAGATAGATAAACAATTACAAATATATATGTACAGTGGTTGTGTACATAATTACAAATGTGCAGTGGGTATGTACAGTTCAAATAAATGAATCAGTGCAATGAATATGTGCAATTTTTAAATAGTGCAATGATTATGAGGAGTATAAGTTATGAGGAGAGTGGGGGGGTGTATTAGGGGGCAAAGAGTCAGTGGGGGGCAGAGTTCAAAAGGGAGACAGCTCTGGGGAAGAAGCTGTTCCTTAGTCTACTGGTTTTTGTCCGGGGGAGCCTGAAGCGCCTGCCAGAAGGCAGGAGAGAAAACATTATCGCCATTGCATAGGCTTTTACTTAACATAAATGCAGACGAGGTGGTTTTGTTCAGGCAGGGGGGCAGTGACGCACGGCCACACATGGACTGCGTCCGAAATTGCATACTTCCATCCTGTATATATGTGAAAAACAGTATAATTCTATAGGCTAAAGCCATAGGGCTGGCGTAAAGTTGACTTTATGGTGAACGCTTGATAGTCGTAAATGTATGGACCGTCAGCTTCAAAAGATAAAATTAGTATTTACTGCATTTAAATCTTGATTAAAGTTACTACAGTTATTTAGTGAAGAGCAGCAAATGAATCTTCGTTTGATCCACTGTTGTGTTTGATAAAAGAGGTGTGACTTTAAGAATGCAATGAAAACATTAGTTTTGTTTATGCTCATTTAAGGTAATATTAGTTGTGTTTAAAATAAAACGTGTTTACATATTATTAAGTGTATTTGTCTGTTCACACACCCGAATCTCAAAGTATCCGCTTTCATTCACTCAAATCGCGTCTTTATCCCTATGGAGCATGTCCGTCAGTCAGCACCGTTATACTTTAATTGACTGATCAGAGGCTGCATAAGGGCGGTGATGGAGGCTTAAAGCTTTACTAAAAAGGGCGTGAATGCGGCCTTTTTTATATTAATTTCAACGTGCTTTTAATCCAAAATAATGTGAAAGCATAATTCTCTTAAACAGTTCTTGCAATTATATCACACTTGAGATCGGCTCTGTAGCTGCTTTCACTTTTCATAGAAACATTACAAATGCGGGAGAAATACAGGAAATTACATACACGTAAGATAGCTGATAGAATGGTAAAATACGGTAGAATTAATACGGCAAAGACGAGAGGGTTTATAGGTATGAATTGCATACGTTGGCACACATGTTTTAATTCAAAATAATTTAAAACAATAACATGCAGTCACACAGCCAAGTGTAATATTCATGTAGATGTAAAAGTTTTCTCAAAATAAACTGCCAAATCATACTTACATTTGAGGTCAAAAGTTATAAGAATAATCTGAAAATTTTTCTTTCTTTATTATTATTAATTAATTAATTAATTAATTATTTAGCCAAAATAAAAGGGACCACACAAAATGTATGTTTATAAGTACAGGCCTAAATATTAGGGCCAGACAGAATGGCTGGTAAGGCAATGACTTATTCAAAGTCAGATTTACAAACACATCCACTCAATATATTTACCAACTACCGATTGTTTCATATATCATATCAGCATCATTTTTATACACATAGCATCCCCCCTCCCCCCCCCCTGCTCCCGTTCAAATTAAACCAGAGTTACCTACCGCAACCGTGTTTTATTTGGAAATTTATTTCCGTGCCGCAAGAAATCTGGTCCGGTACACCTCTACATGGAGATACATTCTAACATGCACACAGCCAGTTCAGAGAGTACTTAAAGAAAGGGGGAAATGCAAAATACAGTTTTTAAATTTGAATGTGCTGTAAATCCAAAAAACGGCAATATCCATATGCGTATTAAACCATGGAGGTCGCACCAAATGGTTCAATATTATACCGAGTATTGCGCCATCCCTAATATACATATTATTGGGTGCATAAGAAATATTACACAGCAACTTTATATAATAATGGTATTATATAATAATGTTACCTGAGCACTAAGCAAGCATATTAAAATGATTAATGAAAAATCATGTGACATATCTAGCTTTAAATCACATAATAAAGTTACATTTACAATATATTAGAAATAGGAAACCATGATTTGAAGGTATAATATTATTTCACAACGTTAAAGGGATAGTTTGACATAATTTACTCACCCTTTACTTGTTTCAATCCTTTATGACTTTCTTTATTCTGCTGAACACACAAAAAGATATTTTGAAGAAAGCTAGAAATCTCTAACCATTGACTTCCATAGTATTTGTTTTTCCTACCATGGAAGTCAATAGTTGCAGGTTTCCAGCTGTCTTCAAAATATCTTCTTTTGTGTTTAACGAAATAACCACTTGAGGGCGAGTAAATAGTGAGTCAATTGTCATTTTTGGATGAACTTTGATGTTTTTTACTGTGTTTAGCATAAATTATATTCAGCTTTGCTGAGCGTAAAAGACTTCTGAATGAAACTTCTACTGAGCCCAGACCTTTAAGTAATAGTGTACAGTACATTGCCTCATTCAGTATTCTGAGATAAGTCTTAGATTTTATTTATTTATTTATTTATTTATTTATTTATTTATTTATTTATTTATTTATTTATTTATTTATTTAATAGATGCATACTTGCGTGTTTGTGTCTGCACACTATCCAAAAAGAACTGAATGTTTGCTTTCTGTTCGAATCCTCAGCGTCTCTTTGTTGTTTAGTCAGTGGTTTTTAGTCTTTTCTTCTTTTAAGACCCTTCCGCTTTCAAATCTTCTGAACATTCATGCATTTTCCTCTCACATTTATGGATTTAATTACTCTACTATACAAAATGGCTTGATAAATATGTCATTCTGAGCACAGCTGCTATGCAATGCTGTTTATGTTACTGTTTATTTAAAAAAGGGAGGGCCAAGGAGCCACATTAATGATGATCCTGGCCCCTACCACAAACAAGAGCCCCGAGGCTTCTCCATAAACCCTCTTAAGCTTTTTTTCCCCCCATCGGACATGCATGTTAATCCTAGCACTCTTTTGGGAATTCTGTCAATAAGCGCAGGTGTCCACAAAAGCCTGACAGAAGAGAGCTGTGAATTGAGTGCCATTAGGATGTGTTTTAAAGGCATTGTCAACACACCATCCTTCACCCAACAACATAATATAGCATAATTAGCCATATTTGCATTTTGCAACCTCTTCGCAGGCAGGGCAGATTGTATTTTGTGCAGGCATATGGGCTCTCTTCAGCACCGTGGCACTGTGGGTTATTAGTTGATTTCATGGGTGACTGTCGTTTTTCCACTAGGCTTTGCAAAAGAAATGGAACTGCTGAGTCTGGGTCAATCAATCGTTTATTTATTTTTTCTTTCTTGTAGCTGCTACCAACTTGAACTACCATATGAAGAGCTTTGACAACGAAGGCACTGTATTATAAATCGAGAATAAAACTATCATACTCTCTGCCGTTTATACTTTTTTTTAGGCAGACAATAGAAAATAACTCATTGAATGAGTTGCACAGCCAGAATTCTTTTATTGTATGCCATTTTATATTCATTCTGATCTGTCCTAGGGGCACAAAAGGTGAATTTTTGAAGAACTGGACTGCCGTTCATTCCCTAGAGTCAATGAGTTGAACTGAAGAACCTGTTTAGTTTGATTCATGATCGACTCATTCAAATCATTTGCTGTGACTAGATGAAGTCAGTGAGTTGAACTTAAGAACATGTTTAGTCTAATTCGTGAAAATCATTTGCTGTTACTTAATAAAAACAGTGAGTTGATTTAAAGAATCTGTTTAGTTTAGAGTCAGTAGTTGAACTTGCAGTAAGAACTTGTTTAATCTGATTCATGATTGATTCAGTGAGATCATTTGCTGTGATTGGAAGGAGTCAGTGAGTTGAACTTAAGAACATGTTTAGTCTGATTCATGATCAATTCATTCAAATCATTTGCTGTGACTGGATGGAGTCAATGAGTTGAACTTAAGAACTTGTTTAGTCTGATTCGTGATCGACTCATTCAGATCATTTGCTGTTACTTATTATAAAATCAGTGAGTTGAACTTAAAATTTGTTTAGTTTGATTTATGCTCCATTCATTCAAATCATTTGCTGTGACTGGAGGGAGTCAGTAGTTAAACTTAAAATCTTGTTTAGTCTGATTCATGATTGATTCAGTCAGATAATTTGTGTGACTGGAACGAGTCAGTGAGTTGAACTTAAGAACATGTTTAGTCTGATCCATGAAAATCATTTGCTGTTACCTAAATAAAATCAGTGAGTTGAACTGAAGAATCTGTTTAGTTTATTTCATGATCGACTCTTTCAAATCATTTGCTGTGACTAGATGAAGTCAGTGAGTTGAACTTAAGAACATGTTTAGTCTGATTCATGATCGATTTATTCAGATCATTTTTTGTAACTGGAACGAGTCAGTAGTTGAACTTACAGTAAGAACTTGTTTAATCTGATTCGTGATTGATTCAGTGAGATCATTTGCTGTGACTGGAACAAGTCACTGAGTTGAACTTAAGAACATGTTTAGTCTGATTCATGATCAATTCATTCAAATCATTCGCTGTGACTGGAACGAGTCAGTGAGTTGAACCTAAGAGCTCTAGTCTGATTCATGATCGATTCCGTCAGATCATTTGCTGTGACTGGAATGAGTCAATGAGTTGAACTTAAGAACATGTTTAGTCTGATTCATGATCGACTCATCAAGATCATTTGCTGTTACTTAATAAAATCAGTGAGTTGAACTGAAGAATCAGTTTAGTTTGATTCATGATCGATTCATTCAAATCATTTGCTGTGACTGGAACAAGTCACTGAGTTGAACTTAACATGTTTAGTCTGATTCATGATCAATTCATTCAAATCATTCGCTGTGACTGAAACAAGTCATTGAGTTGAACTTAAAAACTGTAGTCTGATTCATGATCGATTCCGTCAGATCATTTGCTGTGACTGGAATGAGTCAATGAGTTGAACTTAAGAACATGTTTAGTCTGATTCATGATCGACTCATCAAGATCATTTGCTGTTACTTAAAATCAGCGAGTTAAACTGAAGAATCAGATTAGTTTGATTCATGATCGATTCAGTCAAATCGTTTGCTGTGACTGAATGGAGTCAGTGAGTTGAACATAAGAAAATGTTTAGTCTGATTCATGATCGACTCATTCAGATCATCTCTGTTACTTAATAATATAGGTGAGTTTTACCTAAAATCAGTTTAGTGTGATTCATGAAGATCATTTGCTGTTACTTAAAATCATTCAGTTGAACGGAAGAATCTGTTTAATTGGATTCATGATCGACTCATTTAAATAATTTGTTGTGACTAGATGGAGTCAGTGAGTTGAACTTAAGAACATGTTTAGTCTGATTCAAGATCGACTCATTCAGATCATTTGCTGTTACTTAATAAAATAGGTGAGTTCAACTTAAAATCAGTTTAGTTTGATGCATAATTGATTCAGTCAAATAATTTTCTGTGACTGGATGGAGTCAGTGAGTTGAACTTAAGCCTATTTAGTCTGATTCATAATAAATAATTCAAATCCTAATTTCTGAATCATTTGCCAACTTCTATTGGTCTGTTTCTTGGAAATATTTGACACATAGAAATTATTTGTTCACAAATGCTTCTCTCATGAACTTGTTCTACTTTTACTTCTCTCATCAAAGTAGAATCAAAAGAGAGATTTCAATATGAGTTACTTCAGAAGACTTGAAATAATGCATGAATCGTACTGAAGTGAGAGTTTTATGCCGCCTTTGTGTGCTTATAAGAAGATTGAAAGCCAGTTCCAGTAATTGGATGGAAAAGAGCAACCAGTGTAATTCCTCACAAACATCTTTTTGTTTTACAGAACGTGTGTTTGGAACGAGATGAGGGCGAGTAAACAATGGCAGACTTTTTCATTTGTGAACTATTCCTTTAAGAAAACAGATGGCAGTGCTTTCGTCTTTTCATCCTTCTTTTTTATGGAAGAAATATGGAGAAGAGCGAAAGTAAACAAGAGCAAGTGCAGGGGGAAATCACATGTCACGATTCATAAAAACACACCAAATCCAGTAGAATTATTAGCTGTCACTGAAAACCGAATGGGAAGGCGAAATATTATTGTGGTACAAAAGAGTGGTTGACACTTGGAAAGGGAACCATTTTCGTTCTGACACAAAGCTAATCTCAACTGCGCCCCAGAGCTGTGACGGTCCTTAATCAAGAGACCCGAGTGAAGTGCGCTGGTGTTGCTTGGTGTTGTCAGCATAATAGCTTTCATTATGATGGAAGACTTAAGTGTTTAGGGCAGGCGCAAAACACCAGATGTATGCTAGCAGAAGCTCAGAGGAAACGCCCAGACAAAGAAAGACACATCCCTCTGGGAGATCAGGGGTCACAAAGTGGGCATCACTGGCCTGATCTGGACAAGATGCACAGATTAATAGACTCCTGAGCTTTGTGTGCTGTTGATAGACTTATAGGATGAAGTATTGCTCAGTTATGAAGAGTTCGCTTATGAAGGGTTTCCTGTACAGTCGTTCAGTGTATAGCGTCATGACTAATTATATTTTAATACAATTAGATATAATACAATCTGATATTCTGATGTTGGAATATTAATCACTAAATCTACCAGAGCAGTTGCTGAATTTACTTTAGATTTCCTTGCTAAACTGTAGGATTGTATTCATATCCAGTGTTTCCTCTAGGATTTTTTCCAGCAGTGGCGGCAGGACTTTTTTTTTTTTACACAGATCTGCCAACTATTTCAAAGACAAATATTACACGCATTATTGCAAGGCGAGATAGCATTCATGTAATACGAGCATGCGAATCTCTTTGCTTGCGCGCCGATTTCCTCTTCGTGCACAGAACTTCTTGCACGCACTCAAATTTACACGTTCAAGTGCAGATCTTCTCGTGCGCTCTCCAGTAAGCGCTGCTGAAGCGCGATTTAGTGTGTTTTTGTGCGTTTTCCGACATTAACGCGTCCTGAAGTAAAGTGAAACTCCAGCAAGATAAAGTCATTGTATGCAGAGCCATTGACATTTATCAATAAAGTATACTTATGGAAACTGTGTTCATCTTAAACTGAAAGCTACGCGGTGTTTGCTGGACTCACGCACCTGTCAGTCAGTCTGTCAGAGAGCCAGCATGTCACCTTAAAGGGTTGAACAAATAGCGCACAGCACTACTACGGTTGCAGAAAAGTTTGCGCTGTTTACCTCTAATATGTTTTAGTGCGATTATAATCCGCTATACAAAACACGACTAAATGTTTAATGAGAAGTTGTAATGTAGCCGTGGCGGGATGAATTTTGGCGTGGCGGCCCGCCACGGATGAATGAATGTAGCGGAAACCTTGATATCTATCTGAAGGGTAATTGTTTTTCATAAGACTGTGAATTAATAGTGTAGCATGTTTAATAAAAATGTAATTCCTTTACTAGCAACTAAGAGTAAAATATTTTGTGATTTTAGTATATTTAGGATTTTAATTCTCTTATTTTTTCAATAAATATAGTTATGTATGTTATGTATTACATATATACTAGGGCTGCAACTAACGATTATTTTAATAATCGATTAATCTGTCGATTATTTTTTGAAATATCATAAGAAATTATGTTTTGTTTTCTGAAAAAAAAAACCTCAAAATTAAGTGATTGTTTGCTTAAAACAAGCAAAATTATTTACCAATGGGGTACGAAAAATAATCTTAATGAGATATAATCTCAAACAGAAGTTTTAAGCATCACTTAATTTTCTCATGCCATTTATCTTGTCTAGTCTTGATTTAAGATTTTTTAGATATTTGGACTGGAAACGAGACAAATTTACTAAGTAAGAAAAGCTTTTTTGTAGTGTAGCTATAGATGACAACAGATGTAAAAATGAATGATCCAAAAGAGGCGAGTGAATAAAAACTTGTCTTTAGTCTTGCAATGCAAAGTGCAAAGTTACTCTACCACCGCTGCTTTACTACTGTTTTTAACCCTTTCAGTGGTGAGTTTAAAAGATTCTATCTGGCCCCGGGAGGGAGTTTTGTTAGGCGATCATTATTTTAGAATGTTCACCCTTATGTGTTTCCGTGACGACGCGTCATGTTTGTCACGTGACACACCGCAGCCACAATAGCGCTGCATGACAGATGTATCCCTTTTATTATGCTTTTCCATTTTAATACAAAATATATAAGTGAGTGTTTTTCGTGGTTTAAAAGACGTATAAATGATCTTGATCGTGATTTATAACATGGCATCACCATGTTTACTTGCAGCCGTGCGCATGACTCATTCATAAAAGCAAAACACGCAGGATTCAGCACGTAAATTCATCAGTTACTCCCAAAATGCATGGAAGCAAGTGGCTGGCCAGCTGGGAGAAGAATAGATTGAACTTTATTGTTACTTTCGCTACGTGTATCTGATATGAATAATACACATCGGCAAATTATATATGAATGGATTGTTAGATTTCCATAGACTTTCTTGTGTGTTTTACAAACTCTAAATGTGTTGTTTTACTAGTACTTGTGTGTATTTACATGTCTAAAACATAAAATAAGCATTGGGTGGTTTAAAACACTGCATATTTGTGATAATATGACACGTCTTTCTCTGGCTCAGCGCCAGCCAACGCACCAAAGCTCAGTTTTAATTTTTCACGTCATGCTTGTCAAGCTGGATAACGAGTAAACACTAAACATCAGCACCAGAGACATTACGTTCCTCACTTCAAAACAGAACAAAAGTAGGATTCTGTTGCTCCCTTCCTCCTCATCAAGGACTCCAATATGTTTGTGTTTCAGGTGCTCGATCACTGCCGTGGTTCTCCCATCATCACTTTTGCGTATTTGGCCGTTAACACACTTTTTTTTGTTTATTTATTGTGAAATGCTCCCACACCTTGGATGACTAGGGTCACACAGATTTCTCTGCCTTCGCCATGTATTCCTCCGCTCGTTTTTTTGCTCCGTCCTATCTATGAGGCGCAGAACTCTGCTGGCATCAGAGTGCTTTTACTCCGCTCCGCGCTCAGCTAAAGTTTTTTTAATAATCAAACATCTCCACGTCGCGCGACACGACGAATCGATTATAAAATTCGTTGCCAGTGCTTCGTTGTTGCAGCCCTAAATTATACATTTTAATGTTGGCTATACTACTACTACTACTACTACTACTACTACTACTGAAAATAATTCATTCATTCATTCATTTTCTTTTCGGCTTATTCCCTTTATTAATTTGGGGTAGACACAGCGGAATGAACTGCTAACTTATCCAGCACATGTTTTACGCAGCAGATGCCCTTCCAGCTACAAACCAATCTCTGGGAATCTTCCATACACACTCATTCACACTCATACACTACGGACAATTTAGCCTACCCAATTAACCTATAGCGCATGTCTTTGGACTGTGGGGGAAACCGGAGCACCCGGAGGAAATCCACGCAAACACAGGGAGAACATGCAAACTCCACACAGAAACGCCAACTAACCCAGCCGAGGCTCAAACCAGCAACCTTCTTGCTGTGAGGCGACAGCACTACCTACTGCGCCAGTGTGTCGCCACTAAAAAATAATAATAATTAGTAGTAGAAGAGGTAGTAGTAGTTGTTGTTGTTGTGGTAGTATTAATAGTGTCACGGTTGGGTTACAGAAAGAATGAGGACTCAATTACAGAACTAAAATGGGTATTTATTAATTCTTAAAATAAAACAAAAAGATCAAAACTACCCAGAGGGTAAAAACATTAACAAACAAATAAACTAACAAACTTGACTGGGCAGAGCTGGAAAGGATCAGGGCTGGGCAAAACAGGACACGACTCGACTAGATACGAAATATGACGAACTGGCACAGGACAGCAGACAAGAGGGAGCTATAAAGAGAAAGAATTAACAAACAAGAAGGTAACCTGAATAAACTAATTAGGGGATGACAAGGAGGGTTGGACTAGACAATAGACCGGAGAGCACATGACACAAAGAGATGCAACACGCATGCTCCGATCCCAGCACCAACCGAAACTGAAACTAGACTGGAGCACTGAGAACGAACACTGTGTGAACAAACAACACACACCAGAACGAAAGCATATATCCTGAGCACGCTTAGACGTGGTAGCGCGCACGGCCAGTGTGGCCAAAACGGCGCCCATGCAAAGACGAAGACAGTCAATAGCTATGTTTCCATCCAAAAATCCGAATTAACTTTATGCACAAAACTGTATTATCGCATAAAAGACGTGCGAGTAAAGCAGCGTTTCCATCCAACGAGTCAAAGCGAACAAAATCGTCACTTCCTGATTATCTGGCGGCAAATATCAACAGTAAAAAACGAATTTGCTGCGATAAGAGAAGCTGCGTGAATCTTTTCTTCATTTAATAAATGATATGCGCCTCAGAAGACAATCCTGACACGCAGTGAATGTGCGGTGGCATTTGAAGGCGTGAGACGCGGAGCACACATGATCTCTTATAACAAAATCACATGACCTTTTTTTAATGCGCATACTGGAACTTGTGTGATAAAAGTGTTTCCATCATAGTTTATGTGCATCTTTTCTTATCGAATAAAATGTTTATTCTACTCAGTTATGTGCGTACGTTTTTATGCGCATTTTCAAAATGTATGCGCATCTTGGCATTTCCATCAACCGTTTTTTTTAATGCGCATATCCAAAATGCACATAAAAATAGGTGGATGGAAACATAGCTCGTGACAGGACATATGAGTGGTCAACTCGAGAAAACAATGAGCACAACATACTAGACAAGACAGGACTAGTGTCTGGATGCCACCAAAACAAGAAATAACAAGACTGAAGTGGCAGAATCCTGACAATTAGTGTATTTATCTTAATAATAAATGTTAAGCTAGATTGAAATTAATATGCAGATTTTTTACTGAAAGTTTTCCACTTGTTTAAGCTAAAACTATATTTTATGATTCGTTTTTATTGACTCATTTTTTTATTTTTATTTATCCAATTATTTAATTAAAATCTTAATGAATTCTCTTTGTAAAATAAATCTATTTTTTTTCCACCAACGTGTGGGAACATATTTGATTGATTTGATCCACTAAGTGGACTACAGAGTTAAACAGGGTCTCCCTGCTGCTGCTGCAAATGTTCAGTAGCAAACACTCTTATACAGCATCTCACCGCAACTCCAAGTCATTTGATATTCATGCTGCTATTGAACTCTCTGAAGCCTCTATTGATGTTCACTTGAGTAGATGTTTGTTAAATGAATCTATTGAGGTCACAATGGCGTTCATGTTTTCAGCAGCTGTGTTTTCAACCTTCATTCTGACATTTGGCTCTTTAATGTCCTCCATTACATCCCGTAGCAATGCACATGATTCTGTGGCGTGATTCTTAATTTTTTTTTTTTTTTGGTTTCCAAAAAATGGCCTTGAACATCTGAGGTTGTAAAATGCCTGCTGTTGAATGCAGCTTGAGATGCGGGTGCTATTAGCATTAACTTTATAAGGCTGTCTCATGGGGATAAAACCGTGACCCAGTGCTGGTCTGCTTTTGGAAGTGCCATAGCTTGTGGTATTGACATCAGTGTCATGTCCAATCAGTGGCTAAGATTGGAGCATGCAGAGCTGCGAGGCTGGACTTGCCAGCTTTAATTTCCTAGTCATTTCTGGTTTTTGTGGATTGCTGGGGGTTTGACTCTGAGAGCGGCACGTCTCGGTACTAATTAATCGCCTGTGTGACAGGGGTTTTCCTCTGGCTGCATGTAGACTGTAGACGCTTGTGCTTTCACTTGTAGCCCTGCGGCCCGCCGTCTCACCCTGCCTTCCAGCTGACAGCAATGTCTGTCATAAAGCGACCCCTGAAGCTGCTTTAAAATGGAAATCTTCACGCATCTTTATGCTGTAGCTCAAATAGTAGAGCACGGTGCAAGCAACAGCAAGGTCACACGTTTGATTCCTAAGCAAAGCAAATTCGTACCTTGAATGTAATGGAAGTCACTTTGGATAAAAGCTTCTGGCAAATGCGTGAAAGTAATATAAAGCATATCTATTCTCACTGGTTAATGTTCTGTTCTCTTTTTTCCCTCCCTGTTTCACTTCTAGATCAGCATCTTGGAGCGACAGATATTTGATTTCCTCGGATACCAGTGGGCTCCGATCCTTACAAACTTCATCCACATCATCACAGTGATTCTAGGCCTTTTTGGGACGGTGCAGTTCAGACCGCGATATGTGACCGGGGTGAGTTTCCAAATGCTTTTATATTCAGTTTGTGGCATATTTTGTCTTTCCCTCTGCATGTTATGCTGTCATTTTGTTATATTAATACCACAGGTGTCATAAAACTGTCCTAGCCATGCAGCATAACAATAAAGCAGCACATTTTTTCCTTGGTAATCTGATTTTTTGGCCTAACATTTTGCAGCTGCAATGAGCAGTGAGACATTTTGACAGTTTGGTTTAGTCCTGGCTAGATTCACCCACAGTGGAATCTCCGTGGTTTGAAATTCCACAACAAATATGTTCTTAATGGAAGTGAATGTTGTTGTGCAGAAGCTTTACATCACATGGACAGGCTTGTCTCTACTTTGTTTAAAAAATAATTTGTTACAAACAAAGCTAACTAGTTTAGGCTAGTTTTAAGTTTGAGGTTTTGAGCATGATTGATGTTTTTCTCCAATTTTAGATTTAGACTATTTAGATTTTTCTTTTAAATTTGGATAACTTTATTTTCAAAACATGAACTTTTATTGAAAAAAAAAGTGTAAAATAATTCTTCAGACTTGCTGATCTTATCATCTGTTAGCATATTTCATCTAAAACCAAGTAGAAAATACTTTTACCAATTTCAATGCGCTTCCATTACTGACATACAGTGCATCTGGAAAGTATTCATAGCGCTTCACCTTTTCCACATTTTTATGTTACAGCCTTATTCCAAAATGGATTAAATTAATTTATTTCCTCGAAATTCTACACACAATACCCCATAATGACAATGTGGAAAAAGATTTTTTGAAAATTTATTATTTGCAAATTTATTAAAAATAAAAAACCTTAATCACATGTACATAAGTGTTCACAGCCTTAGCTCAATACTTTGCTGATGCACCTTTGGCAGCAATTACAGCCTCAAGTCTTTTTGAATATGATGCCACAAGCTTGGCACACCTGTCTTTGCCCATTCCTCCTTGCAGTACCTCTCAAGCTCTATCAGGTTGGATGGGAAGCGACGGTGTACAGCCATTTTCAGATCTCTCCAGAGATGTTCAATATGATTTTGGTCTGGGCTCTGACTGGGCCACTCAAGGACATTCACCGAGATGTTGTAAAGCCACTCCATTGATATTTTGGAGGTGTGCTTTGGGTCATTGTCCTGCTGGAAGATGAACCGTCGCCCCAGTCCGAGGTCAAGAGCACCTTGAAGCAGGTTTTCATTCAGGATGTCTCTGTACATTGCTGCATTCATCTTTCCCTCTATTCTGACTAGTCTTCCAGTTCCTGCTGCTGAAAAACATCCCCACAGCATGATGCTTCCACCACCATGTTTCACTGTAGGGATGGTATTAGCCTGGTGATGAGGGGTGATGGTTGACCAGCTCTAGGAAGAGTCCTGGTGGTTCTAAACATCTTCCACGTATGGATGATGGAGGTCACTGTGTTCATTGGAACTTTCAGAGCAGCAGAAATTTTTCTGTAATCTTTCCCAGCCTTGTGCCTCAAGACAATCCTGTCTTGGAGGTCTACAGACAATTCCTTTGTCTTCATGCTTGACTTGTGCTTTGACATGCACTGTCAACCCTGGGACCTTAAATAGGCAAGTGTATGCCTTTTACCACAGATGAACTCCAATTAAGCTGCTGAAACATTTCAAGAATGATCAGTGGAAACAGAATGTACCTGAGCTCAATGTAGAGCTTCACGGCAAAGGCTTTGAATACTTATGTACATGTGATTTTTCAGGTTTTTTATTTTTAAGAAATTTGCAACAATTTCAAAAAATATTTTTTCACATTGTCATTATGGGGTATTGTGTGTAGAATTTTTAAGGAAATAAATGAATTTAATCCATTTTGGAATAAGGCTGTAACATAAAAAAATGTGGAAAAAGTGAAGCACTATGAATACTTTCCGGATGCCCTGTAACCTTGCTGCAGCTCTGATAAAAGTTGAATTTATTAAGAAAATTAAAAAGCGTCACAATGTTTGTGTGTTCTGCATTTGTCTGACGTGATTAGACTGCCATTGTTACTGAAATGTATAAAGTGTTAATCTGATTTGTTGCTTCATGTCAAATGACACTGTGTGATAGTAGCATTCTGAAAAGTTCTCTGTTTGAAATATTGAACTTGAGCTCTCGCAAAAGATGTGTTGTGTGAATGGCACATTCGCTATTTTAAGGGTGTACTCACACTAGGCTCTCTGAACCATGCACGGTCAGTTTGACCTTCATTTCCTGGTTCGTTTGACAAGTGTGAGTGCTCCGTGCTGCGCCCAGGCACAGTTCGGTTGGTCTTCCCTGCTCCGGTTGGAAGAGGTGATCCAGATCACGGTTTGGTTGTAGTGTGAGTGCCTTAGCGTGAAACTGAAGACGCAATGTCACTTTTAAGAGACTGTTTCATATGGATTTATTAATCATTCCTTTTAATTAATGCAAACTGTCAAAGTTATCAAAGCCCCTTGCTGCACGTCAGCTGCTGCCACCTTCAACAAACCACCTATATGTGCAGCACAATGACTTTTATGAAAATTTGTAAGCATCAAAATCTGTTTAGCAAAAGATTTGACTGTGTGTCTCTGCATCCCCAATGGCTCAAAATAATACAAAACCGTGTACTGTATCTAAAGAAATCTCCATTGTACTGAGAACACTTCTTTTCCTAATTGAACAGTCGCATCATCAATGATGTAAGCATGCCTGGGCTCGAAAAGTAAAATACAGTGTGAGTGCAGGCTGTTGGTGGAGATGGTAGGGGGTAAGGTTTAAGGCAACAGTGCCTAGTGTCAGTACACCCTAAGATGGCCTCCCAGCGAGACCCAGCTTGGTTTTGGCTGGTTTTGATAGTCTCAGACGCTGGTTGAACTATTTTAAACTCATAGCTGGCTGATCTCATAACATGACCAGCTAAAAAAATACCCAAAATCTTTGTAAAATCAGACTGATCAGTCAGAGCTTGGAGACCAAATAAGAGGGAATTTCTAAATTCTCTAAATTTAAGTGAAGTTTTTATTCGTAAACTAATTTCGAGAGGATCACATGCTTGTGATTAACCGTGACTGGTCTCGCATTAGCAATCACATGATATACCAATTAGATGAATTCAAACACACATAAATAGCTGGGTTTCCTTAACTTCTTCATCTTGAAGAATCCCCCATCCACCCTGACTCCTTCCCCCCCCCTTTCTAAGTTAAATACAGGGGAGTATGGCGGCAAATCAATGCCAATAATAATCGAGCGCAGCGGTGACGTCTACGCGCGAGGAGAAGTGAACCGCGAGCAGATTACAGGCCTACACGCGAGAAAACTACTGCTCGCGCGCACAGGGGCTGTTCACGCGCGCGCTGAACTGATCCACCGCGAGGAAACGGGCGCTCGTGAGCTCGTCAGAAACCCTCGCGCGCGCACATCATCATCTGTGCGCACGAGAGCGAGCGAGGTCATGCCTCACAGCGCGCGCGCGCGATCAGTTTTTCTGCTCGCTCGCTGGCTCTTCTCTGCTCGCGCGAAACATTTTGGAGTTTTGTCAGTCTTGGGGCGGGACTTGGTTTACTTGTTATCTCTAACGCTATTGGTTACTCTCCCTTTCCGGAAGTTAGCCGGGATTGGACGGGATGGAGTTTACCCATTAAATAAAAAACATATATATATATATATATATATATATATATATATATGTAATATATATCTTATCATAATGTGAAACTATAATAGACTTGCTTTCTCAGTAATAATAGGTGATGACTTTTAGTAATGAGATATTTATTGTAATAATCTCATAATAATGACTATTCTGACTGTCATGACAATTATATGAAGTCATATAATGACATATCAAAACAATGAGATATATTCTTGTAACAAACTTTATTAAAGTACAACTGGGGAGAGAAAGAGAGAGTTATGGCATGTGTTGAAAAGATCTCTCCATTAAACAGTAATTAGGGAAAACTATACACGGGGCTAAATCAGGATTCAGGACTAATAATTCTGACTTCAAATGTGTGTGTGTGTGTGTGTGTGTGTGTGTGTGTGTGTGTGTGTACTATTTACAGATGTGCTGTCTTGTATTTTTTTTAAATGTCTGTGTTGAAAAAAATTAAATAATAGGTATTCTAATATAATATTTGATATCTCCAGCTGTCACATATTTGAACGATTTGATGAAGTTTAGCACCTACATTTAAACTGAACTCAAGCCAAACGTCTTAATTGATAAAAAAAATCTTTATTTTTTTCTCAGACTCATTGGCCTTGGCTCATTTTCTATGAAGAACATAAGTCAGAATAAGTTGGATGGACAGTAGTTAATAAAATAGGCTGTACATGCATGAAGTGCATATAGTACATCGGCTTACAGTAAATATATTGCCATTAGTCTGTTATTCCACTATATATGTGACCTCTAAGATGTGGGCATGTTGTATAGAAACTGGTATTTGTATGCCTCTGAAGTGGAATTATGTAATGGATATATGCAGTGAGTAGAGCAAAACGAAGATTGTAGGTATTAAATTGTTGCTCCAATAGGTGGCGATAAACACCCATCTAAATGTCTGTCACTGTATTCTTCATGTTTGATTGGATTAATAATTTTTTTATGTCTTTATAAGCGGGTTAATCAATCATCAACTGAAAATGAGATTGAAAAATATCAACCTAAAGTATATAATATACTAATATATATGTATATGTACAGTTGAAGTCAGAATCATTAGCCTCCCTGAATTATTAGCCCCCCTGTTTACCCCCCCCCCCCCCCAATTTCTGTTTAACTGAAATATTTCTTCAACACATTTCAATCATAATAGTTTTAATAACTCATCTCTAATAACTGATTTATTTTATCTTTGCCATGATGACAGTGATTAGCCATGATGACAGTGATTAAAGTGACATTTAAAGGCTTAACTAGGTTAATTAGGTTAACTAGGCAGGTTAGGGTAATTAGACAAGTTATTGTATAATGATGACTATCGGAAAAAAAATTAGCTTAAAGAGGCTAATAATATTGACCTAAAAATCATTTTGGAAATATTTAAAAAAGAAAATTCAAAGGGGGGCAAATAATTCTGACTTCAAGTGTGTGTGTGTGTGTGTCTGTGTTCCCCTAAGGAAATCCTAGAACCACCATTTTCCACTGATCTATATTATTAATATTGTTAACAATTATAATAATATATAAAGCTGCACTGCGCATATAATATGCATTATATGGAAAGATCTAAAAAGCAAGTATCATCTAAACTCCTCTATAGACAATATTTCCTAGAAAGATTATATCCCCAAGTGTCATAATGAGCACTGATGTTGTGGTTAATCAGCATAAAAGTAAAATTCAACAAACCAGACAAGTGCTGTACGTGGGACAAATCAAATGGTTCAGAAAGCCATTTTTACAAGAATTATTTTAGAAGATTAATCATTATTATTTGACAGTTTCTCGAGATTAAATCCTCAGACATCATCTTAGAAAGTTTCTTATGATTATGACTTGCAAATTATATATATTTAATGGCGTTATCTTTTAACCTGCGTCCAATCCCGGCTAACTTCCGGAAAGGGAGAGTAACCAATAGCGTTAGAGATAACAAGTAAACCAAGTCCCGCCCCAAGACTGACAAAACTCCAAAATGTTTCGCGCGAGCAGAGAAGAGCCAGCGAGCGAGCAGAAAAACTGATCGCGCGCGCGCGCGCTGTGAGGCATGACCTCGCTCTCTTCTCGTGCGCACAGATGATGATGTGCGCGCGCGAGGGTTTCTGACGAGCTCACGAGCGCCCGTTTCCTCGCGGTGGATCAGTTCAGCGCGCGCGTGAACAGCCCCTGTGCGCGCGCGAGCAGTAGTTTTTTGCGTGTAGGCCTGTAATCTGCTCGCGGTTCACTTCTCCTCGCGCGTAAACGTCACCGCTGCGCTCGATTATTATTGGCATTGATTTGCCGCCATAGGGGAGCTCTCGAGACCTACCTGAGCTCAGACTCCCATTTATCCCGATATACAGGAGGAAGCCCCAGGCTCAAAGATCTTCTGAGCTCAGGGCTCTCTCCCGGGACAGCATGCCAAACACGCTTTTACTTATCAATCATCAGTTAAGTGTGAACTCTTAAATATGTTAGATCATTGGTCAGGATGTTTATGTGCAGTCTATAGTTGAACAACATTGCTTAAGAAACTCAATTGCTCATTTTTTTTGGTGTTCTCTTTGATTCTGTTGCTGATATATGCTTGAACTATGGGGGGAAAAGTGCATTAGGTTCTGTGTCCAATGAATAAAATGAGGTTTATGCATGATCTATATTTGTGTCCAGTCCATCTAAGTTATGGTGTTTTGGAAGAAACAGTTGCTATTCACCACATTCAGCACGGATGAGATCAAACCTCAAAAGACAGCTTTTCTCTCCAGTTGAGTACAATGGACATTCAACACCCTGGCTAGCATAACAGAGAAATATCAATGTACTGACAGATCGGGTCATTGCCTCAAATGTTGCTCAGACCCAAAGTCGAGATGAAGCAGATTGCCTTTTTAGTGTTATGTGTCTCCCTTTGGAATAAACAATGCTCGTTTTTTCAGTCTTAGAGCAGTGACTGGTCACGGAGATGGAGAGGGAGCCTCCTACAGAGATAAATTGCACACATTTGAACATTACTCTTGCTTATATCCGTTCTGGGGATGCTGTCAGGCCAGATAAATTTTTATTCTAATTCAACTTGGCACGTTCCAGTGGCTGGCAAAGGGCCAAATGAGGTTCCACTACATGCCCGCATCTTCTGTATCTAATGTCCTGACAACATGTCAGATTTCAAGATGGCAAAATTCCTTCCGTCTCTGAGTCTCAACGGTCTGGTGCGCTCCGCTTGCTTGCACAACTTTGTGAGGGAGAGGTTAGGCCCGAAACAGTCCTTGTCGAGATCACGTTCGTAACCTCCTCCCTACGGATCAACCACCGATGCGTGTTAGAGATATCAAGCAGGATTATGAGAATTAATTGAAGTCAATCGCTCCGTCTAGACCCCCTCCTGCTTTAACATGTGGAGGAGGCTTCTTCTTATACTGCGCAGTGTTGAAGGCAGGAGAAACCTCAGCCACGTTTTAGTTATAAAAGAAGCATAATGTGTTGATCTTTGTTCTTGGCCTGAGGCGCTTACTGTTGCTTGCACATATAACTGCATATATTTAAATAAAACAAGCTACACTGACACCATCCAATTGGGTCAGCCCTTTCGTACCAGGTCAGTCTTAATAGATTGTTGCAATGATGCCCAGATTTGTTGAAGATTATATTGACTTATCAGCATACAACAAATTCTTATATAAAACTTAAAGGTGCAGTATGCAAGTTTGACACGCAGTGGTTGGACTAGGTATTGCACGCCTGGTTCAAAACACATGCAAGCGCAGGTTGCCAGATTGACGACATCAACAGAAGTGTACCTAACTATCGAGCCTAAAGGCTGATTTAAGTCGTGTTCTAAATAAAAGCAATGGCACGCGATAAAAGGAATATTTTCCATATAGTTTTTGTCCTAATCAACACCTGAAATTTATATTTTAGAAACTTCTATTTTTTTGCAGCTGAAAGACAGGATAAACTGACAATGCTTACCTCAGGTACACCTCATGTGCATTATTCAGAGTTAAATTCTAATAATGTGAGTTAAAATGCCATTTTACTTGACATTTATTGCCATACTACTGAAAGCAGCAGCAGATAGTTTCACCTCAGATCTTTAAAATAAAATAAACCGCTTGAAATTGAACTTTAGAACTGACAAACCAACACACATCAGTGATTCAGCATCTACATTTAATAATGTTAACAAGGTTTAATAAGTATTGATTAGATTATAAACCTTACCATTTCGTTAGAGTGCAGTGAGCGCATTATTCTGTGCTTCTGAATGGCTGTATTTTGTCTGGTGCAAACAGCCCAGTGGCTTATCACTGCGTATCTCCTAACGTGTTGTTAGGACACGGGGTTACAATGTAACCTGCTCACCTAATGTTTACGCTCATAATATTTATATTATTTGCTAATTAATAGCCACCCCATGTGGAACTCTGAATCTGCGTCTCATTTCAGATTCTGCTAGAGTCCACTGGAGGTCACATTTCGGTCGTGGACACATACTTTGTGAGCCTTCCTGATTGAACGAATGAAATGCACGGTTTTCCATCAAGGCAGCTCAGGGTGCTGAATTATAATTGGTTAAAGTGGCAGTGGGCAGGTTAAAAGGACCAAAATAAAGACAGACGTTCTGGCACGTAACGCACATTTTCAAAGCAGAATATCTGACTTCAGCATTGTTTTTCAGATAAACAAGAATGTTCACTTAGCATGTTTCTTAAATATATGCAAACATATTATGGTATTTTTATGCTTTACAAGAGTCAAAAACTTACCGCACCTTTAAAAGTGATGCCTAAGACTGTTTGCTCTTAAGATGTGGAAAGTGGTAGCATTTTTCTTTGGTAAATCATTTAACTTTTCTTTAGCTTTTCAAGGTTGTTGTTCATCTATTGGTTGGGTAGAAATCAAACTGTGATGACCCGTTAGCTAATAAACAAACTAGTACAAATGACAGTTTTTAATATTCCCTTTAAACAAAAGTGGCTAAAATGCAGTTAGCTGCTTTTGCCATGTAACTTATTCATAAGAGTGAGTACGTTTACCTGGACACCAATAATCCGATTTTAATATGATTAAGACAATACTCTGATAAATAGTCTAACATGTAAACAGGAATTATTATTATTATTATTATTTTATTTATTTATTTTTTTGATTAATCCAATTTAGGTCATAATCGAACTAAACAGAAATCGTGTTAAGATGTGGAGTATTCCTATTTTAGTTGCCTTATTGAAGTGCTGTACAGACATGTAAACATCTTAATCCAAACTATTACCATCATGTAGGACTTTGTGACAGGATAGTCAATACACACGCTGTTTGACACTATTCTCTGCACCTACCTAGTCGGTAAAGGACCACAGACACACACTGTGAAATGCGGAGGTTTTTATTTCTCCTATTTGGCATGCGGTATCAAACTCCATTAAAACACACTTCCACCAGTGCTTACTTCATATCTGCTTCCAATACCTCAGTTTGTCACGGCTTGAACTGCATTTAAAGTCAAAAAATTAAAAATTAAACCCTTGAAATTACATGAAACTCTGGAGGAAACGTTGGATAGCGTGGTGATGCAATGACATTAATCGATCTATGTGTTACATGTAAACTGGATCATGAAAGGAACATTCAAAAAGCAACTCATATAAACACCTTAATCATATTATTGTCTTATTCAGATTAAGGCAGATAATTTGATTTTAGATGTTCATGTAAATGTAGTCACTGTTAAGTTATGCAGAGTGTTATTTTTACGCATATACACAAATTTCTGTGAAAAATCTACTGATTGTGCAAAACCACAGATGAAGCAATACATTTTCATACAGCCCAATGACACACTTAAAGCGTGGAAAATTAAGTCATAAACTAGCCAAGGCAATGATATTAAGGTGTAGCTAACTAAAATATTGCAAAAATATTGTCTTGTTTTAGGAAATAATATGACTAAATTAAGTGATTTTATGCTTAAAAGAAGCTAAATAATCTGCCAATAGGGTAAGCAAAATAATTGTGTTAAAAGTAGTGGTGGGCCGTTATCGGCGTTAACGTGAGACTCTTATCGCGCGATAAAAAAAATATCGCCGTTAATCTATTCTCAAAGTTGGGTTGGGAGCTGGGTCTATTCTACGCAAGCTATGGTGACTTTCACCTTGATATTTTAGCGCGGATGTATACCTGACCGGTGAGCCGTCTGACAAAACGGTGTCCTTCTGAATCAAATCAGCAGGATGCCTGACTCTAACTGCAGTTCGGCAGCTTCACTTAACTCATGAATATTTCATTCATGTCCCCGTGACAAACTGGGGTATTAGACGCAAATAAATGAGTAAGGACTGGTGAGAGTGTTATGGAATTTAATAACGAACGCCAACTGGAAAGAAAAAAAACTTCCGCATTTCGCGATGCGTTTGTGTGTGCGCGTCTGTGTGTCTGTGTGTGTGCGGGCCTTTACTGACAGCTGCCTGTGTGGATCTTGTCGGAAAATATGGCGAAAGTCCTACATGACGGGAATAGTTTGTCAGTAATGCCACTAATATCTGCATACTCCACGTCTTAATTCCATTTCTGTTTAGTTCAGTTATGACTTTAGTCGCATTAAGGTAATCAAAAATCGCTGTTTACATGGTAGACTCTTAATCAGAGTATTGTTTTAATCATATTAAAATCATATTACAGTATTGTTGCCCATGTAAGCATAATGTTTGACACACCCTCCGGGCTCTGTGAACTTGCCTTTGCGAAGCAGCATTTTCTGTATGTGCGTACATCAAAAGCAAGTATGAAATCACTGTTTGGAGCTTATGTATGCCTACAGTTCAACATTCATGTTTAACTGAATAAACAGTTAGTAAACACAAGTACATCTTGTTGAACATCATTTATTTTCATCACCAATTATCATAGTAGAACAGTTTCTCAAGCAGTTTGTGATGCATTTTGGAAACAGGAGATGAGCCCCTGGTCTAATGCGCCGCCTGGCTTATTGACTTATTATTTGGGTAGCACACATATTGTGAATGCCTTCGGCAGAATATAAATGAGCCATTTTAATCTAGATTAATTTCGAGATTAATCTAGATTAATCTAGATTTAAAAAAATAATCTATGCCCACCTATAGTTAAAAGGAAAACAAGATTATTTTGCTTACACTATTGGCAGATTATTTGGCCTGTTTTAAAGAAAATCTCACTTAAGTTTGGCATATAATTTCTTTTTTTTTTTTTTTACAATTAGTTTTTATTGATTTTAATTATATTGCAAAACCCAGCAAACAATACAGAATATTACTTATATAATATTTCAGAATGTACTTTCCCACCCCAACATTTGTTAAACAGATGACATTTATGACATTTAAATGACATTTAAAATAAATAATAAAATAAATAAAAATACAATACCATAAAATTGACCAATGTGTGTGCGTATATAATATTAATAAAAAAGAATGATAAAACATTATTACATTACATTTTTATACAATTTTTAACTAACTACAATATTGCAAAAACATTGTTTTTTTTAAAGACATAATATGCTAAAATTGAGTCCTTTAAACAATCAAAATAATCTGCCAATGGGATGAGCAAAATAATCTTGCCAAAAGGAAAAACTAAATTTGTTTTTGCTTACTCTATTTCAGATTATTTGGCTTGTTTTAAGGAAAAACTCAATTTGGCATGTCATTTATTCAAACAAGACAATATATTTTGCTTGTCTAGAAAATGCTTCTTGATTTAAGAATTTTTAGATAATTGAATTAGAAACAATACAAAGAAATTAAGAAAAGCATTTTTTGCATTTTGATGATGCAAATATCAGTAAATTGACTAGCACAAGCCTTGGTGATAGGGCTGGGCGATTAATCAAAAAATAATCAAAATTGGCATTCAGAACCTATAATCGATCTATTTTTCCCAGGTCGATTTTATTGATTATTTTCCCTAATGTGTGTGGTCACGTGATCCCGCTCTGTTAAGGCTGATTTATACTGATTTATATCAAGAGCATGCGTATGGTCCACCGCAGCCTTTGCGCAGTCGCATACCCATGCACCTCTCAAAAATGTAACTACACGTTGCGAAGACGCGTAGCGCAATCTCTGTGTTTGGTCGGTTTGGTAGCATTGACATGCGTGGGCAGAGAGCTGCAGGACAGCAAAGAGCCAGTTGGAGTGAGTGTTTACAAGTGTGGAGTCTCGTGTAGGAGCGGTTTTGTGTGATTATGATTAAAGTTGTTGCACGTCCACCTGTTCCCGCCTCTGAATAAGCGAGTTTAAGCTTTTTGTACATTAAGGTAGCGTTCAGAAAAAATAAAACACCGCAAAGAAACTCGACACAGAGGAACATAAAAACCCGCTGCCAGCCAGCGTTTCAAAAGTGTTGTTGCAGAGTAACACAAACGGCACACAGAAGTATATCATTGCACTGCTACGCACAAGGCATGTATAAATCAGCCTTTAAAGTCTGAGGCAGCCACATGTTCCCTGGTCAAGTAAGATGATGGACCCATTCTTGAACCTTACTTTGCACTAAATTGACGATGATTGTATGCTGTGCCAGAGATGCCTTGAGACGGTATATTTACCATTACATTAAATTATTGTTTACATTAAAATATTTGTTTACAGAAGATGCAAGAAATTGACTGTTTAAAATATTATTTTATTTAGAAGAGATACTGCTTATTTTCTACTTTTAATATGAACAACTTTGATTTATTTAATTTATTTTGTTTCCAAAAGTGTTTCCACTGTTTTTATAAGAAAAAGCTGATTTTAGGCAATGTGTGTTTTAATTTCAGTTGTTTAGATGTACAATAAATAATCATAGATAGTAGATAGTGTGTGTTTCCTTTAATTATTTTAAATTTAAGTAATGATTCAAAAATCTCTGACTTGTAATATGCGAGCATATTTACTGTAGAAAACTTATCAGTGAACTATGAAGGCAAAATATATAAAATAAAATAAAATATTCCTTCATTAATCGTAATCAAGTTAAAATATTTAATTAATCGAGATTTTGATTTTAGGCCAAATCGCCCAGCCCTACTGGGTAAATCTTGTTGATGATTTATTTTAAATAATCTACAACCATTTGCATCTGAAAGAAAAAAGAGGGTTTGCACTGGCGCAAACTGATTGTATATGTGGCCCAAAATGTGCATTTTCATTTAGATGTTATGGTTCACAAGCCAGCGAGCTAGTACATTTGTACAGAGAGGTTGCGGTGTCTTTGCACATGTTCATTTTTTATCAAAGCTAAGTCCATATTGATCTGTCTATTAGAGCCACTTTTGGGGAGCTACTCAAAATGCATGTCGCTAACTGCTCATTTTCAAGTGCTAAAGGCCGTGTTTTTCCGCTCAAGTCCCATCAGGTAATTCAAATTGATTTTGCATTTCCCCGTGCTCAGTATTTCATTTGCACTCACCTATCTCACTTTGAATTGGATCAGATAAGTGTTATTTTATCTAAAGATCACTGCCTGCCTAACAGACCTCGGAGTTCTTACATTTTAATCAGTGAAAACATGCTACGAGCTGCTAATGCTCATGAGTGAATTCAGCAACCCGCGCTACATCCATCCTTCTTTTGAACAAATTCGTTTAGCATAATGGCAGTTTGCTGAATTCCCAATTGATGTGAAACAGGATGAGACCTGTGTTTGTTTAGCCAGAATTTGCTTCATTTTTCCGAGACACCCCCTTTCACCGGTTATGGTTTTCCTGGGGAATCTGTTTCATTGTGTTATAATCACATCCCGCTATTTCGATAAGCATTAGCTCGTGAACCGGGGAGCGAGCCACCCTCACAAACTCCCACGCAGGGTTCCTGCTTCATCTGCGAAATGCATGGTCTGCCTCTATTGCTTCTTTGGCAGATTCCAGATTTGTGGAGGCAGAATGTTTTAAGGAACACACATCAGAAAATTAATTACAAAGACAATCTCCCACTTACGCTTTTGCAGGCCAATTAATCATGCAAATGGAAATGTGAATTTGGTTATTGGGGGTCTGGGGTTGAAACAAGTCTTTCAAACACCCTCTTCCTGTCTTTTTCACAGTATGCAGTCTGGTTGGTGCTGTGGGTCGCCTGGAACGTCTTCATCATCTGTTTCTATTTGGAAGTGGGTGACCTTTCAAAGGTAACATCTGATTTTGCATTTCTTTTCGCAGTGTATAATGCCTCTACCAATGTTTCCTGTGTGCGGCGAAGCATTTTACTTGGTATTATTCATTCATTTTAACTGTGACTTCTTAATAAATATGTTGTAGATCATCAACTTGCATTACTAGTAAGGTCGGGGAAGGGATTTGCGAATATTTTTGACAGTGTTTGTGCCACAGCTATGTGTTAAATCTTGTTTTAGAGCTGTAAGCGGTGCCTGAATGGAGAGTTTTACGAGTTTAGAGCCTGTTTGGCTCAACATAATTGAGTTTGATATTGTATTTGATTCTAAGCAGTGGTTCTTCAGTGACTACAGTGGTTATTTAAGTGGGCATCCTATTTGTGCTTGTGCCCAGTGCTTAATATGTAAATTGCGACGTCCTGTAACAGATCGGGGTTACGGATTCGGCGTGGTACCAGAGAAAGGAGAGGTGTCACGGACGAAAGTGAAGGGGGGGGGGCTGATGTTGACGACAAAACTAAAGAGGGGAGGGGTGGTAGTGTCGCGGACGAAAGTGAAGAGCAAGGGGGGAAGGGGCAATGGTGTCGCGGACAAAAGTGAAGAGGGTTGGGGTGCCGCAGAAGAAACTGAAGGGTGTGGCGGAGCGGGGGTGCATGTGAGGAGGGGGATAGGTAAAATGAGATGCCGGATCAGATTTTCAGCCGGATCCGGCTTGTTCTTGCACAAATTAGGCCCTGCATGTGCCTGTCCCTCTTTGATTGTTGTGTTTTTAAATTGGTGCGTTTACTTTTAAAATACGTCTCAAGAGCACTGGATTTACAACCGTCATGTTGCACTGTGCCCAGCTGTTTTTGAAAGGAAGATAGTAACATACCAACTACTGCGAACACCCCAGAAACTACATAGCAATGCACAGCAAAGAAATAAAAAAATACTAAAAACAACTCAGAAACCTCATTACAACACAGTGATAGCCATTCAAAACACCCCAGGAACCATGGATTAATGCATTAACAATCACTCAGAACGCCCCTGAAGTTCCATGATAACACAGATCACTATAGAAACCACATACAGTAACAACACTGTGACCAAAGAGCTTAGAATGACCAAGAGGCGACACTCAATAGAATGTTCCATTGCAACAGCAGCGCCCAGCAACAGCCCCGCGATTTCGCCATTTTTGAGTGAAAGCGATCGGCCGTCCATTGGATGTCATTGCTGTCATGATGGCAAGCAGCTGCTTTTTGTTTTATTTAATTATCTAAAAAGCACATTAAAGCTGATATACAACCTGAAAGACGACAATACAACACTTACTATGACAATCATCAGCACTTTTAATAGTTTATTTTACAGACTTATAATATGCTGTTGTTTCATTGAAATTTTCATTCCAAAATGGCCGTTGCGTGTCACTAGCGGCATCTAGTGGCTGTTTCCCAAACAACAACAGAATGTCGCCTCTTGGTCATTCTAAGCTCTTTGCTGTGACAGAGCCACTCATATCCCTCAGCAACCCAGCAACTCCATAGCAACACATTGGCAACCACTCGGGACAACCCAGCAACCACATAGCAACACATTAAAACTGCTCAGAACACCCTAGAAACCGCATGGTAGCACATTGACTCTCACTTATAACACCTCAGCAACAGCAAAGTAACACATTGACTCTCACTCATGACACCCCAGCAACTGCATATCAACACAAATAAAACAACTCCGATCACCCTAGCAACCACATACAACAATGTGACACAACCACTCAGATCACGCCAGCAACAGGATAGTAACACATTGACTCTCACTCAAAACAAGCACTCACAACACTTTAGAATCTGCATAGCAACGTAATAATCGTCACCAAGAACAACTTAGCAACTGCACAGCAAAGAAACAAAAAAATACTAAAAACAACTCAGAAACCCGAAACAACACAGTGATAGCCGTTCAAAACACCCCAGGAACCACGTATTAATGCATTAACAACCATTCAGAACGCCCCAGAAACTGCATGATAACACATGGATAACCATTCAGAACACCACAGCAACAACACAGTAATGCATTAACAGCCACTCGCATCCTTATGTTAATTAAAGGCAATACACTGACAATGACTCAGAATCAGCACCCAGAAGACTCAAGAACTGCATAAGTAGCAAAGCAAAGACCATCTCTTAACATCAAAACAGCAACTGCATAGCAACACACTGACAACCACTCGGAACAACCCAGCAAGTTGCATGGTAATACATTGACACCACTCAGAACACCCCAGCAACTACATAGCAACAAATTAATAACTGCACAGAACACCCCTGCAACAGTATAGCAGCACATTAACAATCAATTAACAACCACTCAGGAGCCACACCGGTAACCACCTACTGTAACAATACAGGAATAACCCCTCAGACCACCTCAGCAACTGCATAACACAATGATAACAGCTCAGAACACCCCAGCAACTGCATAGCAACACAAATAAAACAACTCAGATCACCCCATTAACCGCATAACAACACTGTGACACAACCAATCAGATCACTCCAGCAACAGCATGGTAGCACATTGACTCTCATAACACCCCAGCAACTGCATTGCAACACAAATAAAACAACTCGGATCACCCCAGCAACCCCATAACACTGTGACACAACCAACCAGAACACCCCAGCAACAGCATAACACATTGACTCTCATAACACCCCAGTAACTGTATAACAGCACAAATAAAACAACTGAAATCACCCTGGCAACTGCATAGCAACACCATGACTAAACCACTCAGAACACCCCAGCAATAGCACATTGACTCTCATAACACCCCAGAAACTGCATAGCAACTCAAATAAAATACCCCAGATCACCCTAGCAACCACATAACAACACTGTGACACAAATACTCAGAACACCCCAGCAACAGCATAGTAACACATTGACTCAAACTCATATCATGCCAGCAACTGCATATGCACACAAATAAAACAAATCTGATCACCCTAGCAACCGCATAACACTGACACAACCACTCGAAACACCCTTAGCAACAGCACATTGACTCTCACTCATAACACCCCAGCAACTGCATTGCAACACAAATAAAACAACTCAGATCACCCTAGAAACCACTTACAGTAACAACACTGACAACCACTTAGAAACACCCCAGCCACAGCATGGTAACACATTGACTCTTACTCATAACACCGCAGCAACTGCATAGCAACACAGTGACACAACCCCTCAAAAAACCCCAGCAACAGCATGGTAACAAATAAAACAACTCAGATCACCCTAGCAACCACACAACAATATTGTGACACAACCACTCAGAGCACCCCAGCAACAGCACATTGACTCTCACTCACCCCAGGAACTGCATAGCAAGACAAATAAAACAACTCCGATCACCCTAGAAACCACATACATTATCAACACTGTGACACAGCCACTCATATCCCTCAGCAACCCAGCAACTCCAAAGCAACACATTGACAACCAGTCAGGACAACCCAGCAAGTTGCATGACAATACAATGACACCACTCAGAACACCCAAGCAACCACATAGCAACACCTTAAAAACTGCTCAGAACACCCCAGAAACTGCATGGTAACACATTGACTCTCACTCATAACACCCCAGCAACTGCATATCAACACAAATAAAACAACTCAGATCACCCTAGCAACCGCATAAAACAATGTGACACAACCACTCATAACACCCTAGCAACTGCATAGCAACACAAATAAAACAAGTCAGATCACCCTAGAAACTACATATAGTAACAACACTGTGACAACCACTTAGAACCCAGCAACAGCATAGTAACACATTGACTCTCAGTCATAACACCCCAGCAACTCCATATCAACACTAATAACACAAATCTGATTACCCTAGCAACCGCATAACAACACTGACACCCTAGTAACAGCACATCGACTCTCACTCATAACAATGCAGCAACTACATAGCAACACTGTGACACAACTACTCAAACACCCTAGCAACAGCATAGTAACACATTGACTCTCAGTCATAACACCCCAGCAACTCCATATCAACACTAATACCACAAATCTGATCACCCTAGCAACCGCATAACAACACTGTGACACAACCAATCAGAACACCCCAGCAACAGCATAATTACACATTGGCTCTCACTCATAACACCCCAGCAACAGCATACCAACACTAATA
Organism: Danio kyathit; assembly: GCA_903798195.1. NCBI lineage: Eukaryota > Metazoa > Chordata > Actinopteri > Cypriniformes > Danionidae > Danio > Danio kyathit. The sequence continues at coordinate 45,678,560 of LR812538.1, read as the reverse complement.
CCACAAATCTGATCACCCTAGCAACCGCATAACAACACTGTGACACAATCAATCAGAACACTCCAGCAACAGCATAGTACCACATCGGCTCTCACTCATAACACCCCAGCAACAGCATATCAATACTAATAACACAACTCTGATCACCCTAGCAACCGCATAGAAACACCGTGGCACAGCCACTCAGAACACCCCAGCAACAGGATAGTAACACATTGACTCTTACTCATAACACCCCAGCAACTGCATAGCAACACTAATAACACAAATGATCGCCCTAGCAACCACATAACAACACTGTGGCTCAACCACTCATAACACCCCAGCAGCTGCATAGCAACACAGTAACACAACCACTCTGAACACCTCAGCAACTGCATAGTATCACATTGACTCTCACTCATAACACCCCAGCAATTGCAGATCAACACTAATAAAACAAATCAGATCACCCTAGCAACTGCATGGTAACACATAGACTCTAACAGCTCAACAAATGCATAACAGATTAACAACCATTCAGAGCAACCCAGTATAGCATCCTAGCAGCTACTCAGAATCCCATGGCGACACTCAGAACACCTTAGCAACTGCATATACATCTTTATTTTCTTCCCCCTCTTATTTTCCCAGCTTTGCTTCTTTCCTTTCAGCTAACAGTTTATTAAATAGACCTGTCTGTGTGTAGAAATAGTGAGCAAATATGTAATTAAAATGTCAAATACTGTACCCAATTAAATGGCAAACCAGCCATGAAAACTGATTACCAATTCCACCAAGCACTTTATACGTTTTACATCTTTATCCTGAAAGCTCCCACATCTCCACCTCAGCTGATGAGGGACCCCTACTTTTATTTCGACTTCCATGTAATACTCACTGCAAGAGTTTTAAATAGGCACTCCACTACTCATGTGGCGACAGTCCATAATTGCAGGCCTTCAAAGGATATGTGAGCTATACCATGCTTTCATGTTGTTTGTATTACGTCATTGGCAGGGCTTGACATAAACCCCCGCCAACACCAGTTAGAACGATTCTAAGGGCCCACGCAGTTTCTGTGCCCCTAGAGATTATTATTAGGGGCCCAAACAACTGCCTCCCCCTTATTTTCACTATAGTCCGTGACATCAACAACGCAACCCCCACCCCACCCCCTTTCACTTTCATCTGTGACACCATTTCCCCCCGTTCTTCACTTCCGTTCGCAATACAACCCCATCCAAACCCAGCCCCCCCGGTCTTCACTTTCATTCGCAACACCCTACCCTTACCCCCCCCCAGCTCTCCACTTTTGTCCACAACATCTGCCCCCCCCCCAGACCCAACCCCTTAACCCCCACCGCTCTTCACTTTCGTCTGCGACACCAGCCCCCCAAACTAAACCCCCCTGGTCTTTACTTTCATTCACGATGCCCTACCAAATCCAACCCCTACCCCACCACCCCTCTTCCCTTTCGTCTGAGATACCGACACCTCCAAACCCAACCCCCCCTTGTCTTCACTTTAGTCCACGATGCCCCCCCCCCCCTCCCCCCAACTCTCCACTTATGTCCGTGACACCTGCCCCCCCAACCCCTACCCCACCACCTCTCTTCTGTTTTGTCTGGGACACCAGCCCCCCCAAAACCAACCCCCCCTGGTCTTCTCTTTCGTCCACGACGCCCTACCCCCCTGGTTTGCACTGTTGTCTGCGACAACGTCCCCCCCCCCCTCACTTCCGTCCATGACACCAACACAACACCATCTAGAAGAAAGCAAATACCGAATCAGCGGATGATCAGGCGCACGGTGAAATGCAGGCTTTCTTCACTCACAGGCGTGGGCTTCAGTGTCATTCGCACGGCAGATGTGATGCGCACGAGAGTGTAGGTGCGTCCCAAATCGCATATTTATGCACTGTTCTACACCATTTTGTAGTATGAATAGTGTAAGTACTGTGTTCACACTGAAAACTCTAAAATAAATGATGCACTTTTTCAACTGTTAATATGAAGTGTGGAATGTTGGACACTTCACACACTCAATGGCCGCTGCTTTTCTCACGTATCGGAGTTTGGATTGTGAAAGCAAAATTCTGTTACGAGAGTGATTATAGCGCCTCCCGATGGTGAATGCAGTTTTACTCATGGCAGGTATTATTTGGTAGTTTAGTCATTTATTTTGTTAATTTGGCAACCGTCAAACGTCATCTGGGAAATGGTTTGAATTTCCACTTAGTAAAAAAAACATTAGTATTCCATTTGGGACGACACTACATACATATACTATGTTAAGTAAGTGCATAAGTACATAGTACATAAGTGCATAGTGTGTAGTGTGCTATTTGAGATGCAGCTTATATAAAGCTTGCACCCTCCCGTTTCCTTGCACGAAGCAAATGTGCGTGCAAACGCAACTTATGCAATCAGTTCTCTTTGAAATTGACTTGACAAAAAATGATGCTAGTGCACCCACATTCTTGCTGCTCTCAAGAGGTCTCCAGATTCTTTTTAAAAATGTCTTTTTTTTTTGTAAGCAGCAGCAGTTGCCGCTTTCGCTTTAACCGTTTTTTGAACAGATTATTAATTGGCCTAACGTTAACTATGTGCACGTGATCATCCTTTCACTATCGCACACGGTATGTTTTTCACCTGCTGCACAGTTATTACATTTTTTTAATAGTTTAATTATCATTATTTATAATCATTATTTATCTTTAATAGGAGATTAACTCCCCATTTTTGTGTAGTTAAATGGTGGTCTGAGACCTTTAGCCTGGACAGACTACTGTGCATAGTTTTAGATACATGACAAGAGTTATTTTTAAAATGTCTTTAAAAAAAAAAAGTTATGTTGAAAATAGGTGCACGTATATAGCCATATTTAGCTTGTTTTTGATTTTTTTAATTAGTTAAAATTTGTAGCTAAGAAATAATTAGTTATTTGTTTATTTATTTTTGTTGTGGCCAGAGAAAAATTAGTCCTTAATGTTGAGTCCTTAAAAGTTATGTGAAATAAGAACTAATTGCCAATGCAACACTATGAAACCACAACCCATTTGCTTATGCTCATTGAGCAAGCTCATACACGACACACAAAAAAGTGAAATGAATGAGGAGGCATGTGGAAATAACACACAATTTATATCAAGTCATTTTAGCATGCCACAGTCAAATTTACGCATCTAAAATATATTTTCCTAACAGCAAAATTGTGGCTAGTTAAAATGCAAAGTGGCTAGTAACATCAGAAAACTACTAGCCACAGTGGTGATCAAAAAAGTTAATGTCAAGCTCTTGTCATCGGTAGGCCCACACAGAATCTGCGCACGCAGAAATCCGCAGATTTTCAGCCCATCATTGAGTCTATTTATTTAGTTGTGTGTAAATGTGTGTCAATTTATATATATTTAGATTTTTTTTATTATTATTTTAAGTAATATTACTGACTAATATGAAAATGTTTATATGATTTACTTACCATACAGTTTTGTAATATAATAGTTTCTGTCTTTAGTTGATATATGGTAGATATTTTATATAAGAGACTTGCTTTGTTTACCAAATAAATTGATCTAATTGGATTTGCATAGTTAACCTTAAATAAAAGTTAAAAATGTATTCTTTTGTATTTAACATATTAAGTTTTTAGTTACAATACATCCAAAATCATTCTGCATAAATTTGCAGATTTTTTACAAAATTCCGCAAAGAAATAGCAAAAACTTTTCACAGATTCTGTCTGGCCCTTGTCATCTGTCATAAGATTTGTGAGGCAAGTTTATTGAGGTATAAGGATAGAAATGATGTAGCGTATCACCAATATAAAAAAAAAAACACTATGGCAAATGTCTGCACTCGCTTCCTCCAGCACAGATCCGTAATGGAGATTGATCCTTTAATCTTAAAATCACCTAGAAATGTCTGGCAGTCAATCTGGCCTTCTGGTTGATATGTCATTAACGTGCAATCTTATCAAGCATCTCGGACGACAGAATGAACGTTTCACTTTAGATCTGTTGGTGCTTTGCAAGCTACGGTGTCAAAGATGTCAGACGGATCGCCGGCTTCAGCTATCATTTCTCTGTTATAGCCTCTCACGCCATCAGGTTCTGATGTGTCACACATCAAGGTTTTTATATTAGTGAAGCCATGGCTTACAAGATCTGGGTAGAAAAGAAGATTATTATAGGTTGGAACAGGGTGCGAATTATAGGGGGGTTTAGGGGGAATTGACCCCCCCTAATTAATGCTTGATCCCCACTGAAGGATGTGAAAACAACATGTATGGGGGTTCAGTCCTCTATAGTAAGAAATAGTTTGCTCTGATCTGCATCTTAAATACTAATATTACTAATTAAATAATAGATTAGAATAGATAGACATTTGACCACCCCCTGTAATGGATTAATAATGCCAACTTTAGCCTACATACTCTGTTTGCATTTTGAATTTATGATGTAATTAGTATTTAGTTATAATTTGAAAATCCTTTACTCATCAAGATTAGGCTACGTGTTTTTGAATCGACTCTAGATGGCTTTAGCGGGGTCCTGCGCTCACTGATGGTGCGTCTTTTCACTGCTGCTGCTACTGGCCAGGATGCATACTACTGATCTGGCTAATTTTGCAAGTTTTGGGTAGGATTGTTTGTTCATCTTCCATCAGCCAAGAACATCCATTTCATTTTCCATGACAGCGATTTCAATGTAGCGAGTGACCTCGCCATTTTCCCTGTCAGCTTGCTGTACATTTTCCCACTGTGCAAAATTCGCTCTTTTTGACTTCTCCGTCATCATTTGTTTAACATTTGCAGGGATGGGTTTTGATGTTGTAACAAACAGTTTGATTACTTTCTCGTGCTAATCGAAATGCATCACATGACCGTTCATTTACCAAGCAAGCATGAGCCCGGCCTGACCTCATCTAAAATGATAGATATTAAATCCGAACCCAGCCGAACCTGTCAGGTCCCTTTGGGTTCCTTCAGGTTCGGGCAAAGATCTTCAGCTCTACTACATACAGTAGGTGACACCTTAATATGAGCATTACCACTGTGCCTTGTACCGCCGCTGCTCTAAAGGAGTAAGATTGTGTTTTTTAGGTATGACCACAGTTTGCGACTATGCCGCCAGGGGGCACAAAGGGACGGGATGCAAACGGACAGAAACAGCCTATACAGTTGCTGTAAATACTCTGCTACTTGTAAATAAAGATAAACAATGAAACAAAGCATT